>CM040245.1:143256524-143700737 GCA_022545495.1 Chrysanthemum lavandulifolium | reverse complement strand
AATATCGGCACTAGTGATGACATCCATATTACATCACCAACACCACAATCGGATGGTAAGCTCCCAACTAAATCAAAGAGTAAAAAAGAAAGGTTGATGAAGAGGATCCATTCGGAATAAGATTGCGATTCTCTTGAGAATATAGTCCATGCTCTAGAGCGAGAATTCTAAGGTTACTCGGTTTATTTAGAATATAGATTAGTAGTAGTATATTGTTTATATATAGTATATTGATCTTGTCGTTACCTACTTGCTATAAGGTAATTGAAAACTCTAGTCACATGTGTATCTTGTGGGGAAATTTGCCAAGAGATGCGTGCCTTGGTCTTGATCTGAACAATACACCTGCGTATATGTTTTCTTTGGAACATCCGGACAAAACACGTGGACTATTTGGCGTTCTATTGAAGACAAATTGTTTTATCTGAAAATGTTGATGGGACTAGACGATTGAATAAAGCTTGTTCGGTTTTGTTACTTGTGGATGATGATGTTCGCTTTGTTTATGTTTGCTAGTTGTGACTATGTAGTTTTTGAATTTATGTTTGCTAGTTGTGACTACGTACTTTTTGAATTATGATTTCAGTTTATGTTTGCTAGCTGTGACTACGTACTTTTTGGCTTGTGTTTATGTACGGGTATTCACTTTGATTTATGTTACTTTGGACATTGTGAAAAAAGTACATGTAAACTATGAAAAATAAGACCTTTGATTAGTTATGATAAACTGGTATTCATTTCACAGTCATATATCCCATGTTATTACCTCTAACTTGTTAATAATTTATTGCAGACCATTTTATAGCTATTAGTAATCAATCTACCCAAGCAAGAGCATACTTGATACACAAAAGTCAACAAGTAAAAAATATATATAAACATGTATATGAACAAGTTTATCATGTTTTTTACCAAAAGTTTAGCACCAATATTACATAAAACAGAGAATCAGACATACCATTGAGGATTAAACCTCTGAAAATGTAGTCATCAATCTCCCATTTGCTCCTCCTCCGATCGCTCCCGGTAGCATCATCCCCATCATCGGGAATAGGTGTAGTTAGCACATACACCACACTCATGCTTGAGCACAAAGTGCATCTTCTTACGCCACTCCTAAAGTCCACCCTTGAACTTATCAAGCTTGGCAAAGTTTGAAGCCATGTGTTCATTCGGCGATGCATTGATTATCACAAAATAGTTTACTTTGATTGTTGGTGTGTATCTCCCGAGCGAGGTTAGATAATCAATGTCGTGAAACAAATAATCAAGTCGTGAAACAAATACCACTAGGTGGTTCTGGGATATCACTTGGAATCGTGTGATCACTTTCCAAGTAAACTATTCGATCCTAATGCAGGTTACACGAATATCTACTTGGGATAAGACCAAATGTAGTTATAGAATTAGCACAATTCAATAACCTTTTGCTAGAAGTGTTAATCGTTTTCGTGTGTCTTTATGCATAATCGGATCTCCTATTTATAGGAGGTTACTCGAGCTAGTCAAATGGAATTATGAGAATTAATCGCCCATTAATCTCCTCATAATCTCCTCGTAGTGGTATGTCGATTCTATGTTTGATATTTATCATAACTTTGAATCTTCAAACAACTATGGGATTCCTTCGATGCCAAATATATGGTGAGGATGCATCAAGTAGAAGTTCCTTGTAAGTAATTTCACAAATTACAAAATGGCGATTCAAGACCAATTATGGAACAATACAATGAACTTCTTGGAATACTTGGAAGGTTTACACAACACAATATGCACATGGATGAGGCTATTTAGGTCTCTTGTGTTATTGATAAACTTCCTCCTTCTTGGAAGGATTTCAAGCATACCTTGAAACATAAGAAAGAGAATTAACTCGGTTGAGTTGGGCGTCATCTGCGCATTGAGGAATCTCTCAAAGTGCGGGATAATGACAAGCAAAGGGTAGCAATCTTCTGGACCATCTGTTGTCAATATGGTGGAGCATAACAACTCCACGGTATAATGACAACAAAGGCAAACACAAATATCATGACAACACAAGGGCATATCCTAACAAGAAGGCAACACCTACTTGTTGGAAATGCAAAGCGGTCACATTAAAGGGATTGCAAAGGTGTTAAAATTGGTGGTAAAGCCAATGGATCGAGCCTAATGGTTCGGGTGGTGGTTCAACCAACTCACGAAAGGTCGAAATATGTTTAATAAGTCTTTTCGGTTTATTATGTTACATATGTATCTGAATCTAATTATGTGCGGGATGATGATGTTGCGTGGTGGGTTGACTCGGTGCAACAGTTCATGTGTGCAAAGATAGAAGCTAGTTCAAGACTTATGAGTCATTGAATGATGGTTCTATTCTTCATGGAAATGAGTCAACGACCTTGGTGCATGGTCATGGTTGTGTAGATCTTAGATTTAGTTCGGAAAGATTGTAACTTTGTTTAATGTTATTCATGTTCACGATATAAGGAAGAACTTGGTTTTAAGTAGTATTTTGAATAATCATGGATATAAACAAGTTATTGAGTCGATAAATTTGTTCTTTCTAAGCATGGTGTGTTTATTGGTTTTGGATATTTGTGTAATCATATGTTCGGGCTTAATATTGTCACGATAGTGTTAATTGACATTGTGACCATCACTAACTTTGATGACTCTACCCTATGGCATGCAAGACTTGTCCATGTACACTATAGAAGAATGCAAGATATGTCTAAGGATGGGTTAATCGACTTTTGACATGGACCTGAAAAGTGTAAAACTTGCATGTTGACCAAGATAACCAAGAAACCTTTTCGGTGTTAGTCTGAGACTAAGCTCTTGGAGCTAATACACGTGACTTGTGTGATTTGCATGCCACTCCTTCTTTAGGGAATAAGAAGTACTTTGTGACATTTATTGATGATGCTTCTAGATTTTGTTATGTCTATCTATTACATACCAAGGATGAAGCATTAGATAAATTCAAAGTATTTAAAGCGAAGTTGAATTACAACTTGGGTCCCTAATCAAAAGATTAAGGCGATAGGGAGGTAGTACATGGATACTCTGTATTTTTAGTTTGTTGGTATAATCCATGAAATAGCGCCCTTATACTCCTCAGAAAATGGTATTTACGAAAGGAAAAACAGGGTGCTAAAAGAGATGGTTAATTCCATGTTGTCCTACTCGGGATTGAGTCAAGGGTTCGGGTGAAGCTATGTTAAAAGCTTTCTATTTATTAAATAGGGTTCCCAACAAAGGAACAAGGTTACCCTTATGAACTCGGACTAAAAGGAAACCAACTGAACTATCTCAAGGTTTGGGGTTGTAGATGTTGAAGACTCCACGATCCAAAGATGAAAACTTTGGGTGAAAGAGGCATGATGCATCTTTGTTGGATTTCTTGAGCATTCCAAGGCTTTTAGGTTCTATGTTATTGAACCTAATGAATATATTTCAATTAACTCAATTATTGAATCAAGGGATGCGAGACTTTGATGAGAATAGATTCTCATCGATCCCGGACCAAGTCGAGGATTCCTAATGGAACTCATGACACTGGTGTATCGAGGTCACGATGATGAACCATCGGTGGTCACGATGATGAACCATCGATGGTCCACGATGAGGTTGTGGTTCAACAACACGAACACGTGCTCGGGAAGAGCAAAGGTCGGGACTCAAAGTCATTTGGACACGAGTTTCAACTATACTTAGTTGAAGGAACAAGGGATGAGGTCTCGACCAATATTCCTATTGCTTCATTGTTGAGGATGATCCCAAGACATTTGAAGAAGCAATGAAGTCCCGGATATTGCTTTCGGAAAGAAGCAATCAATGATGAGATAGATTCCATCATGGACAACAACACTTGGGTGTTGGTTGATCTACCACACGGTTGCAAACCATTGGGTTGCAAATGGATTTTCAAAAGGAAAATGAAGGTAGATGGAACTATTGAAAAGTTCAAGGCTAGACTAGTCATTCGGGGCTTTAAACAAAAGTCGGGGATAGACTACTTTGATATTTATGCCCACTGGCTCGTATCGTACCATAAGGCTGCGATTGCTTTGGCATCTATTCCAATCTGGTTATTCATCGGATGGATGTGAAGGCGACTTTCTTGAATGGTGAATTGGATGAGGAGGTTTATATGAACCAACCTCGGGCTTCATCATGCCGAGCAATGAAAACAAGGTGTAAAGCGATTAAGTATCTTTATGGACTAAAGCGGGCACCTAAGCAATGGCATCAAAAATTTGATGAAGTGGTTTTGTCTAGTGGTTATGTTCTTAACCAAGCGACAAATGTGTATATAGCAAATTTGATGAATCGGTAAGGAGTCATCATTTGTCTATATGTTGATGACATGTTGATCTTTGCTGACCAAAATCGGTTGACTGACAAAGGAATTTTGTCATCAAGGTTCTCCATGAAGGACATGGGGAGGCGATGTTATCCTTGGTATAAGGATTAAACATGAAAGTAAAAGAATTTCTATCTCTCGGTCTCATTATATTGGGAAGGTGTTGAGGAAATTCAATTACTTTGATTGTACTCGTGAGTACACCTATGGATACTGATGAAGGCGATGCCTAATAGTGGCAATGTTGTATCTCAACTTGAGTATTCTAGGGTAATTGGTCTTAATGTATGCCATGACTTGTACAAGACCGATATTGGTTTTGCGGTGGAAAATTGAGCGGTATACTAGTAATCCTAGTGCTCATCACGGCAAGCTATTCAGTCATTGAAGTATTTGAAGAGAACTATGGATTATAGTCTCATATACTAGCTATCCTTCGATGTTGGAAGGTTACACGATGCAAGTTGGATCAATAACATGAAGACAATTAAATCTACCGTGGTCGGGTATTCCTACTTGGTGGAGGTGCAATTTCTTGGGCATCCAAGAAGCAAACTTGCATCACCGTTCAACAATGAAATCAATTTGTGGCTTTAGCATTTCGGTAAAGAAGTTGAATGGTTGAAAACTTGCTTCTTGAGATTCCATTGTGGCTAAACCTATAGCACCTATTTCTATCCGTGTGATAGTGCAACTACATTGGCTAAGGCTTATAGCCGGACATGTTAATGGTAAGTCTAGACACTTAGGTGTCGCATATATGATTCGCGTGAGCTTATCATGAATGGGTGGTATCTAGAGTTTGTTAGATCTCAACAAAATTTAGCCGATCACTTGATTTGTTTGGCTAGAGACTTGGTTATAAAGTCTCGCAAAGGGATGGGTTTAAGTCCAACTTAGTCACTGACAATGCTAGGACACCCAACTCCCCTCGAGGAAACTTGGGAGCGAGTTCAATGTGGAAAGTCGAACATTCAAAGGACTGGAGCACATGTTTTATTTACATCCCAAGGTTGTGCTTCAACCCGCCGAAAGGAGGATGAAGTCTTTACTTAATGGTTAATTTTCTTTGAAAAGTGCTGGCAGTGAGCATGAATAAAGAGGAACCACCTATGTAATCGTTGAAGTTTTCCGCTCGAGAAGCTTTTTGGACTTTTAGCTTTTACAACATTTATGAATTTGGATATGGACACATGGCTTGTATAGTCGTCGAGTCGATAAGTGTTTGATAATTTGTGTGTATTTTATCTTCGTGTATTCAAATGGGTGGAAGGGTTCAATTCTTAGAACACCCCGATTCTCGAATATTTGAACGTATAATTTACTAAGATGGAAATTCAACTCATGACATTTTCGCTTATGCACATGTTTTGTTTAAAGTTTGTTTTCATGCAAAGGAAGTGAACTAAATTGGGGAGGATTGTTGGAAAATTTAGTGCACTTGTGGGATTAGTTCACACCTTGTAATGGGTTAGAGGTACGGAGTGTACAACCCATCAAGGTCCATGAACTTTCGACTCTAATAGTGGTTTATTGGTAGTGCTAGTAGAAAGTACCGGTGGAAAGTAACGCTTGTGGTTTCAGAGAAAACTAGAAGGGGTGAATAGTTCACCACTTAAAACTTTGTTTTGAAACTTATTGAAAGATCAATTGATATTGATCTTTGATATGTTGATGAAATATAAAGCAATATGTAAAGAATAAATAAGGAAAGAAATGATCAAACCATAACAGTTTGTTTATAGTGGTTCGGTCTACAAGGACTCTTTCTCCTCGCCCTACCCTCCACCCCCGAGTCTCACACTCTGAGAGTTTAACTTCACTAGTCAACAAGCTCCTTTCACCGTGGAGAAACCTTTACACTTCACTTACACTATTTCCCGACACTAAACTAAATGTCGAGTTCTTTCCAAGGGTACAACCACCCCACACACAATGTATTTTGAGGACTAAAATACTAACCACTCACACTCACAAGATTATGGTAGTTTAGTACAACAATGAGGTATGAATCAACACAAGATCATACAACACTAAACAAACAAGACTTCCAACTTCTCGTTGAAGCTTGAATGTGACTTGATCTTCTTTGCTACAAAAGAGATCACTAATATGATATGAAACCGAGTTAGAAAGATTAGAGAAGATATGTATGAGAGTATGATAGAAAGGATGAAAACTACTTGGTTTGGCTTTGCTATTTATAGCTAAAACCATCGCTAGGGAAACATGGACGGCGGACCCTGAAAGGGTTCCGTCTGCTATACATTTTGGTGTCAGTTGGGGTCCACAAAGAAGATATCAAGATCTTGCCAAAGTCAACCATATCTATGCAAGATTGTGTAAGATATGAAGAGTACAAATCTACACAAATATCTAATGAAATCTTCCAATGATTTCCATGATGCATCACATGATGTCATGTGTTGTTTTTCTCATTTTTAGAAATATGCAAATACATAAGTAATGTTTAGTTTTTAAGAAACTAAAGCATTTCTAAAACTACTATCATACATTATGCTTAGACTCATTAAGATATGATTAGTCACAATGTAAATGCTTAAATGATGAAGATATTATTTGAAAAAGCTTGTTTTAATATCTAATAAACTTGACAAGTTTTAAGCTTTATAAAATTAAATTTACTTTTGTCGTTAACAAAACTTAGGTAAATATCAAAAATATAAATACCGCTTAATGACGATATTTGTATTAACAATCTCCCCCTTTTTGTTGAGGACAAAATATAAATTTTATTTTTATAGAGGATACAAAGATTGTGTAAGAGTTATAAAAATATTAGTTTTAAAACTTGAAAAGGAAATAATAATGCAAGTGTATGATGTTTGACTTTTTCGAAAGTTATAGTCTTCACTAGTTGAGGCATGATGTTGACTTTTTTCAAAGTCAGTATGCATTGACTTTTCAAAGTCAAGTATTACCAATGAATATCATGTTTGACTTTTTCAAAAGTCAATGTCATGTAGTTTGACTTTTCAGAAAAGTCAAATATAACCAAGTTCTATATAATTCTCCCCTTTTGTCTCAACAAAAGAAGATGGCGAATGTATAATGAACCTTAAGCCATTATCTCCCCTCGATCAAAGCTCCCTAAATTGGGTGTTAATGGAAGATACATGGATTGTGAAAAAGCTACAAAAGATTTGTTAGTAATAATCATCATTCACATTTAATTCCAAACACTATGTAATAAGCACTAACAATATAGAAAACACTATTCATTAGTTAAAATTTTTTATGAATAAGAATCATGAAAAGAGAACAATGATGTGTTTTAGTACAAGAAAAAAATAATCCTAAGAAAAACTTAGAAATGCTAATCTATGACCATTCTAATGAGATGGATGAGAAAGAAGCGTTGAGGCGCCAAGGATGTGATTGAGGATGAACCTCATTTCTCTTGGAAGTCATGGACCATTACCCCGGTCTCGATTAATGGTTTCGAAGGTTGCTCACAAGTTGAGCAACCATGCCTAGGGGGTAGTATGTTTGATGAGGGTTGTGGTGGTAGAATGGAGGATGATGTTGGTGTTGGTGGTGATGTTTGGGGTGGTCATGATGGAGGCTAGCAAAGCATTTTGCATTTGCATAGTCTCACTTAGCGTAGTCCACCATGCCTTTAAATTGGTGGAGGTTTTGGAGTTCCGCTTGAATCTCTCTCTCTCGGGATTAGCATCCCACATGGACTCCTCAATGTCCTCTATACGAGGGACATTGATGTAGGATTGGTTGGTCCCCATACAAAGGACCATGGATGTTCTGCGAATGGGGTGAAAGAGAAGAGGTTTCGGCCTTAATGGGGCGTTTGGGTCAAAAGATGGCCTAGAGAGTAGTCATGAGCAATCCGCTCAATGGTGCCAAAAGATGGCAATGGTGGTGGATGATTTGGCCTAGAGGCAAGTCTTCCAAGTCCTCCAAGAAAGGATTTGGAGAAGTAGTGGTGAAAATAACCTAAAGGAATGAGAGTTGGAGACTTTGGTGGTGAGGGTGTTTTGGATGTTTGGATGGTGCCGTGGTGGTGAAGTTGGTGTTTTGTGGGTGGTGGAGTAGTGGTCACAATTGGTGATCGTGAAGGAGTAGCCAGTGTTAGGCTTGTATCATCTCGTATGGGGATGAGATTGCAAGAGTGGAGAAGACTTGGATGAGGAGCTCTGTCGACGAAGCAACAAGGCCTCACGCTAATTCTAGCTGTTTTCTTGCAAGATTTAGGAGAGGATTTTTCATTTTGACTTGTGTTTTTCTTTGCTAGATGATGGTAAGAATGAAGGTGTGAAGATGATCATGGTAAAACCTCTCAATTTATAGAAGTGGAAAATTATGGAGAAATGTGTTTGATTTGATGTTAAACTATGTAGGATGAGGTTCCTAATGATTTGGAAGTGGGTTAAATGCTAGTCATATCACCCAAGTCAAGTTCATACAAGAGAGATGGAGTGAAGAAGCAAAGATTTGCAATAAATGTGTTCTAATGAGTGGAAGTTCCTAATAATCGACATTACTGATTTCAAGGTACCAAAATTTTGGTTCCTTCCTTTATGCCAAAGGGCTCCTTGGGTGAATTTTTAAAATTTTTGAATTTTGGTGGGAAGTGGATTTCTTATATGCATATTGTGTATTATACTAGTTCTAATAAGGGTACAAACTAGTTAAGATTGACCTACAAGCAATATATGGTAATTTGGAATGTCAAAAGAACCAAATTCTGAAAGTTACCCGGAGGATCCACATTGTAATTTTACACCTGACGGACCAAAGTGTGGTGCTCGTTCCGCCGCATGTCCGCATCGGCATGGTACCATTTTCTATAATAGACGGAACCAAACGCTGGTGGTGCCGTCGATCCGCTGCAGAGTGCAAAAAGTTCACGAGTTCATTTTAAAGTGTCGTGACATTTCGAAACCCGAATTTTTTCTCAAAACATGTGACATTAAACATTTCTAGTTAGGAAAAGTAAATAACACATGTACAAACATAATGAAGTATAGATTTTGAGCAAGGCTGCTGTGATTTTCACATTATAGTGAAAGTGGGTAAAATTTGATAGCATACTGTGCTATCTCCCCGCATAAGATTGTTAGCATACATCATTGTTTCGAGTTATATTATCATCCTACAAGATAAAAACAACCAAATTGTATCAAACATTAGAGATAATGTATTGTTCCAAACGCTCCTTAGAACGATTCTCACTTGTTCAATTTCTTGTAGATCTTGGTCATCATTCTACCAAGGCACTTGAACATCCCTTGGTTTGCTTGAACTCACCGATTCATTCTCAATCTGGAAGAGATGCATAATACTCATGAGGTGGAAGGCGAGAGTTTGGAAGACCATCACCTGAGCTATTTGATGATGAGGATGATGATGGAGTTGGAGGTTTTGCTCTCTTGCCTTTTGTCTTAGCAACTCGCATCACTCTAAGGTACAAAGATGTGAGGATGAGCTCATAGTGAAGGTGCATCCCTTTTGGGCTTGGTGGAATTGGTGCAAAGGCTCAGAGAGACGGGTGAGAAGCATCCTGATATGGGAGAGCAACCGATCCTCAGGTTGGAATATCAATCATTCTCCTAGCAATGTAGTAAGCTAATATGAATGGTTGATGGTGGACAAGTTGAGAGCATATGGCAAAGACAAGCATTGATGTGATCCCTATTTCCTATGGTGCTAATGACGTTGGCTCTAAGTAATTCTTCCCATTTCCTAAATTGGCTTAAGTTCATTTAGCTCCATTCCATATGGATCTCGGTTCACTTTTTCCTTTTCGGGTGACTCGGGTTGTATCTCTCCTGGGATAAATAGGTGCTCACTGGATGACATCCTTATTTGCTAGAGGTATTTGGTATGGAGAGAGCGGTCATTGATTGCATCAAGAGTGGTGAGTGACCACTTATCCGAGTAGACACATATCCCTCGGTTGGGAATTCCTAGCAATCTGAGCAAAGTTGGTTAAGCGTGATGGTGTAGTCATTTTGATTGATTTTAAACCAAGACAAAACTCATCATCATCTTCATCACTAAAGCCGCCACACTAGCATAGAACTCTAACACAAACCTAGGACAATTGGTTCATCGATGTCAAGAAGACAATCGAATTGAATGGCGGCTAGTTCTTCACGGAGATTGGTATTTTCAATGAAAGGTGGGTGAATGGTTCTACCCTCATGGAAATACCTTGATTCTAGACCTTAAAGATTTCTACTTGTTCCTTGGAAAGTCCTTGGTTTTGTGATGTTTGGGAATGTAGCCGGGGTGTCATTGTGATCATAGAATCTTGGTTATTCTAGAGCAAGAATTAATATGTTAAAATGAGAATAAACTTTAACGTTTTGGTTCTAGTGTGCCTATATGAAACGATTTAGAGTTGTGGTTATCTCGACTCATTTTATGCACAAAATGGTTTTAGCGGGTGTTTGGCAAATACCATGAGATAACCCAAATGTCGTAATTCAATGCGCTTCATTTGAATATACCCGGAATGCATATTAGTTATGCAATACCTTTAGTATTCAAGAGCATGCAAATGATGAAAGTCTAACGTTTCTATTTGTAACAACACAAAAATTGTTTTCCTACAAGTGAGAAGCTTTCAAAATTTTTGACATGGGGTGTTTGGTTATTTGAATAAGGCCTTATAGTCATTATCTATTCATAAAGCGGAAGCATGATTTGGTTTATGCAATATGATAATGTAGTACCTAATTTCAATGACTAGTTATGCAATTGTCAATTGAATTCATATTTAGTATAAAAGCACACATAAGCCCCATGTAATGATTTGTAATGATTTTGTGCACAAATAAGAATCCTAGACTCGTAATCAAGAGATAAAATGTAGTTAGAATACTTACAATAATGTTATCTCCAGTGATTAGCTTGCTGGAAGGTGTCAATAATGAGCTCTGTTTAATGTTTTACAACGCTTGGTAAGCTTTGTACTGAGGAAGAATATGTTTTGTTGGTAGCGCATTGAGTTTCAGAGACTATTGGACCGCATTTTTACTCAAATTTTTGTTCCGTCCGTTGTCATCAAAAGCGTACATAAGAGCGTATACCAAACAAAATTGTTTTGTTTTGACTATTCTAATGTTTTGGGCTATGTTTATCCTACATGTTTGGTTCCATTAACCCTAAACCAAGTCTAAGAAGATTAAAAGGTTGTCGCTAAGAGGCTTAGTTAAGATGCTCAGCAATGTTGTCTTCTTGAGGATACTTTCTCGATTGAGATGTTTCCTTTCGAACATTGTCGCGAAGAAAGTGATGACGGATTTCATGATGCTTTGCATACGCGCATGTTGAACGGGATTCTTTCTAGATCGATGGCTCCTTGTGGTCGCAAAGCATAACAATATCATTGAGATGAATTCAGAATTCATTTAGAGCCAGCTTCATCCAAGAGAGTTTGTTGACATGCTTTTCCTCAACGAGACAGACTTTATCAAAGAGTTGAGATGGCTACAGCCGCTTGCTTCTTCGCAGAAACCATGAGGTGAGACAATGTCCAACAAAAGTACAAATATCACTTGTACTTTTCTCGTCGGCATAGTCACCAGATGATCCGAGCCTGAGACACACTATGGTTTCTACACCCGCCCTTCGATACCATAATCCTAAACACGTTGTTCCTTAATGTATCTAAAAATCCTTTTAAGGCTTCTAAGTGATGTCTCTTGGGCTTTCTTGAAAGCGCAGCACATAGACAAACACTAAACATAATATCTTGCCTACTAGCCGTAAGATGTAGGTGCTACCAATCATTCCTCTATATTTAGTGTTATTCTACGGATTCACCTTCCTCGCCCTCGTAAGTAGAAGTAGTCCGAGGACAATGGTGTCTTAGTTGGTTTGGAATCTTCAAGACCAAATTTCTTAAGCATGTCTTTATATATTTAGATTGGTTAAAAATATGCCATCTTCTAGTTGTTTAATTTGGAGTCCTAGAAAGAAATTTAATTCACCCATCATACTCATTTCAAACTTGTCGTGCATGATTTTAGAGAAATCATCACATAGCCTTTGACAAGTTGATCCGAATATGATGTCATCAACGATATTTGAACAATGATAATATGTGACTCCTTTTCTTGTAAAAAGAGTATTATCTATTAATCCCATTATGTATTTGTTATCAATAAGAAAAGTCTTAAGTCGGTCCAAACAAGCTTTTGGTGCTCGCTTAAGACCAGATAATGCTTTCTTGAGTTTGAAGACATGATGTGGTTTCTCAAAGCTCAGTAAACCGGAGGTTGAGCAACATACACTTCTTCGTTAATAAACCCATTAAGGAATGCAACTTTTTAACATCCATTTGAAACAATTTAAAGTCATAAGCACACGCACAAGCAAGTAATATTCTAATAGATTCGAAGTCTAGCAATGGGCATAAGTTTCATCATAATCAATCCCTTCTTGTTGATTATAAACTTGTGCAACAAGCCTAGTCTTTGTTTCTAGACACTACACCATTTTCATCCATTTTATTTCGAAAACCCATTTCATTCCAATTATAGTTTGATCTTTCGGTTTTGGAACTAATTTCAAACATCATTTCTAAATCTAATTGGTTTAACTCTTCTTGCATGGCAATTACCTATGATTCATCTTTTATTGCTTCATTTATGTTTTTCGGCTCAATGGTGGACATAAAACAAAAGTAATTACTTTGATTTTGGGCATGTAACCTTAAGGTTCTTTGATTAAGTTGTCCTATGACCTTTTCTAAAGGATGACTTTAGATTCTTTGATGTTTACAATCTCTTTATTTAATGGCTCACCTTCCTTGTTATTATTAATTATTTCTTTGACTTTCTATCATTTGACTTTCAATCTAAGTCATCATCTACCAAAGCGTGATGTCTTAGAGGAGGTGGACTTTCGTCGAGTGTTATGTTCAACGATTCCCCACTATCATTGTTTCTTTGTTTAGGACAATGTAAGTTTTACTAGTTTGAGAATAACCAAGAAATACACCTTCATAAGACTTTGGGTCACAACTTGGTGAGATAATCTTAGTATTAAGAATGAAGCATTTACATCCAAAAACTCTAAAATATCCTAAAGTTGGCTTTTTACCTTTATAAAGCCTATATGGTGTTTTGTTTAGAAAGGACGGATTAAGAATCTATTTAAAATATATGTAGAAGTGTCAACTGCTAGCACACCAAAACTTTGAGGAATGTTTTGTTCATTAAGCATTGTTCTACTCATTTCTTGAATTGTTCTATTTTACGCTCTACTACTCCATTTGATTGAGGTGTTCAGAGAGCCTAAAAAGTTATGTGTTATACCATTTGTATACACAAAAGTTTCCAAATTGAGTTTTGTTGTCAAATTCACGACCATGATCCGCTTGGATCGGCTACAATTTTAACGCTTAGTTGATTTTGAAATTTCTTACTAAGAATTTCAAATTTATCAAAAGCCTCATTTTTAGTTTTCAAAACAATGTCCAAGTAAACCTTGAGTAATCATCTACTATGACCAAAGTGTATAGTAAGTTGCTCTCGTAGTTTTATAAATGGATGGACCAAACAAGTCCATATAATAATTCTAGACACTTAGATGTGGACACCATATTTTTAGATTTATGACTACTATGGGTTTGTTTACCAATTTTGCAAGCGCGCAGAAAAGTTGGTCATATTTTAGTTTTGGTAAATTTCTAACTAGCCTTTGAAGATAGGTTTTGTATAAGTCTCATATTAGCGTGACCTGCCGCTCATATGCCAAAGAGATGAGCTACCATCTAACGTTGTTTGGCAAAGTTTGTCATTAGATGTTTTATCTATTTTCATGACGATATGTTATTTTTCCTAACTCCTTAGCTTTGGTGATACCATCTTTAGTATTTTACTACCATTTTCATCAAATAGTACTTTATACTTTTTTATCACATAACTGGCTAATACTAAGTAGATTAAATCCTAACCTATCTACATGAGCAACATTTTCAATAGTTAGGAGTTATGAGCGATCGTGATCTCTGCCAATGATTTTGCTTTGAGATTGCTACCTTAAATACATTACCTCCGCTACACTCTTTGTATGATGAGAAGAGACTTTGTTGCCCTATTCGTGTGCTCTTGGAGCATCCACTATTTTTTATCCATTCATCAGGTTCCAATCCAACTTTCAAGCACACCTAAGAAGCAAATAACTTAAGCATTTGGTCCCCAATATCTCATGGGTTCGCTTGAGTTAAATATACCATTTATTTGATTCATGTATGGAAATGATGGGTAAGAGTTCCATGACATGTAACTGGAATTTGATATGGTCTAGGAAGGTTTTGATTGCAAACCACAGTGTTGGTAGTCAGTTGCACGTCAGGTTGCTCTTAGTGATGGTGTTTGGCAAAAGGTGTTTTATACCGTTGTCGAGTAGTTTTTTTATCTAAATTCATATTTTTAGCAAGTCCTACTCCGATGATGTAACAAGCCGGTTTTAGTTTAACACTATCCTTGGTTTTCTTTTGTTACTTTGATAAATTCATTACTATCCAGATATAAACGTTTACCTCATCAAGTACGGCATTACACTATTTGTCTAATTTGACGAACCCTTATTTTGTATCCATCTCGTCTGTATGTATCGGCATGCATTGACAGATTGTTCGTCCTTTTCTACCGCTTTTGTTTTGACTCTTTGAATTAATAATTCATTAAATCCTATCCCATTCATGTCTCCGGTGTTTTATGGATTTTAAGTATTTTACCTGGCAAGAGCGATGTTTTTGTTAAACCTTTAAATTTAGAATTATGTCTCGATTAGAACATCTTGTATGAAGCTTTAGTTTTCTATTTCAAGATTAAGCTCTTGACATGATTTACAACCATCGTCATTTGCTTTTCCCTTTTCTAGTCATTTTTCTTTTTCTTTTAACTCATAGACTTCATTTTCCAAAAATTCCTTTTTGGTTTTTAAAAATTTATTTTTAGTTATGATTTTTAGACTTAGCTCACACAATTGATTGTATTGTTTTTGCAAAGTGTCATCATCAATAGAAGAATAGGAAGAGTCAGAATGTACCTCGTTTGACTCGTGTGCCATTAGAGCGATCTCTTCCTTGCTTGACTCTTCATCATCTTCACTATCACTCCAAGCACCACTTACAAAAGCTCGTTGAGTTTTGCTTTTAGGTGGCTTGGGACATTCTCCATGAGATGACTCTGCATCACCACATCTAAAATATTTTCTTTCACCTTTACCCTTTTGTCATCCCGATCTTTTCGAATGGCTTCTTTCTTCTCGAGGTTCTCTTACAAACTTTCCTCTTCTTCTAAATAACTTCTTAAAGTCTCTAACGCCATGGCATACTCCTCATCTTCACTCATCGAGCAAGATTCATCATCACTTGATTCCGCCTTTGCTTTTAGAGCAACGGATTTAATCTTTTCCTTCTTCCTTTGATGATCTCCGAATCTTTCTCCATCACCATTCGTACTTTGAGGTTACCGATTAGCCTCGCTCTAGTGACATTTTTTAGAAATCTTTGATTCTTCAATAGCGGTCACTTTAGCTCTCCATTTCGGATGGAGTGCTCTAAGAAATTTCCGACAAAGTTCTTACTACTAAAAAGATTCATCAAGTGCTTTAAGTGATGTAATAATAGTATTAAAGCGAGCAAAGCCACAATCAATGGTTTCATCTTCAGAGATAACAAATTGTTCATATTGTTGAACAAGAAGATCAATTTTGTTATCCTTGACTTAATGAATTACCTTGATGTGTAACAATCAAAGATTCCCAAATATCTTTAAGCGGTTTCACACATAAAAATTCTTTTCATATTCTTTTCTAGGCAAAGCATTATAAAGCATCATTTTAGCTTCATTATTTTAAGCAATTAATTTCTTTTGTTCATCAATAGAAATATCCTTTGTTGTAGAACTAAAATCCCTTTAACAATAACAAACCAAAGATCTATATCTTTTGATTTTACATATGTTTCAAAATGTTTTCCAATAGATAAATCCATTGGTTTCAAAGAGTGGTGGTCTTTGCATAGATTGCCCTTCTTTAAAGTTTTCGTAATCCATGGATCGCTTCAAGTTTATAAAATACAAATTATGTTAGAAATTTTGAGCAACGAGGCTCGGTACCAATTGTAGTAAACTAGAATGGGTTGAATAGTTTACCACTTAAAAACTTTGTTTTGAACTTATTGAAAGATCAATTGATATTGATCTTTGATATGTTGATGAAATATGTAAGCAATATGTAAAGAATAAATAAGGAAAGAAATGATCAAACCACAACAAGTTGTTTATAGTGGTTCTCATCTACAAGGACTCTTTCTCCTGCTTACTCCACTCCCGAGTCTCACACTCTAGAGTTTAACTTTCACTAGTCAACAAGCTCCTTTCACCGTGGAGAAACCTTAACACTTACACTATTTCCGACACTAAGCTAAATGTCGAGTTCTTTCCAAAGGTACAACCACTCCCACACACAATTTATTTTGAGGACTAAAATACTAACCACTCACACTCACAAGATTATGGTAGTTTAGTACAACAATGAGGTATGAATCAACACAAGATCATACAACACTAAACAAACAAGACTTCCAACTTCTCGTTTGAAGCTTGAATGTGACTTGATCTTCTTTGCTACAAAAGAGATCACTAATATGATATGAAACCAGTTAGAAAGATTAGATAATATATGTATGAGAGTATGATAGAAAGGATGAAAAACTACTTGGTTTGGCTTTGCTATTTATAGCCAAAACCATCGCAAGGCACCACTGACGGCGGACCCTTGAAAGGGTTTCGTCTGCTATACATTTTGGTGTCACGGGTCCTGACAAGAAGATATCAAGATCTTGCCAAAGTCAACCATATCTATGCAAGATTGTGTAAGATATGAAGAGTACAAATCTACACAAAATATCTAATGAAATCTTCCAATGATTTCCATGATGCATCACATGATGTCATGTGTTGTTTTTCTATTTTTAGAAATATGCAAATACATAAGTAATGTTTAGTTTTAAGAAACCAAAGCATTTTAAAAACTACTATCATACATTATGCTTAGACTCATATTAAGATATGATTAGTCACAATGTAAATGCTTAAATGATGAAGATATTATTTGAAAAGCTTGTTTTAATATCTATTAAACTTGACATGCTTTACGCTTTATAAAATGAAATTTACTTTTGTCGTTAACAAAACTTAGGTAAAGATCAAAAATATAAATAACCGCTTAATGACGATATTTGTATAACAGCTTTCATCGATAAGCAAAGGAGCCCATGAAGCAAGAGCCGATCGAGGCAAGAGCCCACCGAGGCGATGTGTTTCCCACCGAGCAGTGCTATGAAAGTATCGATGAAAGTACCGCTTGTACAGTGGCTTTGACCTATTCAAGTGGCGCTATAAATCGCATAACGCACCACGCTTAATTGGTCATGTAAACACTAACGGCTATAATGGGGATAATTATGAGGAGATTAATGGGCCGATTAATTCTCATAATTCCATTTGACTAGCTCGTAGTAACCTCCTATAAATGTGGAGATCCGATTATGCACGAAAGACACACATAAAACGATTAACACTTCTAAGCAAAGGGTTATTCAATTGTGCCTAATTTTATAACTACATTTGGTCTTATCCCAAGTAGATATTCGTAACCCTGCATTACGGTCGAATAGTTTACTTTGAAAGTGATCACACGATTCCAAGTGATATCCCAGAACCACCTAGTGGTATTTGTTTCACGACTTGATTATTTGTTTCTCGACATTGATTATCTAACCCCGCTCGGGAGATACACACTAACAATCACTTGGAAGTAATAAGTTAATAAGCATTTGGAATGGATCAGGGAAACCATATGTCTAGCATCATATTAGCAAAAAGGTGGATATATATTAAGATGGTCATGTTATGTTGTTGCCGTAATATCAAAATAGAGTAGATAATGAGAAGAAAAACCAATAAAAATGTAAGTTTTAAAAGATAAGAACAATGAAAATTGCTATGTGTTAGAATTTAGTACAATATAAATTTATGTTTGTTTCTCATCCTCATTGTGATGATCTTGTAGTGCAAAATTAATTAATTAACCTATATAGTTTTGAGATTATATTGGTAATTTCGTAGCTTTTTTCCTTTTCTTGCTATTTAAAAATAAGCACAAGAACACAAAAAATAAATATCCACTTTTTCACTATGTCATAACATACTGCTTCTCTCATCCCATCCACTTCCATTCTTTAAAAATTATACTTGAGAATGTCAGTGTAAATGAAAGGGATGAGTTATCTCTTATGATGAGAGAAAGGATATGTTATGTGGGTAAAGATAGGAAAGAGTGTCAAATACCCGAGATACCTTTTTAATTTAATTTATAATTTTGTTTTGTGCTAAATTTATGTTACCAAATGTCACAATTTGATTAGGAGGATTGCCATTTGTCTCGATTTCTATAGGTGTCAATTACTTTTTATTTTAGGTTAAGGTTGAACACAAACATATATATATATATATATATATATATATATATATATATATATATATATATATATATATATATATATATATATATATATATATATATATATATATATATATATATATATATATAGTAAAGTTAAAATAAAAGACAAATATCCGTAAAAGAATAAAAGATTTATTTTTTTTAAAATTCTCCAAAAATTCAAAAAATTCCACAAGATCGATATGTTGGTGCATAAAAACTTTTGTGAAAACATTTTTATAATTTTGAGTTTGATACGCTTTTTAATGCACAAAAAACTAATTTTGATGTTAAAAATTTTGATGCACAAAATTTTCAACTTGTTTTAGTTAGATGCACAATGTTATTTTGATGAAAAAGTCAAAAGAAGTTGGGTGCAAAAACCGCTTTTGATGCACAAAATGATTTAACGCTAAAACGTATTTTTTCATAAATTTTTTTCGAAAAATATCCACTTTTAGAAAAAGTTTTTCACAACTTTTCATGCACCATCAAACCCGATCTTGTGAAATTTTTTGGGAATTTTTCGAGAACTTTTTGAAAAAAAATCTTTTTATCTTTTTACTTGATATTTGTCTTTTATTTGATCTTTATCCTATATATATATATATATATATATATATATATATATATATATATATAGGATCCAAAGGAGAAGTAAATTAAAATAATAAGTGGTGAAGTGACCAAACCACACATTCGAGATGCAACGACTTGTATTAGATGCATTTCTATTTATATAGATACAATATCTTGAGTTTCGAAGTTAATTTGATGTATAGATGATGCAAATTGATTTTCATGATTTTGGTACGCAGAGGAACAAAAAAAAGAGAAATCATGAAATGCATCCGATATATGTATATGCATCTGATTATAAGCTAGAAAGCACACTATGGTGTGTTATAATGCATCTAAGATTACTGTGGATGCATCTAATTTAGGCTCTGCATCTTGTATTTATGGTTATAGTTCTTCTTATTCTTTCTCATTTTAAGTAATCTTCTAGAAAGCACACTATAGTATGCTATAATGCATCTAAGATTGCAGGATGCATCTAATTTAGTGTGTGTGTCATTTGAAGTTTTATTTAGTATTTACGTATAACATTTCATATAAAAAATAATTTCAATGTGTGTTGAAGCCATCATCTATCATTTAAAAAAATTATTAGAACTAGCACCATCGGGCGGCCTTCAAGCTAGTTTGTTTTATATAACAAAGTTTATTTACTAAATATTTGACAAATATCAATCGATTATCGATAAAAACTATACCATATGCCCCGTGTCGGGTTTGACAAACCCAACCCAATTGTCTCCGACATGTATTTAAACTTAAAATAGCCTAATTCACCTTTTGAAGGCCAAGTGAACATCAAATCGATATCGGTCGAGTATGTCACTTCATAACTATCGAGGAACCCGATAGTTACGTAATGATATACTCCCGAGAGTTATCGAGAACATGTCTCTCGATTTGTATTCTAAGATGACTCACCGATAAAGAAAACAATTAGTGTTGTATAAAGCTCAAATGCCTGAATGGTTTCATGAAAGTTGAAGACCAACTAAAGAAAACATCCCACTAACCGACACGGTGTCAATGAGTAATTTAAACGAGCTAAAAGCAAAACCAAGGTCATTGAGATCCGACAAATGTCACAGTTGACTCAAGACTTGATTCTCGGATTACAACCACAAACTCGTAATGTATGGGTAGAAACTTTTAGAAGATAAGATCAAGTACTTATCGATATAATAAAACATGTATTGAACCACAAGTCGTCAAGTAAGAAAAGTCGTAAGCACGCTTCAAACTAGCTACTAGACACGCTACTATCTATAACAAGTGGACAACTTACTATGCAACCCAAATGCAACCATCTGTTCCTCATATATAAACACTTGGTTGTAACCAAGTTAAGTAGAGATTCCTACAAAGTATTTTCGTTAGAATCCTCTCTCTAGGCAACAACAAAGCAAATAGCACCTTTTGTTGTTTGATAATGGAGAGTTTTATTTGTCAACCGTGGGTAGTTTTTCGAGGCAATTCCTTATAAATCTTTGATTCATTGATAATAAGATTTAGAAAAGTTGAAAAAATCTAAATGGTATTATTGGCATATCTCGTGTCGTCTCAAGCAAACCCAACCTCAACATTGTTAATGTTCAAAGTTTTACTCACTGCTAAAACCGTTGTTCATATTACTCATGGTTTGCATGAACGAGTGTGCGCGAGAGAGTGCTGACCCAACACCTCGCAACAACACGCGGGTGAATTCCGACTCGTTAATTACTATACGTGATAAAAATGTGAAACCATCATCTTCATCTGTTGGAAAACCGAGCAACAAAGCAATTCAAAGTGATATCAATCTGCTGATAGTATAAAAGTTGTTGAAAGTGAGAAGTCGAGTGCAACAGTAACAAACCATCACGACCGCAATGGAAGAAAACATAGTTCTTGGTGTTGCTTTGATGGTTCAAAAGAACTCTTCCTATTAAAGAAGAAATAGATACCGGGTGAAGGAAATGAGTAGAAGTGTGAGCTAAAAGTGCCTCCATCGTCGATAAGGATAACAACAACAACAACAACAACATACACAATCCTGCTGCAGGCTGGGTATGCGGGAGGTAAAATGTAGATGATCATACCGCCCCTGTGGTAAACCTGTGAGTAGAGAGACTGCCCAACGAGACCTCCGATCAATGCAAAAGTGTGAGAAAGAAAAGGAAAGAGATCATAAGACAATAAAGAACAAGCACAAGTAATGAAAGGAAAACAAGGCAAGGCAAAGAAGAGAAGCGCAAAGAAAAGCTAGCAGGCCTAAGAGGGCAACAAAGAGCAAAGCAAAACGACGCACTGGCCTAAAGCTACGGCAGGGCAAAGACAAGGCATCAAAAATAAAAAAAACATGGCAAGAAAAAGCAGGCAAGTCTAGACGGCACGAGCAAAGCAAAGCAAACGCACGGGGCCTAAAACTACGGGAAAGCAAAAGGGGGAACCAAAAGCTGAAAAAACACCTGAGCAAAGCAGCAACGAGGCGCCTAGATGCCTAACCCACCCAAAAACTACCTAAGCCCACAAAGCCCCAAGCTAAAAACTAGCCGCAGATCCTAATCTATCTCTCCACCCTTTCCTATCTCGAGGTCATGTCCTCCGACATGTGAAGCTCCGACATGTCAAGTTTAATTTTATCCTCCCACCGAGTTTGGGAGGAAAATACACACAACAACCAAAAGCATCGATAAGTAAACTCTTTCCTCGAGTTGTATCCTAACTACGCACATTACATGGTTATGGTCTCTCGGTGGTCGTAGGATATAGTGTTAGGTCACCATATTAGTAACACAAGCATCAATAAAAGAAATAGATAAGAGATCGGAAGAACAATCACACAAACACACACGATGAATAAATGAAATGTTATGCGTGAGGGAGTGAAATGTGTAACTTGAATAACCGACCCTCAAGTGAGGGTATTACAAAGGTATTTATAGGAGAGGGAGCTGGGGCAACACTCCTAGTCCCTTTCTTTCCTTATTGGACTGGGCCAAGGCTTACGGGCCTTCTACATAAGCCTTAGCTTAATAACAAACATAAAGGCCTAATTAAGCTAACTATTACATATTAATTATTAACACTTAAATTCTAGTTTAGGAGTGATTCCAACAATCTCCTCTAAGTGTTAGTGATTGATAATGTGAACGTGAAGGTGTTGATGTAATAGTAGCTTTGACGCCTTCCCGACATTCTTCTTTCTTGTGAGAAGAATTGCCTTGATTCGAACAATCTCCCAGCAGAGAAATTATTTCCTTGAAAAGTTCCGCTTGACGCCATCATTTTCTTTTGTTCTTTGATCTTGTTCTTTGTGATGGTAGTGATAGTATGTTGTTGTTGTTCCGTGATCGTGTCCGCTTCGCTGTTCAAAGGTTCCATCGCCTTTCTTTAACATGCTCACACGCTCATTTAACGTTGGACTTCAAGATCGATGTAGTTCTCTTAGTCTTTAAACTTTGTAGATTCTTTGACTTGACTTAAGAATCATTCCGACTTTTGTGTTGCCTTTGAGAGAACTTGCATTAGTGATGATGTTGGTATGAGCATGTGAAGAATCAGACGATCACCCGCCTGAGCTTCCATAAGAGGAAAACATACACACGGTTAGTAATAAGCGGATTCCCGCACTTACAAGTTTGAATTTTGAGGGTGTTAACAACATAGTGTGAAAACACATCTCTAATTTCACAAAGGCCGCTCTCGAACCGGAGTCCCACAAGTGAGATAACACGATGTACCGGGCACACCTACTGAGCTCAGATGAGTCGAGGTACAATCAAGCATCACCACGATCAGACCGCTTGAGACACACTAAGCATAATCCACGGGAGTTACCTAGTGACCCACCGTCGTGGTCGCTTTGATGTTGACCGGTGAGTTTTATTCAATCACCGAGATCACAATAGTGAACCTCTCATAAATGTTCTCGACAGTATTGCTAGGATCCGTGTAGGACTCGATAACAACAAGTGATGAAATGTCAAGTGTACCTAAGAGATCTTTGATGAATCTCGTGGCTCTAGACTCAATAGTGCACTTTGGTTTTCTTGAGCGAGACAAGGGAGAGGGTCTCCTTCTTCAATACCAAAGAATCTCAAGAGAAAGCCGATAGTTTACGTAGGGTTCTCGTGAGAATGAAACAAGCTCTGTGGGAGAAACTTGAGTGTCTAAAAGTTGTTTAGTGCATGCGCCACCGGGTCCATGACGACTTTTAATCTTCAATACCGGTGTCACTAAGTGACAACCAAGAGTATATGAATTGAACCCTTGTCCGCCTCTAAGTTGAATAATCAAGGGCTATTTCTTTTCACCCTTTTCTTTGCTTTTCTTTTAATTCTTCAACTCCTTCTTTCTCCC
Source organism: Chrysanthemum lavandulifolium (assembly GCA_022545495.1). NCBI lineage: Eukaryota > Viridiplantae > Streptophyta > Magnoliopsida > Asterales > Asteraceae > Chrysanthemum > Chrysanthemum lavandulifolium. The sequence continues at coordinate 143,676,961 of CM040245.1, read as the reverse complement.
GATTCTCATTTTCTCCTTTTATAATCATACCCAAGGACTTCTAAGTACCAACTATTTGTGATGTCCTGGGTAGATCCTCCGCTCGGCAGCATCATAGGAAGGTTATTCCTAACCTTAGTCACCTTATAACCCATGACCAACCTATGTTGCCATAAACCATTAACTTGAAAATCTCTCAAAGTGGTTATGATTGAAAACATTTTGTACCACTCAGAAGAGTTTTATCATTTGCGTAAATACCCCTCCACACGTGCTTAAGTGTTTAGACAGTAAATCCGCACGGAGAGAGAAGAGTGCGACTTTTGAATCGATCGACTCAAGATAGACAATTCCCGAGGGAAACGGTTACATTACATAGTTAAAGAGTTACATTTGTCGCCTTTAGGTGACAACTAGCTCTAATAACTACCTTGAAGGTGTGGACAAACCTCAAAGGTTGTCAAACCCACAAAGTTCATGTCTATCAAGAGCTTCTCGAATAGGTACAATTTACTTGGATAAGTCTTTGAAGAAAAATATTTTCAATGTATGACCTGTTTCGATCCCGCCAATTCATGGTTTAAGTCTTTTCACTACGACTTTATTCAATAGCAAATCAACATATTTCTTATCACAATAATTTTCCCCTAAAAATGGCATATAAATGTTGTTGGATCGATGTATTCTAACCAAACTAACTTAAATAGCTTGTTAAGGTTTAACAACCCTGATAAATCCTAAGTTATTAACAATGAAACACCGAGCAAACTCTATTAAGTATGGAATTTACTTAACAAAGCTAAGAAGAATAACTTTAACTTTAAACGATTTTATTAATAACTCTAACTCGCTTATTATGCACTCTTTAACAACTCTAATAATATCGAACTTCTAAAACTCTAATAATATCACACATATCTAATATCAATCTAGGGTCCTTTTATAGGCTCAAGGATAACCCTAAACGATTTACAATTCTTATCCTTGTACGTCAAGTAAACAATACATAGAAAGTTCTAGATAAACATTACTTTCAATCTTTAATCTAATACAACCGACTTATAATCTTTGCAAGATTTTGACTTTTACTTAGCAAGATTTTGACTTCTTTGCAAGATTTTTATCTTTCTCATAAAGACTTTGTTAATCTTCAAGATTTTAATCTTTTGTATCCCAACAATCCTCCCCTAACTTGAATTCTACTTGCTTGATTTCAAGTTCCTTTGTAGATTTAGCTTTAACATCTTTATCTTCAAAGAGGAATTGTGACTTTATCTTCGTGATTTTATCTTTGTAGATTCTCCGCTTATATCATCATCAAAGTAGTCTTTATCTCAGGTAATTTTTTCAAGATCAAACAACAATATTATATCTTTTCTCGCAACATTCAAAGAAGCTCCATCTTTTCAAAGAACATAAGACAATTTGTACATTTAATTCGCTTAAGTTTCACTATTCTCATCACTTCCTGTGTGTAAACTCCGTGAGAGGTGAATCATTGAAAATTTAATGGATTTGAGTTCTCTTTACCAAAGCCATTAACTCGATTAGCCAAATGTTTTGATGTATAAGATCATGGTACATCGATAACTATATGATTTTTAGCAAATCATCACTATCAATGATTTGAGTTGTCTTTACCAAAAGTCGCACTTTTGGACTAGTTAGTTCTTTCATCATGGTGAACTAATTACCATATAATGGTTTTTCCATGCCTTTACCACAAGCCATTTTCTTTGTGGGCTAGCCAACTCTTCACACATCGATATGGTAAGTTGATTACCATCCAACTTATTAGCAAGTTGTCAACTAAAACGGATTTGAAATATCTTTACCCGAGCCGCTTGCTCATGGATTAGCCAATCCTTTTGTAACCATGGTGGATTGATAACCTATTTGTATTATCATCTCAAAACCATTTATTTCTTTTAAACTTTGTTTCAAAACATTTATTTCTTAACAAAAAATTTCAAATCAAGAATCGGTTTAAATCAGCAAGCGATTTTGAATAAAGCATTGTTTGATCAAACAATACTACTGAGTAAAGTATCGATATATCAAAATTTAATCAATTAAGATTCATACCGCTTATTCATCATCATCAAGAATTGTAGTCCATCCGATAAATGTTTGATGACCGGACATGCTATTTCATTATCTTTCTTCTACTTCCATTCCATGCTCCAAGATCCTCCTCATAAGTTCGGTGTAAAGAGGATATCTTCTATCGCTAACATGTGAATCATAATTCCATCTTCTAGCTCTAGAACATGTACTCCAGATTCTTCAAAGAATCTCCACTAACAATCTCCCAATTCTCTTGATTCTTCCAAATTTCAAAGAAGGCTTTGTTCTTCGCTTCCCATACGGTTGTGAGATCTCCAAGCAATACTAAACCACTCCTTCGATGGATTTTGTTCAAAGTAATCTCTCACCACATGATATAAATAAAATAAATCCACTCTATCTATGATGTGCAATAAATCCCATAGCCTATTGAACACTCGAAACTTTCATCACTCTAAACATCGATAACTTCCATCTTTGGATTCTACAACTTCAAAAGCAATAATTTGAGATCCGTTCATTTTCATCTCAAGATCATCCTAGAATACTCAAAATCCACTATTCTTAAGTAATTCTTTAGTTCATCATTAGTATCGATCGTAACTCAAGTTTCTCTTTCTTTGATGACCGATATCTTCAACTTCGCTTTTATTTTCTTTTTAAACTCCTTTTCTATCTTTTCTTTCCAAGCAAAGATCATCTTTATAATCTTTGATGCTTTCAACACTTTTCTTATAAGTTTCCCTAACAAAGATCATATAATTCTTTCATCTCAAAATAATTAAACCTCTCTAATCCTTTATATCCTTTACTTTTAAATAAGCCATCATTGCATTTGCTCTTTAGCTCGATTTGGTCTTCTTGGCATAAAAGAAACAGAATAGGTGACTCTAATGGTTCATCGACTCAAAGATTCAATTCCTCTTGCAATTTCTTAGTCAGCTTCTCTAGTCCGAGCTTCTTCAATTTCCTTAGCTTCTATCTTTAGCTTTTAATTCCTCTTGAAACTTTCTAGCTGCTTCCTCATTCATAGCAATTTGAGCAGCTCTTATATGTGCTAAAGTAGGTTTCTTTTTCTTCTTTGTCTCTATCAACTTGCCTTTACCTTTATCCTTTGGAACAATAATAGCTTGAGAAACTCTTGGTTGTTCCTCTTCTTGCACTCCTGGAATACTAACACCCCTTGGCTGTGATAAACCTTGCAAAATTACAGCAATGGTTTCATCATCACTTGCAGCTTGTATAGGCTCGAGAGTGTCGCTTCCTTTTCGTATAACTTCAAGGACCACTTTTTCTTCATGTGGAATAGTTGAAGGACCAGCCTCTTCAAAGTCTAACACCCTTGGTGTAACCAGCTTGTCTCAGAAGTTCAGAAAGCAAGACTTTGATCGAATAGCACTTGATCATCGATGCTGAACTTGAACATCAATAACTTGTTCCTCAAGACTTTGAATAACCCATTCTTCGCTTTCTTCAGTCAATATTTGTACCTTGAACTTCGCTCTTTCATGTTCTTCAAGATCTTCGCATTCATTCTCCTTATGAACATCTTCTTTCAAATTCTTTTATTCTAAATTCCTCCCTAATTGGAAGGAAGATTGTTTTGAACCTTTTGGCCTTTTGTCTTCTTAAACTGCCTTTGCTCCTTCTTTTTAGATTTGACCCAAAGACGATGATGTTGAACCAATGGCCAGACAAAATGCTTGAGTCTTCTAAACTTGAGCTTCAACTTCTTAATCTTTTTAGCTTGAGCATCAGTTGTTTTCTTCAATTTGACTAACTCCCGTGTCAGTACATAATTATCCAATGTCAAACCTTCACGAGGTATAGTATGTAGAGCATCTCCTTGAATTGGTGAATGTTCCTCTGGTTGAGAACCATGAACAGACATTTGAGGAGATGGAGAAGCGTGAAACGCAACATCGCCTTGAACTTCAGTGATTTTGGCATAAGACCTTGTGATGCAAGACCTTCGAGATGCAAGACTGGAAGCAAGACCATCAAGCAATACCTTAAGATGTAGCAAGACCTTCTCGTATGCAAGACTTCTCTATCTTCATCTTCTTCAAAGATCGCCTTTGATGACTTGAACAACTTCCATCATAGAAGTAGTTAAGGAGTTGTCCTTCCAAAGGAATAAATCACTCTTCCCAGCCATGAAAGTGAAAATCTTGGCTTGTTGTACCACAGCAATGTAAAAGACTTGTAGGTTTAGGTACATCCGAAAGTTGTTTATTTAGGAATACTTGAACAAACCGTGGATACATCACCATTTTGAACCATGAGAGATATGAGAAAGCATTCCATCTAGAATTAGCCTTGAAAAATTGAAAACACGATCAAGAGCTAATCCTACTATAGCAGAGCATGCTATGTTAGATCCAAATTGCTCCCATGATGTACTTTAGCACTAATACAATGAAGCAACACATGCACTAAAACTTCCAATGAGGACAAAATAAGGGTTTCTAATGTTTGTTCGCTTAAGGACCCTTCATAACCAATGTGCCCAAAAGTATCCCAAATTAGTTGTTTATCAAAACGAATAAACCATCCAAGATCTTTAAACAATAAGTCTTCACGAATAGAGGCTTCGAGAATCTTGACATTTTTCCCAAAGAACCATAGCATGAATATATTCTTCATCATTCTCCATATGAACCCTAGCGCCTCAAAATTGTTGAATCCAGGCTCAATAACATCCGGTTCTACTAAAAGCGCATAACTAATTGGCGATCCAAAGAATAAAATCGATAATATCATGAAAGATTACATTCGCTCAGCCTTGTCTAAATTCAACACCATGTTGTATTTGGAAACAAGATACGACCAACCATTGATGATTATATGATCACAGAAAGAAAGAGAACAAATAATATAGGTGAAAGTGAGAGAACTATGGAAAAGATTATGAGATTATCAATATGAGAGGAATTTAGAGTAGTTATTTATAGGCTTAGATTTGAAAATCACACCGTAATAACTAAGTTACCGTTAGGTAGTTTTCCCTCAATATGACCGTTGGAACAAGATTGATAAGACAAACAACACTTTCCACGTGCAGATTTCCTTTTGCAAGACTTTCCAAGCAAAGACTTTCATAAAATCAATAATCAAGATTTCTTCCATTCTCTTCCTTACAATACCAAACACTTATAAAATGTAAACATCCTCCCTCAAACAATGCATAGGACTATACTTACACTAAATAGTCCTCCCTTAAATGTAGCTCAAGAATTGATCATGCCAATACTCACCACCAAGTGATTGAATCTGAAACATCAAAGCCTTGGTGAGTAGATCACCACATTATCATCTCAGATGCACCTTGACAACATTAATGAGCCTATGCTCATAACAATCTCTCGATAAAGTGATGCCTAATCAATATGCTTTGTCTTGAATGATAAACCTGATTCTTCACAATGCAAATTGTACACTCATTATCAATATTGATAGAGTATTCTTGAAATTGAAACCATAATCCAAGAGTTGATTCGCATCCACAACACTTGACCACAACAAATTGCAACAACTACATATTCTCGCTTCGCTTGACGATGATGTCACAATTGTCTGCTTTCATTGCCATGAGACTAATCTTCTTCCAAGTTATTGGCATCCACCGTGGTTGATCTCGTCACAGTTATCACATACGCATAATCACTATCCAAAAGCTTCCAAGTGAAAAGGTGAATCCTTTGATACCACAACCCCAACTTAGGTTGTTGTTTCAAATAACTAAAAATTTCTTTACCGCATTCATATGAGAAACCTTTTGGTGAGACTTGATATCTGCACATAGACAAACAGAAACATAATATCGTCTTGATGCAAGAAGATACATAAGATGTACCCAATCATTGATCTCAGAGTAACTTGACTTCAACTGGTTGTCCATCTTCGCCCTGCCCAATGAGTTGATAGATTTAATAGGTGTAGTAACAGCTCATGTCATCAAAATTGAACTTTGAGTATTTCAAATACATACTTGTCTTGACTTATGAAAATTCCTTCCTTTGACCGCTTAACTTGAAGTCCCAAAAGAAAGTTAACTCACCCATTGAATTTACCTTTCAAAAAAAAAAAAAAAAAAAAAAAAACTCACCCATTGAACCTATTTGAAATTCTTTTCGCATCAACTCGCCAAACTCTTAACCATGGACTGTTTAGTAGCTCCAAATATGATATCATCAACATAAACTTGTACTAACATGATATCCTTCTTGTCTCTCTTGATAAACAAAGTCTTATCAATAGCTCCTCTCCTATAACCATGTTGCAATAAAAAGGTATAAAGCCTTTCATACCAAGCTCTAGGTGCCTGATGCAAACCATACAGAGCTTTGTATACTTTGTTTGGATGTTTAGGATCCTCAAAACCAGGAGGTTGTTTGACATATACTTCCTCTGTAATCTTGCCATATAAAAAGGCACTCTTGACATCTATTTGATAAACCTGAAATCCCATATAAGAAGCAAAAGCAAGAAATATTCGAATTGCTTCTATCCTTGCTACAGAGCAAATACTTTATCATAATCAACTCCTTCTTCTTGTCTCGTAGCCTTGTGCAACTAACCTTGCTTTGTTTTTAATAACATTCCTCTTTCATCTCTCTCGACTCAACACCCATCTTGTACCAATGACCTTCTTACTATCGTGAAGATCACATAATACCCAAACTTTGAAGTTTGAATTGTAGCAGCTTCTTCTTGCATAGCTTCAACCCAACTTTCTTTAGTCAATGCTTGAGCAATATTCTTGGGTTCCTCTGAGAGATAAAGCAAGCAAATGCACATGTTCGATGGTCCTTATGATTCACTGCTCGCTTATAGACAAAGCTAAGTAAAGCATTACGAGGTTTAGTCAAACTCTTAGCTTTTGTGTCTTGTCATCACTCCGTATGTGAATGACCAATGATTTTATCAAGAGGATGATTCTTATGAATTCTTAAGTTTGGAGACCGTGGAACTCCATAGGTATCATCCAAATTAGTGAAATCAAGATCTTCATTGAATATGAGAAAATAGCTTCAACTTCAAACTCATCATCGCGATCTTCTAAGCCGTGCATAGTAGGATCATCCAAATCATCCAAGTGTCGAATTGTGCAACAAGATTTTGGTCAGCACCGCCCAGCATCAGTAAGAGTATTCGTAGTTTTGTTCTTTGTCTTTGCTTCTTCATAAGCTCTTCTTTGTTCATCAAGATAAGAATGTGCTAGAACATCTTGAAGTTAGCATCCGATTAAGTTCTTCTTGAATAGATTGATCCTCAGCAGCACAATGAGGATTTTGGCTTATCAAGATTTTCTTTGGTTCCACGTTGATTGGTTCTTCATCGTGAACAACATCGACTAATATGAAATCCATGAACAACATACCAGAAATCTTCTTCATTGCAGCATAAGTTGATTTTCTTCTCAATGTACATAGTTCATAGAAGGAGTTAAACTTCAAGATCAAACATCCAATCGTGACCTTTACCCTTCCGATTGTCTTCGATCTTCTAAAACTCAACATGAAGACAATCTTGAACCTTCTTAGTGACTCGTTGTATACTCTAAAGCCCTTATTGTTGGTACAATATCCCAAAGAATAACCTTCTTCCCGACTTGCCATCAAACTTACCAGCATTATCAATTGTATTAAAATAGTAAGAGGGCATCCAAAAGGCTTCATAAATCGAATGTTGGGTTTGTTGCCCATCGCAACTCATAAGGTGTCTTCATCTCGGCTTAGTAATCCACACTCATATACATAGCAAGCAAGCATTTCATGTACCTTCAATTTCATAATTGAATAGTAGTTGTGAACTGCTAGCATGGTTTCGTTGCTTCAATCAAAGTCCTATTCTTTCTCTCTCGCAACACCATTCTCATCAGGTGTTCTCGCAATATCGAACTCCCTCTTGATTCCTTTGTTTGCACAAAATTCATCCATAAGCTTGTTCTTGAATTCGGCCCATTGTCACATCTAATACCTCTAACCTTGAGTCTCAATTGGTTTTCAAGTGCTATTATGAGAGTCTCAATAGCATCAAAAGTATCATCTTTAAATCCCAAGAAAATACCTAATCAATCTACTACAATCATCTCGTGACAACTAACAATACTTCTTGTTCAAACTTGTAACATATACAGACCAAATAGATCCATATGTATGTACTCCAATGGTTCTTCAACAATCCTTTCTCAAGCTTCTGTGAAGCTTTATGTTGTTTACCCTTCTTACATGCCAAATAGAGTGATCATTCTTGTAAGTCTTTGAAGGTAAACCTCTAACTAAATTTCCTTCGACCAATTTGTTGATATTCTTGAAATTCACATGGCCCAATCTTCTATGCCATTGATGTGCTTCTTCAGATGTTGCTTTTGCCACCAAACATGTGGCTCTCCCATAAGAATGAATACTTTTCATATCTAGACTATACACATAATTGGTTCTTGGTACTCTAAGAACTACCAAACCATCATCAACGTGACTTGAACCAAGGGAAAGGATGAGACATTCTCGTGTCGTTGAATAACACATGATACTTTTTATCACAGATTGAGAGATCGATAACAAGTTCAACTTGAGCTCCTTCACATATCTAACATTCTCAAAATCTATACGCCCGCTTTGATGGTTCCTTTTCCAAGAATTCTTCCTCCATTGGGATCATTCCCAAATGCAACTCGCCCTCCACTAATAGATCGAAAATCGACATAATCTCCTTGTCTCCTCGTCATGCTTCCAGCAACCACTATCCACAATAAGATGATCTTTAAGCTCCTCTTCCGGTCAGCCTCGCACAAATATTTAGAGAGTTGTTTTTAGGAACCCAAGCCACATCGACTTGTGTTCCTTGTGGAGTTACAAACTCAAATTCTTTGAGTATGTAATTCCCACTATTTTTAAAACATGATCCGTAATTATCTTTTGATTTTTAGCATGTGGATTTTCAAAACTTTCTCGGATTTTCAATGTAATCCTCTTTGCAAATTCATTCTCTTTTCTTGTATTATAAAAACATTCGATTCACTTTTTGTTGAAAGTACTGCTTGTCCTCTCAAAGACTTTCTCTCTTAACCCATTCGGTTTTAACACTTGGTTCCCGTGGATCTAGATTCCTATGTGAATTATAATACCTTCTAGGTTGATAATAATGAGATCTCCTAGGTTCCTGCTCCATGGTTAACAATACCTTTTTGAATTGAGCAACACCGTGGAAGGTACCGCTATGAAGGCACCGTGATTTAGAAAAGGTATTCTCCGTGAGGTACCTATGGTCCGTGAGAAATTTATGTGATTAACCCTATTTTATTATTCCAGATCGGTTTGTTTTCTAGGTTTCTCGTCAAGTGCACTGCTCTTTGGAAATTTTCTAAGGTATTCTCGAGTGATGTTCACAATCCTTGATTAAATGATTAGGACTAAAGCACACAAAACATAGTTTTGGACCCATACTCCCAAAGTGACTTCTTCATGTCTATGACCAAAACTATTTTGCCTTCTAGGTGAATGATTGAACCTGCTTTTGACCAAAGTTATCCCAAAAGGTTTAGCAAGACTGCTTTGAAAAGTTTTTCTTGAAGGTATCGCCAGGAGCAAGATTTTGAGTGAAGGTACCGCTTGACTTTGAATATTGTTTTCACAGCTTTTGGGGTTCGCATCTAGATCGACCTTTAAGTTTCTTTTCTAAACTTGTCGCTCACTCCAAAATGAGAAACATCGTGTCTTATGGGTTGATGATCACCAAATGATGGGACATCATGATAACCCTTATCTTTCTTATATTCTGAGGTGGTTCACAAATTGAATCCTCATTACTAGATGTGTCTACATAATTAATGAGTTCATCATCACTAGTGGTTATATCCTTTAGGTCATCACCGATTGATTCCTCTATGTTATCAAATTCCATACCAAAAAAGCCGCCCTAATATAAGTTCTTCTCTGCTTTTGAACATAAGTAACATGATGCACTGCATTCTTTCCGTGCATCAAACTTTGCTAACAAATCATCTCTTTCCTTAGTTAATTTCTATTTCAAAGAATTTTACAATTTAGTTTCCATTCACTTAGTTTTAATTGGTAATCTTGTTGTTCATACTTTTCACCCAAGCCATTTCATTATTTTCATGTGTTATAATTTTAGCTCCATAGACTCTAAAGTAATTTGATAACCATCCACTTCGCATCTAGCCTTAACACAATTATCTCTTTCAATCACATAATCATAAGTAATTTATGATAAAAATCATAACAGCTGAGCATACTCGTAGATAGAGATCGAGTCGGTGAAGTAGCCACCATTGCAAGAAGAACAAGATCATCTTCACTCTCCATGCTCCAATCAAATCCTCCATAACCATCTCCGATTCCAAAGCAAAGATGATCGCCTTCCTCATCAAAAGCAAAGGCTCCACCAATTCTTCCATCGAATCTTCAATCGCTTTTCCATCGCTACCATACAAGAGGGTCACCGTTCATCATCAAACTCCACACTCCAACAATCGATAATTTCTCGAGCAACCAAAGCCTTTGTTTCAAAGAATAGGGATTTTTAGCTCCGCCTTTGGTTTCTACCATCCTGCTTGTTTGATACTTAGCAAACTTGCACCCTTGCAAAGTGTCCAGCCTTTTGACAATTGAAACATTCAATTTTGGATTTGTCAAAAGTGATTCCCTGCTTTGGTTTGAAGTCAATGCTCTTCCTTGCTTTCATGTACTTCTTGATCCTTGCGTGATCAAAGCAACTTGCCACCGACATCAATTTCTTCTAAAGCATCCCTTCAACTGGGAGAGATCTTCTTCATAAATTGCTGTAAAGAAGCTTGTTGTGCAAAGAAAGAGCACACAACTTCATCCGAGTGCATGGTAGTAGTGGTGGGCTTGTTGAGCATAGGTGGGGGAGTGTAAACAACAAAGATTTTGAGCAACATTACTTGAGTAGGAGAAGCAAGATTTTGGTGAAGCATCGCCTCTTTCGCATGATAGAAAAGCAACATCGTGAGATTTGGAACCGGTTTGACCATTTATCTCATGCTCATACACCTTTAGATGATCAGAGATCATCAAAGTCCATAACATCCAAACCTCGTCATTCTCCTCGATCATTGTAGCTATCACATGTCATGATGATGGTAGACTTAAGAACTTGAGATTATCATCTTCAACCGAAACTTGTGCTTTGTATAATTCCAACATGTTTAGGAGATTTTGAAATCTATCATATGCAAGATCAAGACTCTCTTTCACCAACAAAGGAAAGTTTCAAACTGCTGTTTCAACAGATTTGCATCTTTTGAAGCTTCATTCCTCCAAATCTTGTCTCGAGAGCATTTCAGAGTCGCTTAGCATCTTTAGCATCATGGAACTTGAGAAGATGACCATCTGAATGATGTATAAGAGAATGTTGAGTGCCTTCTTGATTCCATAATGTTGTCGCTGTAAGATCGCTTTAGGTGCTTGGGTTGTCCAGAACATCAATAGTTTCTCGAACTTCATTACTATCGACAATTATATTCCATAGAGCATGGTCTCAGAATGGCAATGTATCGCCTCATCTTCATACACCATAGGTCATATTCACCCTTCTTGATGATGTGAATCTCATTGAGGTGATGGAAGGTGGTGGAATGTAATCACCGACATCTTTAGGTTTTAGGGTTTCTTCTTAGTCGTAGTTTCCACACAAGCTCGATACCACTTGTTGGATCGATGTACTCTAACCAAACTAACTTAAATAGCTTGTTAAGGTTTAACAACCCTGATAAATCCTAAGTTATTAACAATGAAACACCGAGCAAACTCTATTAAGTATGCGAATTTACTTAACAAAGCTAAGAAGAATAACTTTAACTTTAAACGATTTTATTAATAACTCTAACTCGCTTATTATGCACTCTTTAACAACTCTAATAATATCGAACTTCTCTAAAACTCTAATAATATCACATATTCTAATATCAATCTAGGGTCCTTTATAGGCTCAAGGATAACCCTAAACGATTTACAATTCTTATCCTTGTACGTCAAGTAAACAATACATAGAAAGTTCTAGATAAACATTACTTTCAATCAGAATCTAATACAATCGACTTATAATCTTTGGCAAGATTTTGATGATAAGCAAGATTGACTTTTTACTTACCAAGATTTTGACTTTTGCAAGATTTATCTTTCACAAAGACTTTGTTAATCTTTAGTACTTTAATCTTTGTATCCCAACAAATGTTATTTTTGATAACGCTTTGATATTAAATATGACCATTTTGAGTTTTATGGGAAGATTATCAACGAAGAACAATTTTTAGAACAAAGTTGTAGAAATACTCCCTCAACAAGTAATACTAACTTTGAGGTTTTGAAACGTAGTGGAAGTACTTGTTCTTTTGAGCAAAACCTTTAAAAAGAAAGGTTTGATAGGTTTTACTCAAAAAGTAAGAAGCTGGCCTTTTATAAGGATTGTGGCAATCGCCGCACTACGTGGTCCTTTCATTACAAGAACGGGTTGTAATCGTTATGTGCGACAAGCCATTGTCATTAAATAATCACACATCCAAATTAGTATGAAATTGAAACAGCTTAGTGGGTACCTGTAGTCCGTAAATATCACCAGAATGCGAATCGGGCGTTGATACCGAGAGTAATCCTCGACGCACCACCTACGAAGTTTCCGTAGTTCGAATCGTCCCTTCGTATAACCTTTCATCGATACGAGTGATGATCCCTTCACATCCCGCCTTTTCCCGAGAATTCCATCGCTGGAGACCCAATGCCTTCATGTATCGCCTTCAACCTATAAGCCAAGCCGCCCCCGACGTTTCTTCGCAGCGATCCCCAAACTTATGAAGATCTCGACACGCCATCAAGCGCTTGCATTGTAGTTCACTCCCAGAACTACTCCAAACGGTTTGTCGACCTAGAGTGTATGTGGAAAATGGTTGATGTCGAAGTTCTAGCCGAGGTCCGTGAAGTTGACACATGTCCGATACGATTCAATGAAGTTGTAAATCTTCACACGCTCCTCGGATCACTATGCTCGATGAAGACGAGTAAGGACTTGATGTATTCACGTTGAATTTCACGAGAATTGTCTCATTCTTCCCTCGCACTTTGGCAAGATATGATCTTCAATGTTGTTGAGAGACAAGTTCTAAAAGTCCGCCACAGACTCATAGTCTCTTTCGCCTTGTCTTTCGACCACGATGTTCTCGAGGAAAGTGTAGTCCCATTTAGACGAAAGAGTGACATGCTCAACAAAGAACGATCCCTTTATCATCGTGACACTTCATGTTGAGACTTTCAACCCGGCGCCTTTTGTAGTAGATTCGCTGCTGCCCGCCAATGGTGAATCCCGTGACATCGCATCAATGTCATACCTTTCCACCGTTGAAAACATGCGGTAGCCTTTTCTTCGATGGCTATGCAGCTTGGAGTATATGGTCACGGAACGGAAGTGTAAGTGATGTAGCGATTTCTTTGAATCATCGCCACCGTAGAAGGAATTCCAAGTCATTGTTGAAGAAGTAGCGGAATGGAATCTTAGGTTGATCCGGGTCACCAATTGTTGGCAGAGGTTTAGACCAATCGTGTAGTATGGAGCCTTGTGTCTTCCGGGTGAAGTTGATGTTTGCTTCGTGGTTGAGCCAATCAATGTCATAGACATTGCTCGTGCTATATTTTCAAGGTGATATTCAACTTCAATAGCACTTTCCGAAGTCGCTCGAGTAGTTGAAATGCTTCATTCTTGATTCGCTTCAACTCGATTTCGCCATCTTCTTCACACGAACTCTCTGCAAGAGCTTAGCATGCTCCAACGCACGACCTTCTACCATATCTTGATCATCGCTAGCGGAGTAGCATCAACAAGTGTAGAGAACCAATCATACTGGTGTCGCCTTCATCAAGCCATGAGACGACATCGCCTTTAGCGCCTTCTTCTTTTCTTCGGGCCTTGATGAGGATGATGGTCTTTGTTGAAGCGGGAGAGGTGGGTTGTTTTGGGCTCAGACTTCCTCATCGTCACCACCAAAGATACTCAAGTGATCACCTGCTTTCTCCGTCTGGGTGGTAACCCGTAGTCACGAGGTTTGTCATGGAAGAGCGGAGGAGATTGTCTTGTTGTTGGAGTCCCAGAGGGGTGGTGGCAGGCACGAGGAGGGTTCTCCATACTCTTGGACGCTTAGGTGCGCAGTCCTTGTCCTTATCATCGCCATCTCTTGGTCGCTTAGGTTGATATGCCGATTCCTCGCATGATGATCTGAGTTGATAATCTAGTAGACCTTCAAAAATTTAGCTTCATCCCAAGTAAAAGTTGCAGATCGCTTTGACATTTTCATCACCGCTTAGCAATTAACCCGCCTCGTAAAGATCGATTCTTTTGGCCATTATATGTTTAACCAATGCGACGATGTTTGGAGTAAGTTGTTTGAGAATACTTAGTCACATCAGTGGACAAAGGTTTGGAAGAAACTCATGAGTGTATTCTTCTGCCGCCTTCTCCAATTCCTTTTGGAAATCTCCTTGATAAACTTCGATTTGTTCCTTTCACAACAACTCGCTTATCCTGCCTTGAAGAAAGTTGATTCTCACAACGAGTTGATTTAGCTTTTTTTTGGTTACATTCTTCTTCCGTACTTGCTTGATAGCTTTAACAATTTTGTCTTTGCCCGAGATATCCAAGAGTCCTGGCTTTTTTACGCATTTCGATGTGGATCTGTTGTTCCTTTGGATGGCGGGGTGAAGAGTGAGAAGATGAATCGATGATGAGGAGTCGTGAGGTGATTCGTGGTCCTTAGGAGGTTCAAGTTTTCCTTAGAGCGTAGGACCTCACAAGAAGATAATCATCATACTCACATCGTCATCTTTTCCAGATTTAGCCTTTACTTCATTTCGAATTTGGCCTCTTCATCGCCTTTGGCTTGAGCCGCAACCTCTTCATCAACTTTTTCTTTCTCGACTTTTCTTTTCAGTTCCTCAAAGTCATAATCAATAGAATCCTACAGCGCTTTTGTTGTTGCTCAAGAGGGTGGCACCAATTCCTTTATCGGGTTGATTAACCGCATCGTGAATTGGTGTAGATTGACACCACCACTTGACCCTCCCGGCCACGTGATTTGTTGCTTTTCAAACTCTTTTGCCACGTGGTGGATTCTAATGATTTTGAACTTCTTCCGTAGTCGCGATCCAGTGGCTCTTCATCCGAGCTTTCTTCTTGCTCAAGCACGGGAGTCTTCCCTTGCCTTGGTCGCCTTTTGACCGGGAGGTTTAGCCACCGTTGGAGTGACATCGCTTGCGCTTCAGAGTAGGTGACCTCGTCCGATCTCGGTTTCATCGCAGCCATCCACTAGCTTTCTTTGAGGTTCAGACTGAACGGGAATGAACAGCCTTCCTTGAGGAACTTTCCTTTGAGTGGAGGTTTCGGGAACTTTTGACCTCTCGCTTGTAACACTTCTCGCACCGCTTCTTCCGGTTTTCCTTGAAGGTGTACCAACGGATTTTTCATCGAGAAAACCTACTTTGCTTTTTCTTCAACTCGCTACCGACATCGCTTCAGACGAGTACGCTTGTTTGATATCATCGGTTATAAGGTGATCCGCAAAGATCAAGACCTAGTTTCTTTGTTGTAGAGTCCTTAACCGATCGAGAGTGTGGGCTCATACAACGTGGAGTGTTGTTTGGGGTCATCGAGTCTTGGGAATATCGTGATTATACCCCAGAGCTCGTTGGATCAACAGCTTGTATATCTCGATACATGGGATTTTGGTGCCAAGCTTTTTAAGGAATGACATCATGTCGCCCCACAGCGTAGCTTCAACTTCAATGTGTTTATTGTTGACCAATGCCCAAAGATCTCGGCAGCTCCATGAGCTTGGGATGCTCATAGCCACCGCCACGCCCGTAAATGATTCGGTGATTACGATGTAGATAGTTCTCCATGGTCGAGGAATATTCTTAAGATCCACATATGAATGCTTAGTGATTACTCCCGTAGCTTCGCCATAACCAATATCGATCATGAATTGTAGAACAGCTCTTCGCTGGTGCGGCATTGTATTCAGCTTGGTTCGATGACAGGATGAGAAGAATAGCCCTTAAATGCAGCAGTAGAGACTTGTTTGTCATCGAGCCGCCATCACACAAAGATTTTGTCCTTTGATCTTTACATTGTATTCCGTAATCGGTGAATATAGATCTCGTGCATCAGAAAGGTAATTGGTGAGCATGTTCGATAAGGATGATTCTTCGTAATATCCACAAAGAATTAAACACGAAGATTCCGAGAAAGCAGAGTATCAAAATCAACTCAAGGTTGTTCTTTCCTATCTTCATCGGATAGCCATTAGGGAAGATATCGCAATGGTGAGAACATTTGGTGCTTCCACATTCTCAATAATTGAGCGCCCATGTCGTGATTCGAAGATATTTAGCCAAAAGAACCAACATATCTCGAAAGATATTTAGTCAATGTGATGGTTTTATTGTCTAATTATTGAATGTGATATGTCGATGATTGTTACGAGTCCAATGTCACTTGTTAGTCCAATAGTCCAATGACGCCGTGATAAGTTTCGTGAGTTGATTAACTTTAAGTTTTAAAGTCTATGTTTTCACTTATTTTTCACAACATATTACACGCTTAAGTTTAATGGTGACATTGTTGGTTTCATGCTATGATTTATTTATTTACAAGTTTGCACGCAGAACAATTCATAATTAAGGCTAAAACTAGGTTTAGGCGAGAAATGGCAAGCTTATGCGAACAGAGTGTTATACGCTGAAGCAAGCTTATGCGTAGGTTCTCGACTTACGACAAGAAATATTACGCCAGGGAAAAGCGGGCCTTATGCGTGAAAGCTTACGCAGAAGCGATATGGAACTCACGCCGTAAGGCTTACCGTAAGAGTCAACCCATGCGCGAGATCACCGCCACGCATATCATTCACTGTGATACGCCAGTAGTCCCTTATAGAACCCACGCTTAAAGTTATGCCAGAAGATTTCTTTACGCATAACATGCTACGCGAAGGCGATCCTTATGCGTAGATGGCAATACCCTTGATTCTGAATTTTCACGATAATAAACCCCGAAATAATTTCATCATAGCACCAATATTAACACATACATTCGCTTATTTTCGATCAAGTCATGAATACTCATAAAACAATACATAAGAAAACTCTTATGCGTAAAAACTTAAACCCCGAGTTTCAAGAATTACGCCTAAGATAATTAGCCATAGGAAATGCACCAAATGATTCTCGAAGTCTAGTATGCCTATTAAGTTGTTTTATCCAAGTTTTAACATCAAACTCAACATGAATCAAAAATACCCAATTGTATGAACAAAAACCCTAAAATTCAATTCTTTCACATTTGATGTTACCGGGCAAGTTCTAAGCATGGATATCATCAATTCATCATGTAAACAAAGACCTTATAAGCAACTAATTAACCGTAAACACTCATACAAGAAAAACCCAATTCACGCGATAAACCCTAATTTATTCAAACTCAATCAATTCGTGTTTCGCGCGCTTGATGATGGAAATGGTTTCAAAGTGATTAAGTAAACATTTTGACACTATCATATTAACCAAAAACACATTTAATGAAGGATTTGTGTTCATTGCATGCCAGAGAACACAAATCACACTCAAACACATCATTTCGACCGTTGGATTCGCTGTGATAAATCAAAACCATTGTTTAAAAACATGTTAAGATTATAAAACTTTTTCCCCTCAACACTTGATCGAAAAATATCGAATTTTGAAAGATTTGAGTGTCGAGGGAAGATTTGTACTTGCCATGTTAAAAGAAATATAGATAGAAGAATATTTTTGTTGTTTTATCCGATTTTATAATTTTGTATTTTGTTTTGAAAAATATTTACAAAAGAGGTTTTGGTGTTTGACGGTTTTTAAGAATGTTTTAAGAGTTCATCCAGCCTTCTTGAGTCAAACACCGCATACCAACCGTGGACCAACTCATTAAACCTAGCAGTGAGCTAAGGCTTTGGTGAGGAGATCTCGCCAATTGGTATTCAAGACCAAAGTATAATTCAACAAAGACTGCTCTCACGTGGTCCTGATGAAATGATATCAAGATCGATGTGCTTTGATTTCTAATGTTGAACTGAGTCAGCACGAGATCGCAATAGCACCGATTGTCGCAAAGACACCGATTCTCAAATACATAACCATAGTCTTTGAGTTGTGTTCTCATCCAAATGACTTGAGCACAACACGACATGGCTACATATTCTCGCTTCGCTGAGAGAGCGATGTACAATCATGCTTCTTCGATTGCCATGACACCGCTTTTATCACCAAGAAATTGTAATGCTCAAGTACTTTTCTCGAATCTAAGCATCTCATGGTGATCGCAAGATTCAAAATGCTATTAGTTCAAAACCGTAATCCTTCGATACCGATCCGCAAGTTAATGGTTCCTTGATATATCGGAGGATTCTTTAGCCTCGCAGAGGTAGGTTTCATTGGTCTCGATCGATAACGGAGCAAAGATATACATCAAAACAATATCAGCCTCGCTAGTGTTAGATACATGAGAGACCCAATAATACTACTAGATTTGTAAGGTCCACCAATTTCCCATGTAAATCAGCGCCTAGCTTGGTATGAGCCATTGGTGTGGCATAGGTGTCAGCTTTTGCATTCCAAATTTGTTTAATTCAAGGGCATATTTCGACCGACTCAAGAAAATACCACGGGTGATTGATGAACTTGCATTCCTAGAAAGAATGCGAGTTCACCCATCATTGACATTTCAAAATGTTTTGTCATTAATTTTGCAAAAGCATTTGAGTATTTTAAATGTGTTGACCCAAAATGATGTCATCCACATAGATTTGAACGATTAGTATGTGAGCCCCGTGATATTGTATGAAAAGTGTAGGATCGATCCAACCTTCGTGAATTTATTAGCAATGAGGAAGGATGATAACTTATCGCACTCACGCCCGAGGAGCTTGTTTGATACCATATAGAGCTTTGTTCGCTTTGTAGACATGGTTCGGGAACTCGATCAACGAATCCTTCCGGTCGGTCGACATAAACCGCTTTTCGCCGCCCATTCGTAAAAGCGCTGACGTCCATCCGAAAGACCGATATGTTCATATGAGCCGCGAATGTAGAAAGATCCAAACAGCCTCAAGACAAGCAACCGGAGCGAATGATTCTTCAAAGTCAATACCCTTTTCCCTGTTTATAACCCTTAGCCACCGTACGCGACTTGTTTCGATTACGCCCTTCAAAGATCCAATTTGTTCTTCCAAATCCATTTGAGACCAATGACGAGACCCTTGTTGGTCTTTCAACCGCCTCCCATACTTCAAGACGCTTGAATTGGTTGAGTTCTTCTGTGCATGGATTCAATCCAGCTTATCTTTTTCATTGCGCCTTTAATGTTTTTAGGTTCGCATTAAGGTGACAAGTGAGAGCATAAATGCAATGTTCACCATCTGTGGCGAAGACGCTGTCTTGTAATGACCGGTTGATTCTGCTGCTACTAATATTCTCTGAGGATGGTCTTTTGTCCAACGATGTGTGTAGGTTGATGTTGGTATACATTATGCAGATTTTGAGGATTCAAATGGTTTGTTGATGATTCCGCGACATCAAAAGTAGCTTATTGGCAAACGGGTTAAAGAACGATTTGGATCAAAATCTCAGTGGGGTGTCACACCCCAAATTACTGTTTTTCAAATGAATGGAATTCTCGGGATGACCGCCACAGCATCAAAGTTACATTATATCGAATGACCTAAAGTGTCGTTTGGAAAACACATCGCTTAATTTAATAAAACAATCGAGTTTACAAAAGATAGGTCCCAAATGAAAATCAACTTGTGCGGAAATAAGTTTGTTACAAGCCAAACGATGTTTTAAAGTTTATAAAACCCAGTGAGACGCTGCCTCCGCGACTCTATGATATGTCCATATGCATGCCATGAAGTGAATGCCTTAGATACCGAGATAAAACATGCTAAAAAGTGTCAACACAAAGGGAGTGAGTTCATAGAGTTTGAGTTGAAATGTAAAGCCTTTAAAGAATATTCATGCAAGAAAGGCATTGTAATCCACCCGCCCAAGTTCCGCCCATACAAAACTTGCAACTCGTGGTGTTTACAACCCATTGCCAAAATGTGTATAGTTTATGTTCAAGCGCATGATGACAAATGAATTCACATAATAGTGCGAATTTAATGTATTAATAGTTAATTGACATAACACATATGAGTGTTGTTTCAAATTGTTCCAAGACCATTAGTTCCATGGATTATACCATTTAGTTCAATGATTATACCACGACATTTAGTTCAATGATTATACCAAGACATTTAGTTCAATGATTATACCAAGACATTTAGTTCAATGATTATACCAAGACATTTAGTTCAATGATTATACCACGACATTTAGTTCCGTGATTTATGATATAGAATATGACTAAACATTCAGGCTGTGATAAACATATAGTTGGCAAATAATCATAATTGTCATAAAATAGTTGAGCATGTATCTCCCCAAAAGTAATTCAAACAATTAAAAGAGTAGGGCTATGACTCACCGATGCAATTATAATGATGACAAAAGTGGATACATCAAAATGAGGCGCAACTCTAACCGTGACCTATTATGAATGATATGTTCTACAATAAGTTATGATGTAATGTTATGCATGCAATTCAGATGATATCTATACCACTTGTACATTTGAAAATAATGTTTAACGTCGAATGTATGTTTATGACATCTCGTCATATTATAAAATACTTTACAAGTATTTACGCTGAGATGATATCCTACGATAGTCATTTAATGATTTATTATGAAGTTATAACTTTTCGTCAGAAATAATATCATTTGACAATTTCATGAAAGTGAATAAACGGCCCCTAAAAGCTAGTCGAATGGTGCACGCCGAGTGTTAGGAAACAAACTCAACGGTTTTGGGAAGCTTGTATCATTATCTCAAAGTTTTAGCATTTAAGTTTTCATCCTAGAGGTCTCGATCATGGAGAAAATATAGGTAAAGTATGGTACTTGTGTCCAAAATATCGCTTAGGTGGTTTTTCGCAAAGTTTAAATGACCGTATTTTATTCATTACAACTCCGCTGACCTAACGGTCGGATATTTTGGAAAATAGGCTAGCGAACTCACTTTACTAGAAGACATCATTTTGTAAAAGTACTATATCTATGTTAAAACGACCCTCAACATGGTCCTTCGTGGTCGGTATATTTGTCTATTAGAAAATATATTAGTTATACTTATATAAACTAGTTACGCAACTTGTTTAAAATGTGAATAACTTAGTCGTTATAAGTCCGCTTTTCACGCTCTTTATATCCACGGTTTCAGACACATATACTAATATATTTTTGATAAGTCGCACACATTTAATAACGCTTAAGATTCATTTTTGACTCGTAAAAGTTGAGAATACATGCTGAATTTTCTCAAACAATTAGTTTTCGTCAAACTTGAAAAATTCATATCTTCTTCGTTATAACTCCGCTTTAACCCATTCAAGCGGCCACGCTTTCATTTTAAAGTATATTTTCCAAATATCTAGCCCAAATATTTTTATCAACTGTCTAAAATTCCAGATTTCACAGAAAAGGTCGACCCTTAAATATATTTGTTTAAATGAGTTTTTCTCAGAAACTTATTCTAACCACTTCAAACCAACGCCAAGCTATTCTAAACCTACCATACACCTTCTTAGGGAGTCATGGGTTCCTAGACATCACTAAAAGTGATATGTTTCAAGGAGTAATTATAGGATGATAAATATATATATAGCACTTAAAAACAATAAAAGTGGTATAGACATCCAAATAACTTGCATGTTTTTCTCAAGCATGATAAAATGAACATGATATGAATATGAAAGATGAAAATGAATATGAAATGCTTACTATGAGGTTTAATGAACAAGGGTTTATCCTAAATACCCTAGGTTTTTATTTCAAAACCTTACTTAAGAGTATGCTAGGATTATGAAATTAGCTTGACTTAAAAAAAATATGCAATCCTTGCTTGATCACCCTTATGGCCGGTTGATATGTTGAAAGAAGAAGAGAGGAAAATTTTCTTCACAATTGATATAATATTAACTATGTGTTGTAGTAGTAGTATAATAATATATGTATAAATGTGTACAAGATATTTGTGTTAAAGGTAAAGTAGTCACCATGTTTGTCGCACCAACATGAAAGAAAAAGAGAATTGGTGTAATTTGATTAATTAAGTATGTATATATAGAAGTAAATGTGTAGTTATGTAAGAATAATTAGTAACTTGTGTACACATTTGAGCTTTTAGGGTAGCGTTAGCTAAAAATAAATTTTAACGGATCAAAATAAAATATATTGAAGTCATAAAATTATAAAATACATTCTTTGCAAAAATCGAGTGAAATAATAATTATCGAGTCAATTTACTTAAAGTCAGTCAGAATATTTATACATAACAATTTATATACAAATAAATTGAAGACATCGGGTAAACTAATAATATAATTTTTATAATCTTATTATGAGTACAAAATATATCGAATAATTTTTGGAAATGTCGGATCAAATGTTCAAATAATGTTTACGCCGATAGCGCTTATTTAATAAGAAAATAAACGCTAATGTAAAATGCAAACCCATGCATAAATTGATATGAAATAATGTTACTAATGATGTGTAGACTAAATCTAGTCTATATGAAATGTCCCGAAATTACGTAGTTGTCACATGGGGTACTTCATTAAGAACATCGCCAGCTGGTTCAACGCGTTGGAAATCAGCTTTGTTCAACTGTTGTTGTAGAGTCAATCGGTGGTGCTTCTTCAACAAAGAGTTGTTGTAGAAGTGTATCGTATAAGAGTATGATCAGTTGAGCAATGAAACAACGGATACACCGAGCACGCTCATCAATGTCATCACTAAACAACAGAGCAAATAGCTTTCCATTTGTTGACGAGTAAGTCGGGGCTTGGTTCAAATTGATGATGGGGTGTGAGGAAGTTTAAACGGTTGCTGACCGAAGTTCCAAGTCATATGCTGTAAGCCATATCCGTAGTTCATCAAAATTAGCATGAATCGCTTCCATATGTAGGATATTGATTTCACAAACACTCTAAACCATGATCAAAGTAGGCGATAAGTATGTTAGAGAGAGAAAGTTCTAGTGAGAGAAAGGAAGAGAGTTAGGAACTATAGTGAGAGAAAGAAAATATTATTATGAGTTCCAACTCTACCTTGGGAGGTAGAGAGTATTTATAGTCTTACATAAAACGCCACACAACGGGTCCGGATCGTGCATACAGCTGGTAAAGACCCGTCTGTCCTCCACGGTGATACTTAACTAAATACTACTTAGCTTGAAATAACTACGACTATGAGCTTTAATGATTACATATACTGAGGTGACCGACTCTTTAATACCGGAATTTCTAATTCCTAACAATCTCCCTATGGAGGTCACCTCAATCATGTACTAAAATTACATTGAATACAAATGATATTACATTAACAATTGTTCTTGCATTCTTGATGTAGTACTTTGTCCTAAGCTCGTAGTCATTGATTCTTCACATTGCATGTTTGGTTATCCCTGTGGAGGTCTTTACCGATCCACGTGATAATAAATTTGAGCCACCGAGACCATCACCAACAAAATCTCGAGACATCCATTGTGGTGTTGGAATTTTGTAATGTTGTGACATTCGGACCGACATGCTCACATTCTCGATCATGAACTCTTCTCATCGTAGTAGCGAAGCTTCAGAGATTCATGATATTGGCAAAGAAGATAGCGTAAGCATGGAGGAAAATATCGAGTCATTGATGCACTTATCATGATTTCTTTTGAGATGAATGTGTAGTGAGCATGCGGCTATGGATTGACCGCTTCATTCGATCACCGAACGCCGGGTGTACCGTGATAAAAAAGCTAGCAATAAAGCGCACGAAGTGTCTTTGATCACTTTCATGAATTGAGGTACACGCCCACTGTTCTCGCTGATCAAGACAAGTATCGCTCGTGATCGTGTATAATTCAAGAATTTCCTCGACAGGTTTCGCAATGGTTTAGTCGTTCTCAAACCGAACATCTCAAAGAAGACAACACGGAGTGAGTGAACCAAATAAGTAGAAATTCACCGATTGATGAAAAGAGATTTGAAAGACAATCGTATTGCTCAATAGAAATTGTTTTTGCAATACAACTAAGGTTTTAATGAAAATCAATTATCAATCATAAAACACCTTTGATTTAAAATATATGAACACGGTCAATGTGCTAAAGAAAAGAGTTTTAAGCACAATGACCGGTTTTTCAAAGGTATCCGCCAATCCATAACTCGAACCGTGATTGATTCAAAAGATTGAATCGCCCCATAGTTTATGTTCATTGTCACATGGTTGATCTATTTGATAGATCTCACATGCCACCCACCGTGAGCTTGTTTGATGTTGGCTCCGTAGGCTTTCCATCTTCATTGTGAGTATGTTTGCATATCACTCGATGTTCTCGCAATACCACAAGGATAATGCGAGGACTCAAGATATAATCTCTTTCCACATTGTGTGAAATGAGAGTCTTCAATGAAAGTGTCCTAATGAGATTTATTGATGATCTCGTGGCTCTAGACTCAATATGTGCATATTTGGATCCCGTGTCTAAGACTCAGGAGAGGGTCTCCTTCTTCAATATCAACAATCTCTAAGAGAAAGTCGATAGATAATGTCGATTCCCGTGAGAATGAAACAAGTCCTTTAAGAGGAACTTGAGTGGTTTGGAAAGTTGAAGGCAAGCACACCGGGTCCATGACGCCTTGTCTTCAATACCGATGTTACCATCAAGAGTATATGAATTGAACCCGTTTCGCCCCTAAAGTTGAATATATGGAGGGCTATTTGTTTTCACCCTTTCTCATTCAATTCTTTTAATTCTTCAACCCTTTAGTGCTTACCGAGACTTCATTACTAGAACCTTGTTGGGTTTGTTCCAAGATTAGCTCTATCTCATTCCGCATTCTTCCCATATCTCATTTTTCTCCTTTTATCATCATACCTAAGAACTCTACACTAACTAGTGGATAGTCCTCGGTAGATCCATCCGTTCTCGCGCATCACGGAACACATACCTAACCTTATCATCCTTATATCACCGCATATAACGTAAAGTAGGTCGGTCTATTTGGTATTGTTCATCCGCCATTTGGAACCAATTGAAAACCATTTGAAAATCAATCCAGATATTGGTGATATATTATCAAAACATTTTGTACATGTATTGTTTTTGATATTTTAGAACAAGTGTTCTCTCAACATGTGCATCAAATGTTTGAAATCATTTTGCACACGGAGGCAAGAGGAAGAATTAACTTTGATTACCATTTTCTAAAGATATCAACATCACTTCCTAATCGAATCAAGTAAATAAAGCATTTTGGGAAGGATGAGGTTTTCATGATTTTGCTCCCTCAATATGCGCTTCTAGGTTTGAAAAGATTTTGCACATACTAGAGGGAACCCGCATATTGAGATAAGTGATCACGCTTCAAATCAAAGGTTTAAGATAGATGCCCCTCAACATGTGCATGGAAAATTTGAAATCGCTTGTCATATGTGGGAAGGAGAGCTTGTACATTCTTATAAAACCATTTACCAATTATCGCTTAAACCAATTTAAATCACACATTCTCCCCGATCAAAATTATCAAATCATTTGAGATTTGTGATCTCTATAGATTTAAATTGATTTTGAAAGCTTTTAAGGGAATTGTGTCTTGATTATGAAAGCGTTTAACCGATAAGGATCGGATTTTAAGACTTTAAACTCCATTCATAAAACATGCATGTATATCTCTTGAAAACAATTTAAAGCCAAATAACTTTTAATTTAATTGAAATCATTCTCCCTCAATCAATGACATAGGTTGTTGATTGATAGATTGATATTTTGACAAATAAGTCCAGATGATTATCAAAAATAGAGACCGAGTTATTTTTCAAAGCGCTAGTTTTCAAGCAGATAAATGTTTATAGAATCGAGCATGGAATTATGAAAACATGATAAAGAATAGCTCGTTTTTCTTTAAAAAGCGGGTTATCGCTCGAATGACAATAAACCTATTTTTTTTAAGAGTTCGAACGAAAGATCTAAAGTCCCGTGTCATTCTTTGAATGACAAAGACAAAGACCGAGATATAGTCGAACCGAAAAAACATAACAAATTGACAATATTTTTGAAGAATTTTCAATTTTTCAGATTTTTATGGATTTTGAAGGTTTTATATTTTTCTATTTGATTTTTGAGGGTTTTATAATTTTGTATTTTGTTTTTCAATAGATATATACAAGAGATAGATGAGCATAGACCTTTACTCCTCGCCTTCCTCCCGAAGACGCTTAAGTGTTTCGTTGAAGGCTTTTCAAGCCTAGTCATGGAAGTATGAACTCAAAACGCTCTCTCGAAGAGCTTTGGTGAAGATGTCGCTAACCGATATTCGCACTCACAAAATAGAGTTCCACCACACCTTTTTCCACTTGTTCCCCGATGAAATGGTGTCGAATGTCGATGTGCTTTGCTCTTGAGTGTTGTACGTTGTTGCATGAGAGAGCAATAGCACTT
This sequence comes from Chrysanthemum lavandulifolium, assembly GCA_022545495.1. Lineage (NCBI taxonomy): Eukaryota > Viridiplantae > Streptophyta > Magnoliopsida > Asterales > Asteraceae > Chrysanthemum > Chrysanthemum lavandulifolium. The sequence goes on along the minus strand of CM040245.1, from coordinate 143,650,264 downwards.
TTATTATCACAAGACAGAGGGATTTTGTTGAATTCAAAGCCATAGTCGATAATCGAGATCTCATCCATAAGATTTGAGCGCAACAAGATGACATGGCTATGTATTCACCTCTATAGAGGAAATAGAAGTACTCATTTGTTTTTGAAGACCACTCACAAGCTTATCACCCAAGAACCGAGCACCTCCAAACGTATTTCGACGACGTATCTTGACAACTCGCATGATCAAGATTCGTGAGGCCGTTAGTGATATACCGGTGTCCTTCTGCACCATAGTCCCATATTGATGGTTCCTTGAGATACCGAAGACCCGCTTAATCGCTTCAAGGTGATTTTTAGTAGGCTTAGCTCGGTATCTAGCACACATGCAAACAAATGAACAAGATGTCCTGGTCACTAGTCAGAGGTACATCGTGATCCAATCATACTACGATATTTCGCTTGGTATACCATGATCCCCGAGTGGTCCTCATCTAGTTTGGTTCGATCAATCATGGAGTGTCAACAGGTCACTTGAATCAAATCCAAATTTCTTTAAGATTTCAGAGTGTATATTTAGATTGATTTATGAAGATGCCTCCGGACTTTGTGAAATTTGTAATCCCAAGAAAATGACATTTGTCCCATCATTGACATTTGAAATTTTGAACTCATTTCATTTGAAAACGGTCACACTCATTGGGGTCACGAGGCAAAGATGATATCATCAACATAAATTTGAACATGGATTAAATGTTTGTCTCGACTTCCCGTGAACAATGTTGGATCAATCGCCTTTGCTAAACCGTAGATAGAAGAAACTTTGACAAAGTATCATACCATGCCCTCGAGCTTGCTTTAAACCGTAAAGAGCCTTCTTCAAACGATAAACGTGAGTAGGATGCTCTTGATTTACAAATCCTTCAGTTACCGACGAGACGACTTCTTTAAGATCTCCGCTCGTAAATGCCGCCTTCACATCCATCCGATAGACTACCATGTTCTTACTAGCAAGATTAGCCAAAAGATTCGATTGCCTCCATTCGAGCAACCGGAGCAAAAGATTCTTCAAAGTCAATACCCTCCTCTTGACGGTATCCTTTAGCAACTAATCGAGCCTTGTTCTTCAACACATCACCATGCTCATCAAGTTTCAGCTTGAAGATCCATTTAAGAGCAATAATCATAGCACGCCTCGAGCAGTACTAACTCCCATACATCAAGTCGATCAAACTCATGAATTTCATCTTGCATGGCATTGAACCGCCTATCTTCATTCATGGCGGTTTTAACATCTTTTGTTCGATCTAGATAGTACGGAGTCAAGAAGCACCATAAGGCATCGATTGCAAGTTGTTTCCGTGTTGATACAGACGAGAGGGATTTCCAATGATGTTGTCTAGTGGATGATCGTGAGTCCATTTTCTAAGGTGTTCATGTGGCGCTTGTTGAGGAATGAGGTAGCAGAGTCGATGTCTCTCGAAGAAGATGGTTCCGATGATGATTCGAGCAAATATGTTTTCAAATGGAGCATCTTCGTGAGTAGCAAAGGGATTAACTTCATCATTGATGCGTAAACAGCTCCATGATGTACATTTGAAGAATGATGATTTGTTGAAGAGATCAAGGATCAGAAGAAGAAGCTTCTTGACTTAATGATATTGAGACCAAGGATTGACTTCAATCACGTGAATATGAGCAGCCTCATTGTAGGGATCGACACCTCATTAGTACTTGGCTCATAAAGTTCATCAAACATAGGATCAAACAATTTCTTTAAATCATCTTCGGATGGAGGTACATATGGAGTTGCCGGAGAAGAATTAGGTACTGCGGATGAACTAATGGGACTATTTTGAAGTACGGGTCCCGAACTGGATTGTCCAGAGCCATTTGACCGGTCACCATCAAATGTAACGTGAATTGTTTCCATGATATTTCGGGTTCTTTTGTTGTAGATTCGGTATCCCTTTGTTTGGTGCATACCCTACAAAACTCCAATGTCTCGCTTTAGCTCTCGCTTGCCTAAGTCTTGACCTCATTAGTTGGATAACACAAGGCACCAAACACACGAAGGAAAGAGAGATTAGGTTTTTCATTGTGGACCAATTCATATGGAGTTTTTCCATGAACAAGGTGAATCGTGGAACGATTTGTGTGTAGCATGCAGCAATGGCTTCGCCGAGAAACATTGGAACCTTTGAGTAAATCAACATTGTTCTAGCGGCTTCCACAAGAGTTCGATTCGCCTTTCAACTACACCGCTCGCTGAGGAGTTCGTGGAACACTTCTTTGATGGTCGATTCCAATGCTTCATAAAATTCACTAAGTTGTTTGTTAACAAACTCGCACCATTGTCCGTTCGGATAATTCCGACGGTTTTGTTAAGTCGAACTCGCAATTGCTTGATGAGTTTGATGATGATATCGAGTTTCATCCTTTGTCCTTAAGAACTTGACCTGTGTGAATCTAGAGTAATCATCAACCACAACTAACACATATTTCTTCCCAACGATATTCTCGCACTCTCATTGGTCCACATAAATCCATATGAAGGGTATGAAGAACTTCAGTAATTGAGTTTGTAGGTTTGGGTTTATGGGTATACTTTTTGCTTTTTCCCAATTGGCATGTCGAACAAAGATGATCCTTTTCATACTTTAGTCTAGGTAAACCTACAACTAAGTCCTTTCGGAGAGATCATTGATGGTGCCAAGTTCAAGTGATTGAGACGACGATGCCATAACCATGACTTTGTTTTCAAGCCTTTGACAACAAGCGATTGGAGAAGACTTCATCATATCATCGATAGAGATGGTGTAAAGATTTGAGCCACGAGTTCCTCTTAACAGTTCCTTACCATCAAGTTCTCTAACAAAACAAGTATGTTTTCTCAAGGCTACTTCTAGATCGTAATCACGAATTGACCAACAGAGAGCGATTATGACCAAGACCTTCCACATAGTATACTCTAGAGATAACACTATCACCAACAACATAATCACCATAACCCATAATTGCAACCAAATGATCATTACCGAATCTAATCGTCTCCGATGAATTTGCTCACGGTTCATGAGCCGCGACCGGTCGCCAATCATATGCTTAGAATAAATGAGTCCGTGTACCACAAAACGATTTGAACGATCCGCAGGTTGAACACGCACAAGAATGGATAATCGGATAATTGGGATCCCCATGCAAGAATGGGTTCCATTTGGTTAGTAACAATGGTTGGAACACCCACATCGTAAATAGAAGCATTCATATCGTAAATTAAGGCATTGGAATCATTATGAATAGATGCAAGACTAGTGTTTGTATTAACCCTATTCAAATTGTGCTCACTTCTTAAGGGAATAGTTCTACCAAGAGGGCATCCATTTTCTAGTGGGCATTGTCCGATTAGTCTTATGACCAATGTGTATCCAATGATAGCCTAACTTACTAAATGTTCTTCCTGTGGGTTTCAATGTTTTCTAACTTTCTTTCGCTTTTTGCCTTTTGCCTTCTTAGCATGATAATTTTCATTGACAAGATTCATCGGGATTTGACAAGATTAGACAAAGTATTCATACCATATTCATGATTAGCAATGTATTCAAGCAGACATCATTACAAGGTTTGCAAATAGTATCGAATTCGACTTAATTACAAGACGCCTATGGCTAATACTAGAATCAACACGATTCATTTTATTCGCTTAAACTTAAAGTTCCTAGGTTGGTCTTCTACTCTTTTCCAATGCACATTCTTAGCTTATGAGGTCCTATCATTCCTTGTATTGTCTTGAGACTTTGACCGCTTGCTTTAATGTCACCGATTACTCTGTAGAGGAATGGGAACATTAGTTGGTTTTGCTACTATTTGCTTCACCGCTTAGATGTGTTGGGATCCGAACTACATGCAGCACACTAAGATTAACTTTTTAACACTTAAATTGTCGGGATTTGAACACCTAGAGGGTACACTCGAGTTCACATTCTTAGCACTAATGATTTGGAAACCGAATCTTAAGGCACATTAGGGTTCACATTCATAACATTTGTCATTGAATGACTTGCATACTTGGCACTAGGCATAGAACACGGTATCAAGGGATTTACTTGCTCACCTAAGGTTTTAGGGCATATTGTAATTAGGCATTCTAGAAGTTCTTGAGATCGCTTGGCATATAAGCATGCATGGCCAATTGCATTATCATCTGGTTTTCTAACTTATCCTCTTCTACAATCTCACTTGAGACATTCTAGGTCATCCTTAAGATGTGAGAAATATGTTTGAATAGCAAGTTTGTTATTCCTAAGATGAGGAGGAACATATTTCATGCATAAAGCATATTTATTACGTACATGTACCTTTGATACACCATTCTCCCATTGGTCATTGGCATCTTCCCTTTTACCCGACTCTTTAGATTCTCAATTTCTTTTTGTAACGAGGCTACCGCTTCGTTATTTTTGTTACGAGTGACCTTTATAGATTCAAATAACTCATTGAAATGACATTTAACCTTTTCATTTTCTTCTAGAAAACTTTCGCTTTCCTTTGTAATGCATTTACTAAGTTTTGAAGATGAAACGCTTGAGAATTCGAGAATCTAAAGGAGGAGGCATTTGGGAGCCCGTCATATTGTTCTTTTGACCCTTTAATTGAGAGATTTGAGCTTTCAACTTTCTCGATCGTGTTGCAATGAGCTTGAATCTATTCATCACGCTTGTTAATTTGAAAAGCATCAAACTCGAGCATCCGAGGATGTCTTGATATTTGAAGTTTTGACATTTTCTTTAAGATGTTGATATTTTAGTTGTAAATTAAAATGATCGACCTCTAGTTTAGAAAAATGTTTAACCAAATTGTCGTGATCATCCGGTTCAATTTTCTCGCTTAGTTTAGAATTAGTCTTTTCAAGCTCAATGACACGATCATGGGAGACTTTCAGGCAACAGATAATTCATGAAATTGGGAAGCATTAATAGAACAATTTGTAGCAATGAAAAACACATCCCGAGCAACACATTCAAGAATAAGAGTCTCATTTAATGTATGCAAGTTCTTCCTCTCAATCTCATTATATTTTAGTGCACGCCATAGTCACTAACCCGAACTATCATTGCATCAAACTCCTTTTCCATTTCTTTAATGTCTAAGTTCATTCCTTTTTTAAGACTTTCAAAATGATGAAAATAACATATTGACCGATTAAGGTCTTGCTTTTAGTGGCAATTGTTCTAGGAACAAGATGCATTGGTGTATTAGGGGATACACACGCTCTAGGCATTTTCCAAAGGGAGGGTTTGTTTCAACAATATTTTCACTTTACGCTTATCTAGATCCATTTTCCGTAAAACTTGTTCGGGAGTCAACAATGTCTCGAGGCTTAAACATGTTCAAGGAAACCAGCTTTTCCTTCTTGTAATCATGGGTGTGATCTTTATTTTCTTCTCTTTACATTTAGGATCATCTAATTTCTTGTTCATCTTTTCCCTAGTGACTTCATCGATTTCTTATCTTCCTCGGTGCACTCAACGCAACTAGGTTTCGCTCTAGGTTTAAGGATTTCATTGCCATCATAAAGAACCTTATGAGCATTTCTAGCCTTTTAATGACCTCCGGATTTGGTTCCTCAACAAGGGAATGCTATGCTTATCGCTAAGACTCTATGCTTAGTGATTAAGTGAGCAAATCGAATGGTATTTCCTTGTACGTACAACTTATTTTCAAGCTTGTTTTCAAGGTTTTAGATTAGAAAAATCATTCAAAAGTTTTGATTCCTTAGCATCGAATTCTTGCTTAAGCATTTTAACATTTTCTTGAATTTCTTGCTTTTGCTTAGCAATTTTAGAAAGCTTTTCTTGTAAGGAGTTTAACTCTTGTTTTAATACTTCTTCTAAACCTACTTTTTCTAATAGTTGCACGATTTGGTCATCCATTTCGCTCACGGTGGTCAACTCAAATTTTGCACGTTGTTCATAAATAGCAACACGTTATTTATAGGCATTCGATTCGTAGATAACGTAATCATCAGAGCACATGCGGTGTATTCATCAAGAACATAGTCATTGTTGATCGCAGAAGATGCATCACTTGGTACAACTTCACTTTCACTTTGTTTCACATATTGATCATATGGGACAACATTGATATTACCCATATTTTCAATATTTGATTCAATAGTTTCGATTGATTGTACTTTGTCATGCATCTTTTGCACATCAAGATCATCGATATAGTTTTAATACCTCCGAGATGAGTTTGTCTTTGATGGGCCAGCTTGTGGTGAAGATGAGACCTTGGGAGAAACCATTGGAGAAATGCTAGCCATAAAAATTGTGTGTGCGGCTGGTCCATCATCCACATCGAGTCGTATGCATCACAATCGCCGACTTGAAAGGCATTCGATGATTGTGACCTATCTCCTAAATTGGTCGCTCATCCACATCTCGCATCATAGGTCTTGGCATTGCCTCATCAAGAAACAACAACTCCTCTTCATCCAAAGCAAAGACCATTATCCCGAGCTTGTACAAGCAAGATCTTATCTCAAGTAATCAAGATTCGTGGACGTTTTGGAGATGTGCGCCTTGCAATGTGTCCTCACCACCATGCTTATAGCATTTGATCGGCTTAGCTTGACCTTGATTTCCATTCCTTCCTCGATTCTCGATTACCAACATAACCTCTACCACTCCACCTCTTCCCCGATCATACTGTCTTTCCGAATGGTTGCACCACAATCCTCCCATCTCGACGGTAGCTTGATTGTGTGGGTTAGATGTTATTCGAGGTTTTGTTGGTTTGTGGGAGAGAATTCATGTTTTGACTAATCAAGAGCTAGTTGATTGATGATGTTTCCACGTGTGCAAAGATCGCCTTGTTTGAACATAGGATCGGGAATGAGTTTGTGATTACCATTACCCATGGGTATGACTTGTGAGGCTTTGGTTGTGATTCCGATGTTTGAGTAGAAGGCGGTTGAGTCATTAGAAGAACTTGTCTCTCCTTGGTTGGTTTTGAACCGATTAAGAATCCTTTTTCAAACATAGCATGTCTCTCATTCGAAGGAGGAAGGCATAGAGTTGCTCATAGTTTGTATTCTTCATCCTTTAGTGAGCTTCACGTAGTGACAAACTTGTGCCATTCGGGATTCATGTTGTTCACAAATTTAGAGTTCGGTGAATGTTAGGCATAGTCATTCGATGTTCCTCATATCATTAACAAGCTTGTGGAATCTCACATAGTACTCATAAACACTCTCATCTGGTTTCATCTTGAAGTGTTCAAATTCATCATAGAGTTGTGATTCTCTGTCTTCCATGGTTAATTCGTAACCCGAGAGAAGCATCTTGACATTATCCCATCTGCCTTTGCTTCGTGTTGTGATTGATCGACTTGTAGATATCTTTTGGAAGACCTTGAAGTACGATGTTAGAAGCCACGATATCGAGATCGAATCTCTTTTCTCCTTATCATCGAGCTCATCATATGTCTTTGGTGCATCAATTCCATAGATCATTGTTCCATCTTCACCAGTATCAATTAAGTCTCTAGTCGTCTCAACCCGATATGGTCCTTCATCAATGGATTTGAGAATGTTGACTCCATTTTCCTTTCCAAGACAAGACAATCGATTCGTTGAGCCCAAGAGTCATAGTCGATTACATCAAGCATGGGTGGACGTAGTATCCGAGCGGTTTGCTTGAACATCCTCGACAAAGTGGAGATGATAGTAGGAACGTTTGTAGACATGTTTCAAGCTCTCACGGATTTTACTATTCTTTGATTAAAGCGGAAATTGATTCTTTCACGGGATTTTACTAAACCAAAAGAACAACCGTAAGAATGTATCACGAAGAAGTAACAAGCCTAAATGAATAAGTACCTAACTACACAACTCGCTTAATTAACAACTCGCTTAAGTAATCAACTCGCTTAATAGCCAAGTCGCATCAGCATCAACTCGCAACACAGTCAACTCGCTTAATGAATCAAGTCGCTAAATAGCCAACTCGCTTTAGTATCAACTCGCAACACAATCAACTCGCTTGAACACTAAGTCGCTTAAATTAACTCGCTAGCGTTACAACTCGCTAAATAGCTAAGTCGCTTTAGATCTCAAGTCGCTTAAAGAAACAACTCGCTTAGAACCCAAGTCGCATAAATATCAACTCGCTAAACAAAGCTAAGTCGCATGTACCAACTCGATCAAATAACAAAGCAACTCGCTTTGAAGAAACACAAGTCCGAGACTCAACTCGCAGTCCTTCTTTCACAAATAACCACTTTATCAATCCAAAACAACCAAACCACAATGATTTAAGCCTTCCAATTCAAAACATAAACACATATGATGATCCTAAAAACTTGCCTTTGTGTCACTTGCGTGAATACGCTTGTGATTATTGGTTTAAGTTCCTTGTGTTTTGCCTCGGTCTTGTTTTAATTGAAAGTGTTGTTTTAGAAAGTGCACTGCACTCGTTTTCAAAATCCAAAATATTCTTCTCGCTCCTCTTATCCGTATGATTCTATTTTCTTACCCTCTCGCATCGTTTGATTCTAATCTTCTTTAACCTCAAAACCGTTTAATTCTATCTCTTTAACCCTCTATATGTTTAATTCTCATGGCGACAATCGATTATCGTCGTTGTTTTCATTGCAAAGGACGTATGGAAGAGGATCAAGTTTATTGTCTCAATCATGAATGTGTATGTAGCGATGTGGTAGGGCTGGTGCAAGCAAATATTGCTATTGGTGCGAATTATCCGATAAAACTCTCTCAATGATTCTCCAAGTTTTTCGACCACCCGCCACAACCCGAGATTTGTTCTATTGTTTCGAGCCTAAACCGTCTAGATTTGATCCAAATCTTCGCGATTCGTTTAAGGTTAAGAGAAAGAGCAAGAACCGGAGACCAAAACGGAAATGGTGGAAATTGCTAGCTCGAGAGCACACCATTTGTCCCACCTCGGAATCTTCAAAATCTTTTTCGGACGATTTCATGAACATTGTTCAAAATTGCTTAAATGAATTTGTCAAATTTCAACTTCGGAAATACCATTTACCTAACATTTGTGATGTTGTTGAGCCCTCGATTCTTACTCCGCATTCGAGATACTTTCGTTCGATCAAGAGTATTGCTACGGTTGTGGAGCGATGTTACCGAAAGGTTTACGTTGTTGCAAATGTATGTGCGAGTGGTGTGGAAACTATCTTGTCAATGGATGTTGTTCGATTTGTGCCGAGAATTCATTCACTTATGATTCTAACCCGAACTCTTTCAATTATCCTCAAAACGATTTCAACTACCCTCCACAAAATTCATACGAACCACAGCCGTACTATCATCATTTCAGTGATTCATCGTTTCAAAGTTTCTCTCCCCAATACCCTCATTGTGATAAGTGTGGGGGTCCTCATTTTGATTATCAATGTTCATGGAATCAAAACTATGGGCCTGACCCTTGTTATAACACTCCTTGTTTTGACAATTTCCAACCCCCACAACTTCCCGTCATTGATCCATTTCCTCATATGATTCTTGAGGAACTTTCCGAGGAACAAGCTTCTCGCAACGAAAGATTTTTGGCCGATGAGCGAGCAGCTCAAAAGCTTCTCCTATTGAACGAAGATGCTCAACAGCGTCTCCTATTTAATGAAGCTTTCCGTCTCGATGACGAGGATGAGGAAGATTGGGAGATGACAAAGGACAAGGTGCATATCTCAAGCCCACAAAGTACCGCACATGTCCACTCTCCACCCTCATATTGCCTATCTACCGTAGAACCTTCAGATAACCTTTTAATGGGGGACGAGCATCTTGACACTATTCCGGAAACGGAGCCGTCTTGTGTTGAGAACCTTGTCCCAACCCCAAGTGAGTACGAGGTTATCTCCGGTGATATGTGTGATGAGCCTCTCGATGATGATTCTTCTCCCACCCCGAAAGAACCTATTGAGGTGATCTCCAGTCACGAAAATGACTATCGTCGTTTGATGATTCTTTATCGTGTGGAGACATCGAGTATGTTGAGGAAATTCCTAAGCTCGCTCGCCTTAAAAGAAGTGAGAGATGTTGATCCCGATGATTTTGATATGGACACCGACTTTGAAGCGGACGATGAAGATATTCTTGTTGTGTCAGAAGAACCTTTGCTACGGCATTCACTAATCCTCTGTTTGACTTGATTCGAATTCACTTTAGTTTGAATAATCCCATCTTTGATATTCGAATGAGGATAGTGACTCTTACATGGAGAACCTCGTTATATCTCCATCTTTTCCGAAGAAAAGAATAGTGGCAATCCCACTTCGACGTTAGACCTTCTCGAGGAGTTCTTGATGAACTTGCTCGTTGATGATTCTCCACCGGAGATAATGATGTGCACCGACTTTCTTTCTTTGGATGACTCGATACCGCCTCGGTTTTCGAGTGACGATTATGGCTTAGGTCCATCATCCACCGTCCGCCGCTAAACCGCCGGATGATGGAACCTCTTCTAAGCCCGACACGGATGTTTTCATTGCTTGATGGTGGATAAGATTTACGAACATTCCGCCAATGTTCCTCAATCTAATCTTTTACCCACCCAACCCACCCGTTGTCATGAGATTGACACTTTGCCTTCTCCTCCCATTTCTTCTCCATGTCTTAACTCCTACGGAGTGAAGATACCATCTTTGATCCCGGCATTTCTCATTCTTTTGAGCGGTTTTATCTCATCGGAATGGAACTTTCATCACATTCAATGTTTTCCAAACTATTTGAATGAAAGTCCGATGGAGATTTTCTTCCACTTGCTTCCCATGGACCAATGAATTCGGGTTCGAGTCAAGCTAGCGACTCGGGAATCAAAAACGAGAGCACACCATATGGGTTTTACCCATATTTCGACTTCTTTCTACTTTCTACCACCCTAGTGTGGGGAGTTGCCCCATTGTTGTATATAAGTTTTCTAAAAAAAATAATGGCAAATAATGGCCGTAGTATTTCCTTTTACGTTCTATGTTTCGGCATAACTGCGGTACTTTGAATATTGAGGCAATATTCATTTCTAGTGTGGGGGAATTCTCACGAATTTTATCATGTAATTATACCACCCAATTCCCCATTTTGGCCAAATTTTTTTGAGTAAGTGTTTTGCACTTACTCAACTTCTGATTATCGATCCGCCATGTCTAATAAACAAAAGGATTGGCTAATCCAGAGCAAACGGCTCTTGGTAAAGATATCTCAAATCCGTTGACGGCTTGCAATTTGCCCAAAATTGTATGGTGTTATTTCACCATATCTTTAATTAGTGAAGAGTTGGCTAGCCCGCAAGTTTATGGCTTGTGGTAAAGGCGGTTGGAAAACCATAATTGGTAATCGGCTCACCAAAGATATTTTATCTAAGAGTTGGCTAGTCCGTAGCAAACGGCACGGTAAAGACAAATCAAATCCGTTGGAAGTCGGTGGTTTGCTCAAAATCATATGGTTATCGGTGTACCATAGTTCTTACTTGAGCGAAACATTTGGCTACTCGTAGTAATGGCTTTTGGTAAAGAGACTTAAATCCATTAAATCTTCACATGATTGATTGCTAGGGACTAGCAATTGCCTAGTGTGGGGGAATTTGATGAGTGCTTATTCACTCATCATTTTTACCCATCTATGACCACAAAAATGACTAAAAACACCCAAATATGATCAAAATATGTTAAAAATATCCTCGGAGTGTGTTTTTTTGTCTTGCAGGTACAAAAGGATTGAAAACGAGCAAAAACGAGCCAAAATCGAGAAAAGTCTTTGAAACAGACGAAATGGGAGTGGATTTCTATATTTTCATAGCCCAAGACGCGTGTTTGGGTGAGTGGGAAAACAAACCTAAAACCGTTAAAAACCTTTTTATATCAACCCTTTCCAACCCTTTGAACCTTCCCTAGCCTTTTGGACCCCTTCACTCCACTTGACCTCCCCCAAAACAAATAAATAAAACTTTTCTCATCCCCTTTCTTCTAAAACCAGAAACAAAAAAATAAAAACCTGAAACCCCCTTTTGCCCGCCAAGATTTCCTCTCAACCTGTCCCTCTCCATACCCAAATTCCCATCCCACTAAATCCCTCTCCCAAGACATTGTCATGAGATGCCATTGCCACCTTGGCAATCTTTGGCACAAAAACCCTCTCAAACGGCTCTGATTTACTCTTGGGATGTACCTAACTGATCTAAGGTTGGGATTGTCTCAAAGAAGCACACAAGATGTTTGGCTTGTACATTCACACAAGAAACACATCAGAAAACACAGAAGAGAAAAGCCAAGACCAGAAGTTTTTTATTCACTTGTATAAATAAGCTTCTAGAGCTTTTGTAAAAGTTGTCTAGAATTTTTCTATGTTCTAGTCCGATTTACTTCGTGTAATTTATTTTCAATGTCATTTTAATTTCATCGATTTAAATTGCTTTTAATCCAAGTTTTAAGAGTTTATGCAATTCGGTTTGTGGTTTTCATTTTATGAGTTCTTGCTTATTTTCTTGTTAAAAAGTTAGTTTAAGTTCAATTAAGCTTTTGTGAATGATAATCTAATAGGTCTTCAAGTTTTTCACAGGTTCTGGTATTTTCAAATTTGGTTTTCTGACCAAAAGAGTGTTTGGCATAGAATTGGTTGTGGGTCAAAAACACTATTTATACCCACTTTGGGACTTGCACTAGGCAAGTTAGAAGCTATCATTAGTTTGCTCACTGAATTTTTTTTCAAAACAAGTTTTAAAGGAAAAGTTACATGTTTACATTTCTTGTCACAAAAGGAGGAATATGCAAGTCGACCCACCGTGTTCACAAGCCCAAAAATAAGCTCGAGATAAGCTCGTCTTGACTCGAGTGTCACACCCCAAATTACTGTTTTTGCGGTGAATGGAATTCACGGGATTGATGTCATAGCATCACAATCACAGTTATATTGAGCGACCTAAAGTGTCGTTTGAAAATACATCGTTTGATTTAATAAAACAATCGAGTTTACAAAGTATAGGTCCCAAATGAAAATCAACTTGTGCGGAAATAAGTTTGGTACAAGTCAAACGATGTTTTAAAGTGTATAAATCCCATGTGAGACGAGTCGTCATCGCGACTCTATGATATGTCCACATGCATGCCATGAAGTGAATGCCTTAGTTACACGAAAATACATTGCTAAAAGTGTCAACACAATGGTTGAGTGAGTTCATAGAGTTTATGTAAATGTTAATACGACTACCACAAGTATAAATTATGTATGACAATGATGTCACAAAATGATGTTACAATTGCTTAAGCACATGACACCGAAGCTCGATGATGTTCGCCCCAACAGTGTCTTGCCAAACAACTCAAATAATGTTTATGAAATGAAATGCATCCGTATGACTAGTTGGGATCCACCAACCCGGATGGAGGTGTCACCTCGATAGATCTATCCACTCACCCACGCTTCTAGGAAATTAACGGTTCATGCTTATGAAATGGGGACATTTAATCGGCAATGAGGTAACTTAAGCAATACAATGAATTTGACATACTTGGTAGCGTAATAAAAATGGTGTGCAATGTATTCTCCCGTAGGTTTGAAATAAAGTAAAACTTGAATAAATCGGGGCTATGAAAACTCACTGTTGCAATGATTATGATGACAAAAGTGGATACATCGAAATGTAGCGTGAATCTTTAACCTTGACCTATTATGAATGATATGATACGTAATGAGTTATGATGTAATGTTATGCATGCATTTCGGATGTTATTTATACCACTTGTGAATTTTGAAAATAATACTCTTCGTCGAAAAATACTCTTTTGACGTCTTGACCATTCTTAAATTACTTTGCAAGTATTTACGTCAAAATGTCATCCTACAATAGTTTCTTAATGATTTATTGTGAAATTATAACTTTTCGTCAGTAAAATAATGTCGTTGGAAATTTCATGAAAGTGACTAAAACGGCCTCGAAAAGCTAGTCGTAAAATGGTGCACGTCGAACGTTAGGAAACGAACTCAACGGTTTTGGGAAGCTTGTATCAAAATCTCAAAGTTTTGGCATTTAAGTTTTTATCCTAGAGGTCTCGTTCATAGAGAAAAATATAGGTTAAGTATGGTGATTTTGTCCAAAATGTAGTTTAAAAGTGAATTTCGGCAAAGTTTAAGCAACCGTAGTTAATTCATTACAACTCCGCTATACAAACGGTTGGTCATTTTGGAAAATATGCTTGGTGATCTCACTTTTATTAGAAGACATCTCTTTACAAAAAGTTCTACGTCAACGTTAAAAATAGCCTTCAATATGGTCACTTGTTTACCGTAACACTTGTCTAATAGAAATAATATAGTTTTTCTTAAATAATAAAGTTACGGCAATTTTGTGTAAACGTGTATAGTTTAAGTTCTACAAATCCGTTTTCTACGTATTATCGTCCTTAGCTTCGTATCAAAGTATACTAATATATTTTTGATAAGTCGAAATAATTTATAACGCTTAAGACTCGTTTTGACTCGTACAAACTAAAATTAACATCTTGAAATTTTCGGGATATATATATTTCGTCGTCAAACTTGAAAAATTCATAACTTCTTCGTTATAGCTCCGTTTTAATCCGTTCAAGCGCCACGGTTTCGTTTTAAAGTATATTTTCTAAATATCTAGGCCAAAATTTATGTCTACTGTCGGATTTTCCAGATTTACAAAATAAGATCAGACCCTTTTAAGACTTGTCGAAATGAGTTTTTCTCGTCAAACCTATTCCAATCCATTCAAAACAACTCCGGCTATTCTAATCCTACCATACACCTTCTTAGGGTGTCATGGGTTCCTAGACATCATCAAAACTAATATATAACAAGGAATAATTATAGGATGACTTATATATGTATAACTCTTAAAAACAAAGTAAAATGGTATAAACATCCATAAGTCTTGCATGCTTTGCTCAAAAATGATGAGATGAATATGAAATGATAATGAAAGATGAAAATGAAGATGATATGCTTACTAGTTACTTGATGAGGTGACAAGAACAAGGATTAAACTTAAACACCCTAGGTTTTATTTCAAAACCTTGATTAAGAGTGTAACTAGATTGTTAAAACTTGATCTTGAAAAAATTTTGATGAATCTCTTCTTATCCCTTATGTGTGGCCGGTTTGAGAGAGGAAAAAAGAAGACTTGACTTTACACTTTGAATTATTGTGATTTATGTGTGTAATAATGTTTGATAAACCAAGTGAAATGTGTGGGTGGAGTTTGCTAAATAAGTTACAAACATTAAATGAAAGTGTACCACAAATCTTCAAGTGTGGATTTGGTGAAAGTTTTCCTTTGTACCAAGGAAGAATTCAAGGAAAAATAGCATTTTTTTTTTATATTTTGTCTAAAACAAGGATACCACTTGTTTGAGTTTGAAATGTGAAAAGTAAGTAAAACAACATGGTTTTGTGTTCGGTTATAATTGTGTATATTTTGTATATTTATGTTAGAGATTTTTGGTATTTTTCTCTAAACATTTAATTTTAATAAAGGTTAAGTAAAATATATTGAGTCATAAAATTGTAAAAATACATTTCTTGAAAAATTTGAGTGATATAATAATTATCGTGTAGTTTTTAAGAAAAGCGTCGTAATAATATAAATTTAACGATTTATATACAAAATAAATTTAAAACACTAGGTAAACTCAAAATATTATTTTTATAAACTAAATGTAAGTATAAAAATATATCGGGATAATTTTGGAAGTATCGGATTAAATGTTCAAAATAATAACTTACGCGATAGCGTTTATTTAATATGAAATTTACGTTTAATTGTGAAATGCAAAATCATGAATGAACTAACATGATGAAAATGATGTTAATGATATGTAGACTAAACTTAGTCTATATGAAATGTCCGTGATGATATGATCATGAATTCGCGCTAAACCATTAAGGTTACGCGAATTTGAAACTCGTAAACCTAGTTTACGATAAATGATGAAATTGTGAAGCATGAATTGTTTTGAGAAATGACCGAAAGTACGAGTTGTCACATTCGCCCATCTAAAAAGGAATTGATCCACGAATTCGGTTCGTGTTAGTCTATCGAATTTTGAGTTTATGATGAATATCGAGGAGAGAAGACATGGAGAAGTGTCGTTACGGTTATCGATGATTGAGAGCGTATAAAACATCATAGTAGAGAAAAATATGGATGAGTATCTCCGATGAGTAACACTTTGACTTTGAAATATGTGAAAATTTTGCTTGCACTAAGATTTATAAATAACTGCTCCCAACATAACATGATCCCTCCAGAATTAGACATAGTTAGCTAGGCTATGTATAATTAAGGAGCGATGATGTGACGTTCGGTTTAGTTGTTATAACTCTCAATGTTTACAAAGATTTAAACCGTGTCGTTAAAATGGTAGTTAAAGTAAAAGGAAGTAAAATTCTCGTAAGTAATAACAAATCGGAAAGAAAATAAAGTACGATAGATGAGAATATTTTACAACGAGTGGTTTATCAAACAGTAATACATCTTAGGTTATAAAGATTCGGATACGATGGAAAACATAAACTTAGTACGACATAGTACATAAGGAGAAATAAGACTGTTAGTTTCCGAACTTCTTTAGTCTTCCGCGTCGTTGATACCTTGACGAGCTTCTCCTCCTCCTAACATGTATGCATTCCCATGAGCACCTTCAACTTGTTGACCTTGGTTTTGAGGACATTGATTCCGATAGTGTCCTTGCTCCCACATCCGAAGCATGTGACTACGGCTTTACCTCTACAATCCTCGGCTAGGTGTCCCGATTTTTGGCACTTGTGGCACTTGACAGGACAAGGACCCGAGTGATGAAAATTACATCGATTACATAGTGGGTGTGTTCCGCATAACCTCTCGCCTTCTATTGGTGCGTGACATAAACCATTCCAGCTTCTTGCCTTCTATTTTGTTGTTGATGATGGTTAGTGTTGCGGTTTTGGTTGTTGTTGTTATAACCTCCTTGGTCGTTTTCCCATTTCCTTTTGTTGTTGTTGATTTGGTTATCGTCGTTGTTGTTATTGTGGTTTCGGTTGGTGTTGGTGATATTTCCTCTCTTTACTACTTGTGCCATAAGCTTCTGAGTCACTCTAATAGATTCCTCAATCGTTTGTGGATCAAAAGAAGTCACATCACCTTGAATAATCTCGGGAAGTCCTTCAATGAAAGCCTCCAGTAGCTTCTCATTATCCGAAACCATAGATGGGCATAACACGGCCAATTCTTGAAACCTTCGAATGTAAGTATCAATGTCATACCCAATAGTTACCAACTCATAGAATTCGGTCTCCAACTTCTTCACCTCCGTACGCGGACAAAACTTCTTTGTTACCAAACCTTTGAATTGCTCCCAAGTGAGCTTGAAAGCATTTTCCATTCCCATCGGCTGAGCATAAGAGTTCCACCACGACAACGCTCCATCAAGTAGTGTACTCGTAGCAAACTTAACCTTGCTATCATCCGGCAATTACATAACAAAAACACGGACTCCATTTTCTCGAACCATCTAACCATGGCGGTGGCTCCTTCGGTACCCCTAAACTTAGTGGGATCTCCACTTTGAAATCCTTATCTGAACGACTTCTAACTCCGGACCCTCCGCATTTCTGCAGAAGAAGAAGTCTAGCGGCGGCCTCGCAATTCTAGCGCCTCGGCGATGGCATGCCTCCAAAGAAGCAACCACCGTTTCCTTTCAATCCTTAAAGCATCGGCTATGCTATCCCTCACCAACTTTTGAATAGCCGCTTGTGTCAATTTCGGTGTGGCTTTCTTGGTACGCCATATCTTCTTCAAAATAAAAGGAAAGGTGAGATGTAGCAAAGTCCGATGTCAATACTAAACGCTCCAAAGAGATGTGATAAGAAATGATAAGTTTGAGGTTATTTTTCAAAATGATAGACGGTTTCCTAAGAAATGGGTTATAAGATGTCGTAAGTGCTTCAAATGTATAATGGTTTAGTGACTTAGTGTGTGAATAGCGTGTAACTTGACATGTTAGTGGTGAAACAAAGGAGTGAGAGTGACTTCGCCCTACTTAAAGGTTTATCTCGGCATTCGACGTTATCGGTGATGAATCAGCTAATATTAAAATTGTGATAGGGAATGACAAGGTATTCACCACATTGGAGTATGAAGAAAGAATAGTGGAATGGGTATTTAAAGGCATCCATGTAACAATCGATTTGAAATGAAAGTAAATAACTCGAAAATGTACATAAATCGCATGTAAAGTGAACATGCACTTATGATGAAATGATGAGATGCTATGATGATGTAGTTATAGTCTAGGGTCAATGATGCAACCTAGTTCTCTATAATCAAGCTCGATGCCAATCATCACACCCCAAATTACATTTTTGCGTGAATGGAATTCACGGGATTGACCGTCATAGCATCACAATCACAGTTATATTGAACGACCTAAAGTGTCGTTTGGAAAATACATCGCTTGATTTAATAAAACAATCGAGTTTACAAAGTATAGGTCCCAAATGAAAATCAACTTGTGCGGAAATAAGTTTGGTACAAGTCAAACGATGTTTTAAAGTGTATAAATCCCATGTGAGACGCGTCGTCATCGCGACTCTATGATATGTCCACATGCATGCCATGAAGTGAATGCCTTAGTAACACGAAAATACATTGCTAAAAGTGTCAACACAATGGTTGAGTGAGTTCATAGAGTTTATGTAAATGTTAATCGACTACCACAAGTATAAATTATGTATGACAATGATGTCACAAAATGATGTTACAATTGCTTAAGCACATGACACCGAAGCTACGTCGATGTTCGCCCAACAGAGTGTCTTGCCAAACAACTCAAATAATGTTTATGAAATGAAATGCATCCAGTATGACTAGTTGGGATCCACCAACCCGGATGGAGGTGTCACCTCGATAGATCTATCCACTCACCCACGCTTCTAGGAAATTAACGGTTCATGCTTATGAAATGGGGACATTTAAGCGGCAATGAGGTAACTTAAGCAATATAATGAATTTGACATACTTGGTAGCGTAATAAAATGGTGTGCAATGTATTCTCCCGTAGGTTTGAAATAAAGTAAAACTTGAATAAATCGGGCTATGAAAACTCACTGTTGCAATGATTATGATGACAAAAGTGGATACACGAAATGTAGCGTGAATTTAACCTTGACCTATTATGAATGATATGATATGTAATGAGTTATGATGTAATGTTATGCATGCATTTCGGATGTTATTTATACCACTTGTGAATTTTGAAAATAATACTCTTCGTGAAAAATACTCTTTTGACGTCTTGACCATTCTTAAATTACTTTGCAAGTATTTACGTCAAAATGTCATCCTACAATAGTTTCTTAATGATTTATTGTGAAATTATAACTTTTCGTAAGTAAAATAATGTCGTTGGAAATTTCATGAAAGTGACTAAAATGGCCTCGAAAAGCTAGTCGTAAAATGGTGCACGTCGAGAGTTAGGAAACGAACTCAACGGTTTTGGAAAGCTTGTATCAAAATCTCAAAGTTTTGGCATTTAAGTTTTTATCCTAGAGGTCTCGTTCCTATAGAAAAATATAGGTTAAGTATGGTGATTTTGTCCAAAATGTAGTTTAAAAGTGAATTTCGGCAAAGTTTAAGCAACCGTAGTTAATTCATTACAACTCCGCTATACAAACGGTTGGTCATTTTGGAAAATATGCTTGGTGATCTCACTTTTATTAGAAGACATCTCTTTACAAAAGTTCTACGTCAACGTTAAAAATAGCCTTCAATATGGTCACTTGTTTACCGTAACACTTGTCTAATAGAAATAATATAGTTTTCTTAAATAATAAAGTTACGGCAATTTTGTGAAAACGTGTATAGTTTAAGTTCTACAAATCCGTTTTCTCACGTATTATCGTCCTTAGCTTCGTATCAAAGTATACTAATATATTTTTGATAAGTCGAAATAATTTATAACGCTTAAGACTCGTTTTGACTCGTACAAACTAAATTAACATCTTTGAAATTTCGGGATATATATATTTCGTCGTCAAACTTGAAAAATTCATAACTTCTTCGTTATAGCTCCGTTTAATCCGTTCAAGCGGCCACGGTTTCGTTTTAAAGTATATTTTCTAAATATCTAGGCCAAAAATTTATGTCTCTTGTCGGATTTTCCAGATTTACAAAATAAGATCAGACCCTTTTAAGACTTGTCGAAATGAGTTTTCTCGTGTCAAACCTATTCCAATCCATTCAAAACAACTCCGAAGCTATTCTAATCCTACCATACACCTTCTTAGGGTGTCATGGGTTCCTAGACATCATCAAAACTGATATATAACAAGGGATAATTATAGGATGACTTATATATATATAACTCTTAAAACAAAGTAAAAATGGTATAAACATCCATAAGTCTTGCATGCTTTGCTCAAAAATGATGAGATGAGTATGAAATGATAATGAAAGATGAAAATGAAGATGATATGCTTACTAGTTACTTGATGAGGTGACAAGAACAAGGGATTAAACTTAAACACCCTAGGTTTTTATTTCAAAACCTTGATTAAGAGTGTAACTAGATTGTTAAAACTTGATCTTGAAAAATTTTGATGAATCTCTTTCCTTATGTGTGACCGGTTTTGAGAGAAGAAAAGAGATCTTTGAAGAAAAGTTTGTAATAATGTTTTAAACTTTGAATTATGGGTGATTGTAAATGTGTAAAAGAAAGAAACATTGTGTATATGCTAAGCTCGGTTTAAAAGAAAGAAACAAGTGAAAGTTTCTAAATAACCAAACATTAAATGAAGTCACCACCTTCAAGTTGGTCGGTGAAAGTTTTGAATTCAAGGAAGAAAAGAAGGAAAAATACATGGCCTTTTTTTTTTTTACCACTTATTTAGTTTATCTTGAAAAGATGATAAATGGTTTTGTGTGTTCGGTGTAAGTAAATTGTACAAGTTAAATAGATTGAATAAATTGAAAACTTGTCTATACATTTGAGCATTTAGGGTAGTTTTAGCTAAAAATAAATTTTAATAGGTCAAAGTAAAATATATTGTAGTCATAAAATTGTAAAAATACATTTCTTGAAAAATTTGAGTGATATAATAATTATCGTGTAGTTTTTAAGAAAAGCGTCGTAATAATATAAATTTAACGATTTATATACAAAATAAATTTAAAACACTAGGTAAACTCATAATATTATTTTTAAACTAAATGTAAGTATAAAAATATATCGGGATAATTTTTGGAAGTATCGGATTAAATGTTCAAAATAATAACTTACGCGATAGCGTTTATTTAATATGAAATTTACGCTTATTGTGAAATGCAAAATCATGAATGAACTAACATGATGAAAATGATGCTAATGATATGTAGACTAAATCTAGTCTATATGAAATGTCCGTGATGATATGATCATGAATTCATGACTAAACCATTAAGGTTACGCGAATTTGAAACTCGTAAACCTAGTTTACGATAAATGATGAAATTGTGAAGCATGAATTGTTTTGAGAAATGACACGAAAGTACGAGTTGTCACATTCGCCCATCAAAAAGGAATTGGTCCACGAATTCGATTCGTGTTAGTCTATCGAATTTTGAGTTTATGATGAATATCGAGGAGAGAAGACATTGAGAAGTGTCGTTACGGTTATCGATGATTGAGAGTGTATAAAACATCATAGTAGAAAAATATGGATGAGTATCTCCGATGAGTAACACTTTGACTTTGAAATATGTGAAAATTTTGCTTGCACTAAGATTTATAAATAATCGCTCCCAACATAACATGATCCTCCGAATTAGACATAGTTAGCTAGGCTATGTATAATTAAGGAACGATGATGTGACGTTCGGTTTAGTTGTTATAACTCTCAATGTTTACAAAGATTTAAACCGTGTCGTTAAAATGGTAGTTAAAGTAAAAGGAATTAAAATTCTCGTAAGTAATAACAAATCGGAAAGAAAATAAAGTACGATAGATGAGAATATTTTACAACGAGTGGTTTATCAAACAATAATACATCTTAGGTTATAAAAATTCGGATACGATGGAAAACATAAACTTAGTACGACATAGTACATAAGGAGAAATAAGACCTGTTAGTTTCGAACTTCTTTAGTCTTCGCGTCGTTGATACCTTGACGAGCTTCTCCTCCTCCTAACATGTATGCATTCCATGAGCACCTTCAACTTGTTGACCTTGGTTTTGAGGACATTGATTCCGATAGTGTCCTTGCTCCCACATCCGAAGCATGTGACTACGGCTTTACCTCTACAATCCTCGGCTAGGTGTCCCGATTTTGGCACTTGTGGCACTTGGCGTGGCAAGGACCCGAGTGATGAAAATTACATCGATTACATAGTGGGTGTGTTCCGCATAACCTCTGCCTTCTATTGGTGCGTGACATAAACCATAGCGACTTCTTGCCTTCTATTCTGTTGTTGATGATGGTTAGTGTTACGGTTTTGGTTGTTGTTGTTATAACCTCCTTGGTCGTTTTCCCATTTCCTTTTGTTGTTGTTGATTTGGTTATCGTCGTTGTTGTTATTGTGGTTTCGGTTGGTGTTGGTGATATTTCCTCTCTTTACTACTTGTGCCATAAGCTTCTGAGTCACTCTAATAGATTCCTCAATCGTTTGTGGATCAAAAGAAGTCACATCACCTTGAATAATCTCGGGAAGTCCTTCAATGAAAGCCTCCAGTAGCTTCTCATTATCCGAAACCATAGATGGGCATAACACGGCCAATTCTTGAAACCTTCGAATGTAAGTATCAATGTCATACCCAATAGTTACCAACTCATAGAATTCGGTCTCCAACTTCTTCACCTCCGTACGCGGACAAAACTTCTTTGTTACCAAACCTTTGAATTGCTCCCAAGTGAGCTTGAAAGCATTTTCCATTCCCATCGGCTGAGCATAAGAGTTCCACCACGACAACGCCCCATCAAGTAGTGTACTCGTAGCAAACTTAACCTTGCTATCATCCGGCAATTACATAACAAAACACGGACTCCATTTTCTCGAACCATCTAACCATGGCGGTGGCCCTTCGGTACCCCTAAACTTAGTGGGATCTCCACTTTTGAAATCCTTATACTGACGACTTCTAACTCCGGACCTCCTGCATTTTCAGAAGAAGCCTAAGTCTCCCGGCTTCTAGCGGCTTGATGCCAGCGCCCAAGAAAGCAGACCACCGCTTCCTTTCAATCCTTAAAGCATCGGCTATGCTATCCCTCACCAACTTTTGAATAGCCGCTTGTGTCATTTCGGTGTGGCTTTCTTCGGCGCCATATCTTCTTCAAAATAAAAGGAAAGGTGAGATGTAGCAAAGTCCGATGTCAATAATAAACGCTCTAAAGAGATGTGATAAGAAATGATAAGTTTGAGGTTATTTTTCAAAATGATCGACGGTTTCCTAAGAAATGGGTTATGAGATGTCGTAAGTGCTTCAAATGTATAATGGTTTAGTGACTTAGTGTGTGAATAGCGTGTAACTCGACATGTTAGTGGTGAAACAAAGGAGTGAGAGTGACTTTGCCCTACTTAAAGGTTTATCTCGGCATTCGACGTTATCGGTGATGAATCGGTGATATTAAAATTGTGATAGGGAATGACAAGGCATTCACCACATTGGAGTATGAAGAAAGAATAGTGGAATGGGTATTTAAAGGCATCCATGTGACAATCGATTTGAAATGAAAGTAAATAACTCGAAAATGTACATAAATCGCATGTAAAGTGAACATGCACTTATGATGAAATGATGAGATGCTATGATGATGTAGTTATAGTCTAGGGTCAATGATGCAACCTAGTTCTCTATAATCGAAGCTCGATGCCAATCTGTCACACCCCAAATTACTGTTTTGCGTGGAATGGAATTCACGGGATTGTTGTCATAGCATCACAATCAGTTATATTGAACGACCTAAAGTGTCGTTTGGAAAATACATCGTTTGATTTAATAAAACAATCGAGTTTACAAAGTATAGGTCCCAAATGAAAATCAACTTGTGCGGAAAGTAAGTTTGGTACAAGTCAAACGATGTTTTAAAGTGTAGAAATCCCATGTGAGGCGCGTCGTCACCGCGACTCTATGATATGTCCACATGCATGCCATGAAGTGAATGCCTTAGTAACACGAAAATACATTGCTAAAAGTGTCAACACAATGGTTGAGTGAGTTCATAGAGTTTATGTAAATGTTAATCGACTACCACAAGTATAAATTATGTATGACAATGATGTCACAAAATGATGTTACAATTGCTTAAGCACATGACACGAAGCTCGGTGATGTTCGCCCAACAGAGTGTCTTGCCAAACAACTCAAATAATGTTTATGAAATGAAATGCATCCAGTATGACTAGTTGGGATCCACCAACCCGGATGGAGGTGTCACCTCGATAGATCTATCCACTCACCCACGCTTCTAGGAAATTAACGGTTCATGCTTATGAAATGGGGACATTTAAGCGGCAATGAGGTAACTTAAGCAATATAATGAATTTGACATACTTGGTAGCGTAATAAAAATGGTGTGCAATGTATTCTCCCGTAGGTTTGAAATAAAGTAAAACTTGAATAAATGGGGCTATGAAAACTCACACTGTTGCAATGATTATGATGACAAAAGTGGATACACGAAATGTAGCGTGAATCTTTAACCTTGACCTATTATGAATGATATGATATGTAATAAGTTATGATGTAATGTTATGCATGCATTTCGTATGTTATTTATACCACTTGTGAATTTTGAAAATAATACTCTTCGTCGAAAAATACTCTTTTGACGTCTTGACCATTCTTAAATTACTTTGCAAGTATTTACGTCAAAATGTCATCCTACAATAGTTTCTTAATGATTTATTGTGAAATTATAACTTTTCGTCGTAAAATAATGTCGTTGGAAATTTCATGAAAGTGACTAAAATGGCCTCGAAAAGCTAGTCGTAAAATGGTGTACGTCGAGCGTTAGGAAACGAACTCAACGGTTTTGGAAAGCTTGTATCAAAATCTCAAAGTTTTGGCATTTAAGTTTTTATCCTAGAGGTCTCATTCATATAGAAAAATATAGGTTAAGTATGGTGATTTTGTCCAAAATGTAGTTTAAATGTGAATTTCGGCAAAGTTTAAGCAACCGTAGTTAATTCATTACAACTCCGCTATACAAACGGTTGGTCATTTTGGAAAATATGCTTGGTGATCTCACTTTTATTAGAAGACATCTCTTTACAAAAGTTCTACGTCAACGTTAAAAATAGCCTTCAATATGGTCACTTGTTTACCGTAACACTTGTCTAATAGAAATAATATAGTTTTCTTAAATAATAAAGTTACGGCAATTTTGTGTAAACGTGTATAGTTTAAGTTCTACAAATCCGTTTTTCACGTATTATCGTCCTTAGCTTCGTATCAAAGTATACTAATATATTTTTGATAAGTCGAAATAATTTATAACGCTTAAGACTCGTTTTGACTCGTACAAACTAGAATTAACATCTTTGAAATTTTCGGGATATATATATTTCGTCGTCAAACTTGAAAATTCATAACTTCTTCGTTATAGCTCCGTTTTAATCCGTTCAAGCGGCCACGGTTTCGTTTTAAAGTATATTTTCTAAATATCTAGGCCAAAAATTTATGTCTACTGTCGGATTTTCCAGATTTACAAAATAAGAACAGACCCTTTTTAAGACTTGTCGAAATGAGTTTTCTCGTGTCAAACCTATTCCAATCCATTCAAAACAACTCCGAAGCTATTCTAATCCTACCATACACCTTCTTAGGGTGTCATGGGTTCCTAGACATCATCAAGAGTGATATATAACAAGGATTAATTATAGGATGACTTATATATATATAACTCTTAAAACAAAGTAAAATGGTATAAACATCCATAAGTCTTGCATGCTTTGCTCAAAAATGATGAGATGAGTATGAAATGATAATGAAGATGAAAATGAAGATGATATGCTTACTAGTTACTTGATGAGGTGACAAGAACAAGGGATTAAACTTAAACACCCTAGGTTTTTATTTCAAAACCTTGATTAAGAGTGTAACTAGATTGTTAACACTTGATCTTGAAAAGAAAATTTTGGATGAATCCTTCCTTGTGTGACCGGTTTTGAGAGAGAAAGAAGAAGAGAAATATCTTTGAATTATTGTAAATGGAAGTGTGTGTAATAATGTTTGATAAACCAAGTGAAATGTGTGGGTGTTTAGGCTCAAGCGAGGCTTGGTTTAAAAGAAAGAAACATGAAAAGAGTGAAGTGTGTGTGTTCTGAGCTTATGCTAAGCTCGGTTTAAAAGAAAGAAACAAGTGAAGAGTTTGCTAAATAAGTTACAAACATTAAATGAGAAGTGTACCACAAATCTTCAAGTGTGGATTTGGTGAAAGTTTTCAACTGTACCAAGGAAGAAAAGAAGGAAAAATAGCATGGCCTTGTGTATCTTTTGTCTAAAACAAGGATACCACTTGTTTGAGTTTGAAATCTTGAAAAAGATGATAAAACAACATGGTTTTGTGTGTTCGGTTGGATAAGGAGAAGAAAAAATTCACCAAGTACAAGTATTATTTTATATTTATGTTAGATTGATTTTTGGTCCAAATTGAAAAGTTCTCTATACATTTGAGCATTTAGGGTAGCGTTAGCTAAAAATAAATGTTAACGGGTCAAAGTAAAATATATTGTAGTCATAAAAATTGTAAAAATACATTTCTTGAAAGATTTGAGTGAATAATAATTATCGGGTAGTTTTTAAAAAAACCGTCGTAATAATATAAATTTAACAATTTATATACAAAATAAATTTAAAACACTAGGTAAACTCATAATATTATTTTTATAACTAAATGTAAGTATAAAAATATATCGGGATAATTTTTGGAAGTAATGGATTAAATGTTCAAAATAATAACTTACGCGATAGCGTTTATTTAATATGAAAATTATACGCGTTTATTGTGAAATGCAAAATCATGAATGAACTAATATGATGATAATGATGTTAATGAAATGTAGACTAAACTTAGTCTATATGAAATGTCCGTGATGATATGATCATGAATTCGCCGCTAAACCATTAAGGTTACGCAATTTGAAACACGTAAACCTAGTTTACGATAAATGATGAAATAGTGAAACATGAATTGTTTTGAGAAATGACACGAAATTACGAGTTGTCACATAGTTTGCATGTTCGCTTGTTTCTCCTTATAAACCGCTTATCATTGTTTTTTTTAGAGCTTAAAAGATTGTCCAAAAGGTGTGTTTGGTTTCGTCAAATCGGTGGACAATAAGTCGTAACTTGACTTATTGAGTGCTTTTCAAAAGTAAAGGTCTAACAAAAATAGCTTACTTTGATCTCATTTTTAAGTTCCAAAAAAAAAAAGTCAAAAAAAAATAATTGAACAAAAATCTATAGGTGGGATTCGAACGTGTGACCTTCTGCTCAGCACTCCCACGACCACAACAACACACTCAAGTCCACCTGCCCTTGGGACTTTTTCTTGTTATAACTTGCACAATTAATCTTTTATGTGCATTTTGCAGTTTTATGCTTCTTAGCTTATTTCATTTTTTAACAGCTTAATTCATTAAACACTAGCATAGTTTTTTCTTTTTCATAGGTTCAGTAATATTAGAAGTATTTTCTGGGCATTTTGTAGATTTTTCTAAAAATGTTTAGTATTTTTAAATAATTAATTAGTTTAAAATAGTTTTTAATTCGTAATAAATAAAATAAAATTCGAAAAAATACCCGGCTTTTTCCTAAATTATTTTTGGTCATTTAGAATGTAGGAAAATTAGTTTTGCACTCGTAGGACTTAAATTGCATATTTTTCACTTTCGGGGCTCGGTGTGTTCCCGGTTTTCACGTTTTTTAGTTTTAGCCCCTAGACCTTAGTGTAGCTTCATTTTATTGTCTCTTAGGCTTAGTCGTAGTTTATTTAGTATTTTCTTTGTTTTACTTGCTTTATTTTCATTTCCGTTCTTTAATTTGTAGAATAACGAAATCAAAATCCAAATCCGTTAAACCAATTCAAGTCCATAATCACAAAACTCAACGACTCCGTCAATTTCACACCTCGTTGGGACACGACCCGGGGAAATCACTTTCCCGGTATCACTTTTATCACACCCGTAAGGTTTGGCACGTTAACCCTTTTCCTAAAAGGTTGATTTGTCGGGTTTTACGGGTAATTTGATAGTTTGATATTTGTGTTTATTTTAACGAATCACTTTACCACTAGAATTTGTCCAAATGAATCAAACTCTCCTAAACCCTTAATACACCAAAAACCTTATGAAATCCACCAAAACAAAGAGCATGAAAGATGAGTGATCAAACCATGGCTCTTGATACCAATTGTAGGATATTGGATTTCACAAACACTCTAAACCATGATCAAAGTAGGCGTATAAGTATGTTAGAGAGAGAAAGTTCTAGTGAGAGAAAGGAAGAGAGTTGGGAACTATAGTGAGAGAAAGAAAATATTATTATGAGCTCCAACTCTCTACCTTGGGAGGTAGAGAGTATTTATAGTCTTACATAAAACGCCACACAGGTCGTGGATCGAGGCATACAGGTGGGTAAAGACCCGTCCGTCCTCTACGGTGATACTTAACTAAATACTACTTAGCTTGAAATAACTACGACTATGAGCTTTCTAACGATTACATATACTTGAGGTGACCGACTCTTTAATACACGAATTTCTAATTCCTAACACCATAACTTTGCTTTGTCTGACGATTCGGATCCGAAACCCTTAGAATTTTCACAATATCCTATAAAGACTCAATGTCGACTTTGGCTTTGAGCTTTCCAAAGTCATCACGATCATTATTTGGGTAGCAAGGGATCCAAATACATGAAAGTGTTTGAGATTCGGTTTATGGTTGTGGATAAGCTCAAAAGGTGTTTTGTTGTGGCGTTTAGTAATCATTGAGCGATTTTGAGTATAGCATGCGGTTGATACGACACGCCCACAAGTAATCTGAAGTTTAGCATTGATTAACATTGTTCTTGCAGCTTCCACTAACGTGCGATTTCGTCTTTCAACAACTCCGTTTTGTTACGGTGTACGTGCGATAGATGTCGATGCTCAATTCCTACTTTCTCATAAAATTCTCAAAGAGTTTGGTTTATAAATTCGGTTCCTTTATCCATTACGATTTGGCGGACGGTGTTCCAGAGTGAACTTGAATTTTTGTGAGAAAGGTGATGATCATCGTGGAGCTTGATCTTTACTTCAAGAAAGTAGACTCAAGTCCATCGTGAGTAGTCATCGACAATTACCAAGATGTAGCGTTTGCCATTAATCGTTTGCACGCGCATCGGGCCACACAAATCCATGTGAAGAAGATGAAGCACATCTTCGAGAGGCGTGTTCCACCTTTGAAGGAAAATGAGCACGAATGCTTTTCCCTTGTTCACAAGTCGAGCATAGGTGATCTTTGGAATATCGGAATCTCGGAGACCTTCAACAAGTTTGTGTCGAGCAAGTTTGGTGATGGTTTGAAAGTTTAAATGTGAGAGACGACGGTGCCATAGCCAGGATTTTGTTGATGTTGCCTTTGAAAGTAGACAGATGGGAGATGAAACAACCATGTCTTGCATTGAAATTGTGTATAGACTAGAATTGCGAGAGCCAGACATTAGATCGTTTCCTTGTAGATCACGAATGAAACAAGTTTTCTCCCGAAAAGCAACTTCCAAATTGTTAGCCTTAATAGTTTTATTAGAAGTGATGGTCATTCACGTTTAGGAACTTTGTAACGTGTGTTAGATATCGAGCTAGAATAGTCAACGGGCTCATGGATTGGCCTAAGCTAAATGGGTACTAGTTTAGTTAAGCTTGCCTTATATCCAATCCAACCCATGTCCAAGCCACGAAGCCCATGGAAAGCCTTTTAGGTTTTATGTTACTTGTACTATATAAACCCCTCAAAGTCTCATTTGAGGGGTGTGCTTGAGTGTGTGTATGTGTGTGTTTTTCTTTGGAATATACAACATATTGTGTTTATCTTTATCTCTTCACATACATACGCATAACATATCTTATATTCAAGTCACCATCTCATCTTTCTTTCTTTCTTATTTACATATTGTGTTTGTGGTTTCACGTGTTCATCTTGTGGTATAAGTGTTGGGTTTGTGATAAGGTTGATAAAAGTAAGGTCCTACAATTGGTATCAATCGCCTAACAATGGTTTAGGAGTGGTTGGTTGAAGTTTTTTGTGTTGTGTTGTTACGGCGTAAAGCTCTCGGTAACTAAAGGTTTTCACACTTAAAACTTTACTTTTGCACTTTAATCTTCAAGATTCTTATGGTTTGAGGTTATTATAGTGTTAAGGAGTCTTGTTTTGGGAAAAAGTTTGAAGCTTTACACGTTTTACATCGTTTTAAACTTGTATCTTTTCGTTGTACATTTCTGGCGTAAGAGATATAAGCACTGGGTGATTATAGTCAAAAGTTTTGTGTTATTGGAGTGATTTTAAGGTTGTTTGTGCAAGTGAAATTGTTTGAATCGTTGGAAATGTTTTACGCGTAAGTCAAAACCCTAATCTTACGGCGTAAGAAAGTGAAAACCCTAGTTTTCACGCATAACTTTTGGTAACGAATCTTCGTGCAACAAAGGTGACTCGGTGCTTCCCTCACTTGGATAAGTGTGTGGAACACCGACTTTCGGATATCTTTTCTGTTTGTGACGGTGTAAAGGTTTTTGGTTTTAAACCAACTCTTACGCATAAGCGTAAAGCTTACGAGTAAGAACTCTACGCATAAGTTAACTCTTACGCGTAAGGTACTCTACTTCTACGATGAGCGCCACGCATAAGACTTACGTTTAACCTTAGGTTTACGCGCAAGATCCTATGCATAAGAATCCTCGGCTAAGCTCTTTACGCATAAGGACTCCTACGCATAAGATCCTACGCATAAGCATCCTACGATAAGCACTCATCTCTACGCATAAAACGGTTTACGAGTAAGATTGTGATCAAAACTTCAAACGACTATAACTTTTGAACCGTAACTCCGTTTTCAGCGATCTACCCATCAAAACGACCGTGAGAATGAGGAGAATAGACCGCCGAATAAACTAAAGTTGATTCGGGTCAACCTTCAAGTCCTAAAAACGCTCCGAACAGAAGTTATTGAGGTTTTTAAGTTTTTCGACCAAATTTTCACTACAACAACCAAGCTTAATCGTCATCAACCACAACTCCTTTATCGTTGAATCGATCCTACATCAACTTTATCATATCATACCTTCATCAATGGCAACTCAACAAGACATTCATGCGGTAGGTGCCAAAACCGTCCTCTATGTTGGAAAAAGGTGTTTATCTTCAATGGACAAGTCGAATGCTTCGTTACATCAAGACAAAACCTAATGGAAAATTGATGATCAAATCCATTCGGGATGGACCCTTCATACCTCGACAAGTCCAAGACCACGAAATGCCGATGCAACACCTCCGCCCACCATTTTTTTCGTCTTCAAAAGACGAGAATACTCGAAGAGGATCGGAAGCAAGTCGAAGCATATGACATGGCAATTCATATTGTCCAAGCGGGTTTACCAAGAGACATCTTTCTTCTTTGAGCAGGTTGTGAAAGCGCTTCGATATGTGGGAGCGAGTTAGGCGGCTTTGTCATGGAGTAAATTGGTCAACAAGATACGAGAGAACAAGTCGCTAAGCGCTTGGGAGAAGTTTACATCTACTCGGAGAATCCATTGAATCCTACTATGGAAGGTTTTGCACCTTAATGAATGAGTCGATCGAAACAAGTTGACATCCGAACTATCGTGAGCAACATCAAGTTCTTGAACAATCTACCGGAAGAATGGGGACGATATGTCACTATTGTCAACCAAACAAAAGACTTACATCAAGTGAACTTTGATCAACTCAACGATTTTACGAAACAAAACCAAAATGAAGTGAATGAAGTCGACAAGAAAGATTAGCAAAGAATCATGATCCATTGTCACTCATTGCAAAGACTCAAACTCGGTGAATACACAACAACAACCTTCATCATCTTCCACCAACAACAACTTGCGAGAATACATCCTCAACAACAAAACTATCCACATGAACAACAACATTACCGGGAACAAGGAATCACCGATCTTGAAATGGAACCGGAAGAAGCTTTGTCTCAAGTATTCTCTTTATTGGGTAAAGCATTCAGAGGTCGCTATTCCACACCAACTAACAACAACCAAAGTTTCATCAAACACTCATAGCAGGCAAGTTGCACACCGGTGTAAATATGGGTCGTCAAGGACAAATGGTTGGAGTTATTGGGAATAAGCGAGGATATGCTCTTGGATTTCGCATGGGTAATCAAAGCGGTTCGAATCGAGTGTCGATGGGTCGAGAATGTTGGGAATAAAGCGATGGGTAATCAAAATGGGAATGTTGCGCTCCAATCGTTGGGAACTATAGAAATGTGAATCGTGGTAATCGTGTTACGTGTTATAACTGTCAAGGATTGGGTCGCATGGCACGGAATTGTCCTACTAAGCCGAAAAAGAAGGATCTTGCGTATCTTGTAAAGCTATCATGTTGGTACAAAAGGAACAATCTGGACTTCAATTGAGTCTTGAGGAACATGACTTCATGGCTATTATGGATGATTTGGAAGACCTCGAGGAACTCAATGCAAACCGCATCTTCATGGCAAATCTTGAGGAGACTAAGTACGACCGATTCGACGCACCTCTCGTCTATGGCGCCAACGCATGATGTCGAGGTACCAATCATTGATCCATGCTATAACAATGTCATATTTGATGTGTTTACTCATGGCGAAAATCATTTCGTGACATCGGCACCTACTTATGATACATACGGACAATCCGAGTTGTAGCAATACTAACTCGAGACTCTAGATGTGGATCCTAATGGAGGATGTGTGGCACAAAATCTTGACCGATGAGGAAACACGTGCTTATTTTGAATCATTAATCAATAAGCGTGGCGTTGAAATTGAAAGTTAAAGCGGTCAATCGCGAGTTAAGGCCTCGAATGCTAAATTGACCGTGAGCTTGAGAGTTACAAGGAGAACATAAAAGCCTTTGAATTTCGGAAAACAAAGAATCGAATTAGAAATTGGCTATCGAAATTTGGTTTCTAAAGAACAACTTTTGCAAATCAAATATAACACACTTGACGTGAATTTGAACTTAAAATTAAATCTTTAAACAAGGAAATTTCGATTTAAATAACCAACTTTCTAAACAAAAGAAATTTTTCTAATCTTGAAAAGAGAAGAAGCGATTGATTCTTGATTTTTCAAAAGCGAGAAGATTATCTTCTTGATGAAATTCTTGATAAAATGAAAAATCCAAACTTTGGAAAATTTGCTTCTTAAAGCGGGTCATTACGCTCAAACAATCAAGATGCTTTCTAATCAAGTAAATCGCGTTTTCATACTAATAATAGAATGGCACTTGGTAACGACCCTTCTTCGTTCCTCAAGAAAGCTCGAGAAATCTCGAATGTGTTAAACAATGTAAATGTTTTACATGAACCCATTATTGTTCGTGATTCTCTTGAAACATTAGAACTATCGAGGAGAGTAGATCAAAAATGAAACAAAAGAATTGAAATCAAACCAATTGATTATAACAAATGGAACAAAATTAACGGAATTACTTTTTAATCAAAAGAAAAGTCAAAGTTTTCCATCACACCAAGTGTTTCAAACAAAGAGTCAACACTGTTTCAAAATCTGTTTCAAAACCGGTTGTTGTCTCAAATTCTCTTCGAACATTGAACAAATGTCTTCAAACAATCCTTTTAACACAAGTGATGCGAGAAGTATTTTAGAAAATGTGAAAACTAGAATTGTGGATCTTGAAGACATCGTTAAAACTAAAACCACTATTACACCTAACAACTGGTTCTCTAGTTTTGACATCGAACAAAGAAAGTTTTTGAAACTCAAATTGCCCTCATCCGAATGCCATCGGTGCAAGGGTAATTCATTTTGAACAAGCGTTTTTAAAGAAGCAGTTGACTTTGTCAAGGACCATAAATCCACGGTAAAGCAAGCTAATGATGTGTTGAACAAGTCAAAGTTTTGGAAAATTTAAATGACTCTCTCTTGAAGATGTTCGACTCGATATTATGTCCATCATTTTGCATACATATCTTTGTTGAAGATCATGAAAGACTCGATCGAGACCTCCAAAATTGTTTCAAAATATGAAAAAGCACTTGAGAAACTTGAAAAGAAAATATCTCATATTTTAAACAACTTGATCGTAAAGCGAGGAATGCAAGTATGACAAAGCTGTCGTATGGCGTGCCTACAATGACATGAAACCGAAAAATGATCTTTTGAGGACTCAAATGGAATGTCAAAAGGAAAGGCAATGGATCTTGTGATTAAAAACCATTAGCTGCGGAGAAAGCAAATGTTCCCAAACCGGTTTCCAAACCAAAATGTTTGTTTCTATGCCTCCTCCAAAAGTCAATGAGAAAATGTTTCATCAAAACCGGTCACTCCACTTGCCCCACCTATACATAATGTTGATAAAGGAAAAGCGGTTATCGAGAAACCAAAAGTTTTAGCTCTGGCCTTTTAAGATGAGTACCACTAATAAATGCCTCCACATCTAAAACATAGGGAACAAACGACATAAGTTTAGAAAAGCACTCTAAAGAGACTAGGAAAGCTGAAACCACTTCTCTAGATACGATTGTGAATCCTAATGAGTGTGCCTTACCTTCTACGGGACTAGGAAGCACCTCTAGGAGCGTGAGACTAAAGCCTAAGCGCAATACAAGGAACAATAGAGTCTCGCTTGCCTCTAAGAGTAGTCGCTTGAATAAAAAGAAGAAAGTAGAAGAACACCCTAGGAATTTACCGCTTTGTAATAAGAAAGACATTTCATCCGAATGTAATGAACCTATGAAATCTGCTAAGTTTAATGAATCTGTTGAATCTGTTTGTTTAACTTGCAAGAAATCTTTAACTAATGTTCATGATGATTGTGTTTCTAAGAATGAGATTGTTAAGCTGTTAAGAAGAATGTTCCCAAAAGAACTTATGCTAAGCGAATAGGTAGACTAGTTGCGAGACTTAGGCTTTACACTCTTGATAGGGTGCATAATGTTTACTTTAGGGATGACATTTGAAACCCACGGGTAGAACTTTCACACTCGAGAATGGAAGAATGAGTGATGCCTATCTTACCAATAGATGACTTCTATGAGTGTGATCGATTTTACCTCTAACCCAAAGGAACCAAAATCGAAACGGTTTCCAAAATCTTCTTCTTACATTATTGGCGTGTTATCAAAATATGTCTTTGGATCGTCGACTCGGGTTGCTCCAAGCACATGACCGGAATCAAGCTGCCGATCAATTTCGTCGGCAATTCATGGAACCGTGCGTTCGGAAATGATCATGTAGCAGCTATCATGGGTTATGGAGATCTACCTTTTGGAAATTATTTGATCACTCGGGTTTACTATGTCCAAGGGTTGGGACACAATTTGTTTTCGATCAGGCGATTCGTGATGCGATTTAGAGGTTGCTTTTAGGAAAATGCTTGCTTCGTTAGAAACTTGGATGGCACCGATCTCTTAAGCGGGTATCGTGATAAAAACTTGTATGCTATCGACATCAATCAAATGGCCTCTTCGTCACCAATATGTCTTATGACACGAGCATCGGAACTCGATCCGGTTGTGGTACGAGACGGTTATCCCATCTCAATTTCGACACCATCAACAATCTTGCCAAAGACAACATCGTCCAACGGACTTCCAAAGTTCAAATACACCAAGGATCACTTATGTCCATCATGCGAACAAGGAAAAAGCAAAAGAGCATCATATAAACCCAAACCCGTACCTAGTTCGGAAGCAAGGTTGCATATGTTGCACATGGACTTATGTGGCCCAATGAGAGTTGAAAGCATTAATGGAAAAAGTATATTCTTGTTATCGTCGATGATTATTCAAGATATACATGGGTTAGGTTTCTAAGATCAAAAGACGAAGCACCGTGCATCATCATCACCTTTCTTAAACGATTCAAGTACTTCTTCAAACTCCGGTAAGGGTTGTAAGAACAGACAACCAGACCTTGAATTTACAAATCGGGAGTTAAGAGCTTATTTTGAAGATGTTGGAATAACTCATCAAACATCGTGATTAGAACTCCACATCAAAATAGGGTAGTTGAAAGAAGAAATAGAACTCTTGTGGAAGGCGCCGCACAATGCTAATCTATTCTAGTGCACCGTTATTTCTATGGGTGATCTTTGTTGCCAACGCTTGTTTCACTCGGAACCGATCCCTTATCCATCCAAGATTCAATAAAACCCGTATGAGCTTGTGAACAACAGAATACGATATCTCTTACTTTCACGTGTTTGGCACTTTGTGCTATCCTACGAATGGCGAGAAGATCTTGGAAAACCGAAGAAAAAGGTGATATTGGAATCTTCATTGGATATTCGAGATAACTCGAGGGCATTCGTGGTGTATAATGGAAGAAATAAGAGGATCATGGAGACGATGAATGTGAAATTGATGAACTTTCACATATGGCTTCGAGACTCGCTCTAGAACCCGCACTAAACCCGAGACTTACGGACACATCGATTCGGGACTCGTACCTCAAAGAGCTCAATCAACTTCGTTTGACAATCCTAAAGAACAAGAATGGGAGAATTTCTTGAGTTAATGTTCGATGAATACTATGGTGGAACTTCGACAAATGCATCAAACCATCATTCCGCTGCACCCGCTCAAAATCATCCTCCACCACCAAGAAGATGCATCTACAACGGTCGAAACCAATGCACCAACTCCATCTACATCATCTACATCTACTACGGTTATTGCACCCATTCTACCGGTTGATGAGCAAAACCAAAACCGAATGATGCAACGTTAGATGAAGACTTATTTGAAAACCCGTTTGCTACGGAATCAATCGAATCTTCTTCAAGCTTATGAGAACCATCTAACTCGCACACGTATAACCAGCGGTATCCTTCTACTCGAAGTGGACAAAAGACCACCCAATTGAACAAGTTATTGGTGAACCTTCACGGCGATTCGTGACGAGACGTAACTTGCCACCGATTGCGACTTATGCATTTACCTTTGCTCAATTAGCAATATAGAGCCAAAGAACATTCGTGAGGCAATGGCGAGAACCCGCATGGATAGAAGCGATGCAGGAGGAACTTCTCCAATACCGTCTTCATGACTCTTGGGAAATGGTTCCAAGACCGATTGACATTCGCGTCATTGATCTCAAATGGTTATGGAAGAACAAAAGGATGAAGAGATGGTATTATTGCAACAAAGCTCGTCTTGTGGCCAAAGGATACGAGACAAGAGGAAGGATAGACTTTGAAGAGTCATTCGCGCGGTAGCTAGACTTGAAGCGATCCAGATTTTCTTAGCCTATCAATTTCACAAAACATCACGGTTTATCGGATGGACATTAAGACCGCGTTCTTGAATGGAACTCGAAAGAAGAAGTGTCGTGAGTCACCGGAAGGCTTCATCGACTTGGAACATCCAGACTCACGTCTACAAACTCAAAAAGGCAATTTATGGATTGAAACAAGCTACGAGGCGTGGTATGACGAACGTCCTCTTTCCTTATCCAAAACAATTTCACCAAAAGAACAGTTGATCCTACCTAGTTTACACAAAAATGCAAAAGCGACATTTTGATTGTTCGATTTACGTGGGCGACATCATTTTGGGTCCACTAATCCGAATCTTTCAAAACATTTTGAAAATCTCATGAAAAGTAAATTTGAAATGTCCATGATGGGGAACTAAAATTCTTTCTTGGTTTACAAATTCATCAATCCCACGTGGAATTTTATAAATCAAGCTAAATACACAACCGAGATTTTGAAAAATCATGGTATGGATAATTGTGATTCGGTCGGAACACCAATGGTAACTTCACCAAAAATTGGAGCCGATTTGTTTGGGAAACCTATTGATCCGAAGAAATATCGAGCATGATTGGTTCTCTCATGTATCTCACCGCTAGTCGACGGATATTCATTTTGTTGTTTGCTTATTAGCACGGTTTCGAGCAAAGCCTACCGAACTACACCTCAAAGAGGTTAAACGGATCTTCGGTACACGAAGACATCCATTCACATGGGACTTTGGCATCCGAAGGAATCGGATTTGATCTAATTGCCTTTTAGGATCACGGACCACGCGGTGATCAAATTACAAAAAGTACATCAGGAGGAGCACAATTTTGGGTGAAAAGTTAGTGGTGGTCTTCAAAGAAACAAGATTGCCTTTGCACTTTCAACCGCGAAGGCGAGTATGTGTCTCTATCTGCGTGTTGTGCTCAAGTTCTATGGATGAGAACACAACTCACGATTATGGCTTTACTTTCGATAAAATACCTATGTATTGTTACTCGAAAAGTGCCATAGCCATATCCTGCAATCTGTTCATCACTCAAAGACTAAGCATATCCGAGTCCGCTACCACTTCATCAAAGAGTGCGTCGAAAATGGCTTGTTGAATTATTCTTCGTGAAGACAGATTACCAACTCGTCGATCTATTAACGAAAGCCCTTCCAAAAGAAAGGTTTGACTATTTAGTTCGATTTAATTGGAATCGAAGCCTAACCCACGAGGAGTTAGAACGTTTCTCGAATCTTCGTGAAAATGATTTTCCAAAAAGCTTCATGTAAATATTTTTGAAAACAAAATACAAAATTTGAAAAACCAATGAATCAAAATATAAAAATATAAAATTTTTCAAAAATACAAAACAATATAAAATCAAAATCCAAAATATTCTTCTCACGACATGTCTCTTGTATAATCGATATTACATGCGTTTCTAGAAATGTCATTCAACAATGATACGGGCATGTACGGATGCTTGAGCGAGAGTTCTTTAATGTTTTCCAAAACATGTCGTTTCTCAAAATTCTTCAAAATGGCTTTCGTATACATCGAGACGAAACCGGACGAAATGATGACTTTTGATTATTTACAAATCAAAACTCGTGTTTTAAAAGAAAAATCTAGTGTACGCTTGGCACTACATTTAAAATGGTGAGAAATCATCATCATCTTGAGCACCTTTTCAAGATTATTCAAAAGATTTTCAAAATATTTTGTGCTCAAGATAACTCCTCTAAAACCCTTTAATTGATTATGCTTTATTAAAGGGGAGTATAAAACAAAATGTTCCAAATTCATGTTTAAATCAAATCCGTTTGACTCCCAAAAGATTCTAAAATGTTGTTTGATCCGTTGATATCAAAATATCACGAATATGCTATTTTTGAGGGGAGGCGTGATTAAAATGTGATCAAAATCGTTGTTTGAATCTCAAAATGAGCTCGACTCGGTTGAAACCATTGAATTGACGAGGAATCATGTACCATCTCGAGAAACTTTCTATGGACTTGACGGGACGGGTAATAATTTCAAGCTAGTTCTCTAGTGATGTAAGCGTGTCTCGAATCGGTCTAGTTTATTTAAAGTCGATCAATTCAAAAGTGCGAACTCTACCCTCTCAATGCGATTTCGGTTAAAACATATAAGCACATGTGAAGGGGAGTGTTTCTAAAATATAAAACTCTCGAATGTTTCAAACACGTTTTCTATCATAAACACTACGAGAGATTTTCAAGGAAAAAGGTTTTATGGAAACAATAGGACGATCACGGAGTTATAAGGTGAATAAGGAAGGAAAATCCGTCCTATGATCCGCCAGAGTGGAGGGATCTACCCAAGGACATCACAAATAGTTAGTATTAGAAGTCCTTAGGAATGATTGAAAAAGGAGAAATGTGAGAAAGGAGAAAGAAGGGTTGAAGAATTAAAAGAAAAGTAAAGAAAGGGTGAAAAGAAATAGCCTCCATATTCAACCTTAGGCGTAAACCGGGTTCAATTCATACACTCTTGGTTGTCACTAGATGACCTTGGTATTGAAGACAAAGGCGTCAAGGACCCGATGACGACCGCACTAAACCTTCTAGCTACTCAATTCCTCTTAAAAGGATTTGTTTCATTCTCACCGAACCCTACATAATCTATCGACTTTCTCTTAGAGATTGTTGGTATTGAAGAAGGAGACCTCTCCTAGTCTCCGCCGGAAAACCAATATGCACTATTAAGTCTAGAGCCACGAGATTCATCAAAAGATCTCATAGGAACACTTGACATGACATCGCTTGTTGTTCATCTATAAGGGCACAAGTGATATATTATAGAGTCCTACGCAGATCTTAGCAACTGCCGAACATTTATGAGAGGTTTCACAATTGTGATCCTCGGTGATTGAATGGAAACTCCGCCGTGGTCAACATCAAGCGACCGACAAGCAGTCACTTCGTAACTCCCATGGATTATGCTTAGTGTGTCTCAAAAGGTCTACATCGTGGAGTGATGCTTGGTGTACTTCAATGACTCATCCGAATAGATGTACTTGGTATATCGTGTTATCTCACTTGTGGGACACCAGTTCAGAACGGCCTTTGTAAGAATTAGAGATGTGTCTTCACACTATGTTGTTAACACCTCGAAATTCAAACTTGTAAGTCGGAATCCGCTTATTACTAACTGTTTTATGTTTCTTTTATGGAAGCTCGGAGCGGATTGATCGTGCTGATTTTCCACATGCTCATACCAACAACACATGAAAGTTCTCATCAATATCAAAGGCAACAAAGTTTAAGATGATTCTTCGTCAATGTCAAAGAATCTACAAAGTATAAAGACTCGAGAACTACATCATTGGTAACCTAAAGACAAATAGAAGTGTGAGCATGGTGGAGAAAGGCGTGGAGACACCTAACCAACGAAGTTGACAATGGCGAACAACCACACTCTCGATCACAAAGCATGAAGGAACAAAGAATCAAGACTATTCTATATCTTCGCACAAAGTTCAAGCTCGAGAAAAGTAAAGACCTAAATCAAGTGGAGCATCATTTGAATGACCACCCCTTAGGGAGATTGTTAGTATAATAGTTTTATTAGAAGTGATGGTCATTCACGTTTAGGAACTTTGTAGCGTGTGTTAGATATCGAGCTAGAATAGTCAACGGGCTCGTGGATTGGCCTAAGCTAAATGGGTACTAGTTTAGTTAAGCTTGCCTTATATCCAATCCAACCCATGTCCAAGCCCACGAAGCCCATGGAAAGCCTTTTAGGTTTTATGTTACTTGTACTATATAAACCCCTCAAAGTCTTATTTGAGAGGTGTGTTTGAAAGTGTGTGTGTGTGTGTTTTTCTTTAGAATATACAACATATTGTGTTTATCTTTATCTCTTCACATACATACGCATAACATATCTTATATTCAAGTCACCATCTCATCTTTCTTTCTTTCTTATTTACATATTGTGTTTGTGGTTTCACGTGTTCATCTTGTGGTATAAGTGTTGGGTTTGTGATAAGGTTGATAAAAGTAAGGTCTACACAAATCTCCATCACGAATTGACCGGCGAAAAGAGATTGTGATCGAGGCCTTCCACATAATAAACCATACTAATTTCGATATTGCCATTGATATAATCTCCGTAGCCCATGATAGCTGCGAAGTGATCATTCCGAATCGACGGTGCCAATGAACTTTGCAACAAAGTTTGATAATGATTTAAGATTGCTGTCATGTGTCGGGAACATCCGCTATCAACAATCCAAAGGATGATCATCACCTGCATTACACAGGCGACCACGGATGGAATAGAAGTAGATGTGGAACCCGAAATGTTAGAGGTTCAAGCGATTATAGTAGATATACACACATCAATGATTTTAGGTATCCATTTAAATCCTAGTGTATTATGTATCCATTTCGCCATCTCCAACTAGTCTTAGCTTTAGTCTTAGTGAATGCACTAGGTGGTACTACATTCTTGGAGGTGATCTTTGAGCTACAGGGGATATCAATCGTTTCTTAGAATCTAAAGGGGCGGTTTACCAAGCACGAGACTTAAGTATTAGTGGGCCTAGAGGTATTTCGATTCTTAGAATTCGTTAAGCGAGACAAGATAGTTCTAGCAACACATTTGTCATGACAATCGAAAGCATACTTTTACGACAAATAACACAAGAAGCTTCAGATGAATATCAAAAGTACTTAAAGGTTTAGCATTCATTACAACACTTTTTCCATTACATTTGCGGACTCGATATCTAAAGTGGGTGCAACTTGAGTCTTATTCAAAATCCTAGGTGTTCTTCACTTGACATTCTTTATTGATCTTTTCTTAGGTCGCAACTTCCTATTCTTCCTTGTATTGCTCTAGGCTGTGAAGTGCGGACATTGGGAAAAGAGGCAACTATTCTTGTTTGAGAGGAAACACATTAGTATCTTGTGTTTTGTCAAGAGGCATTCGGGTTCACGTTTGCTAAGTGTTACGGTGCAATTTTCTTAATGATGCTAGGTGAACTTGTTCATACTTTCCTAACATCTCCTTAACTTAATGATAGTGTGCACCAAATCTTGATTTTCGAGCGAAGATTTCGGCCA
This sequence comes from Chrysanthemum lavandulifolium, assembly GCA_022545495.1. Taxonomy (NCBI): domain Eukaryota; kingdom Viridiplantae; phylum Streptophyta; class Magnoliopsida; order Asterales; family Asteraceae; genus Chrysanthemum; species Chrysanthemum lavandulifolium. Next base: position 143,607,711 of record CM040245.1, on the reverse strand, counting down.
AAATTCATGACTTCTTTAGTGTGTGCAAGATAATGATCAAGTTCGTTTGATGCTTCATTAGAGTCTCGTTTGAGTAAATCAAATATGACACCATATTCCTTTTTAACTTTTGCAAGTTCTTGTTCATATTTTGAGATTTGACATTTCAAAGACACCTTTTGATCATCCAGTTATTCAATTTTAGGATTAAACGTTTTTTATTGCAATGGTGAATTTTGTTTTGCAAAGCAAGTTCACGATTTTGACAATCTTTTGACACCATTGAAGACAATTTTGAATTTGAAAGTTCGTTTAACAGCGTTCATTTTCGACTTTTAAAGACTCGATCGATGCACATTGTCAATATTCTCAACAATATCAACAGAATCAACAGAATCGTGAGAGATATGATCGGATGCATATGCAGCAGATTGTAATAAAACAAGATTATTGATATCGTACAGATAACATCTTCCAAGAGTCGATCAACATCTTTTCTCAACAATTTCTTTTCGTTTAGTATTTGAAATCGATGTTTGTTTTCTCGAAAACTGCTTTTCATGAGACCAAGTTCCTTGTGAAAATCCCTTTCCTAATATAGTGCACAAGTTTTCAAATTTTTGACATGGGGTAAAAGTATTTTATGAAGAATGTCTCTATGTTCTCTCGCCATTGGCGATTGAAAATGTTCAACTTTTATTTCGAATGAAATTCAATCTCACGTTCAAAATTTTGAGGTCGATAAGAAAGTGTCAAAGTATTTTATAACGCGACAACTTTCGACTTTTGTTTTAACTTCACTAAGTGAAGGTAAAGGACCATTAATTTGTGCACCATTGTGTTTGGGACTAACTTGAGCCGGTGTGATAACAAAGGTTTGTTAGAAGTATCTTGTTGTGTGACAAAAGTTACGGCTTTTGAATAGTTAAATGGTTTGTTATAAGCGACATTTTCCATTTTGACCGACTCTCGTCATCGCATCTAATTCCTCCATACGATTATATTCAACAACGGTCATAATTGAATCATCAATTCTATTAAGCACTTTGTAAACTTGATTTGGTTTGAATGCTCGTTTGAAAACTTAGGTTTATAATCGGCAAGAGTTGGTCCATATCCATTTGGATTTGGTTTAAAAGTAAACTTTTGAATTGTTGTGATTGACTCACCATGTTTATAAACAACATTTGAAACTCTTTGATTTTGTGTTGTAAGTCGACAATTTCTTCAAGATAGTTATCTATTCATTTCGTGGAATCTTGTTTGTACTCGAGAACTGCTTTTTGACAAGTTAGCAACTCGACCTTGGCTTTTGAGTTTCAAAGTAAGGCGTTAAGTTGTTGTTTATGTTCATGTTTGAGTTGTTCTATTTGAGACAACAACACATTCTTAGAAGCGGCTAGATCACGTATCCGTCGTTCTAATGATTTTTCGTTTGATGAGATTTAGAAAAGCGACTTCAAAACCTTCTTCACGTTTTTCTTGAGTTTTGAAAAAGTTGATTTGTCGAATTAAGCATTCATTATCCCTAATTAACGGTGCATTTTCTCTTTTAATTTCGTGCAAATTTCCAAACGAGAGTGTTGGTCTTTAATTAAGGTCGAGCTCAATTTCTCTATTAGGTAAGCTCATTTTGTTCAACGGAGTCTCAACATGATCATTATTTAGATCCTCAAATATAATCACGAGTCAACTTGATTATCAATATTAACCATAAGATTATCTTGATCGTCAAATATAACTACGAGATCTATTTGATAATCATCGGAATGAGATGTGGATGGCTCATGTTGAATAATCTAATCCTTGTCGGATGGAGAAATTGGCGGAGATATCGATCGAGGATGAGTATATTTTGCTCGGGCACGAGACAAGCCATCGATGTCATACACTGGGCTGTGTCACTCATGTGTAGAGCTTGCATTTGTGCCATCAACATCATCTGCTACATTAGCTCGCAAGTCCTCCATATCATCATCGAATCGCATACGCCATAAAGCTATGTTCCTTGTTGGTAAGAGTTCCACGACTTCATCCTTAAGAGCCAAGAGCAGCGCCTCTTTGTGATAAGCACGCCTCTTGTTCTCGGCTTAGGACATGCATTAGCGGTGACCCTTCTCATTGCGGTTATAACAACGAAGACCATTAACCCCATTCTCAGGCATTCCCTTGTTCAACCACTTGACCCTTTGTTGTTGCGGAGCACCCATGTTATTCCTTCCAATAGCATTAAACCCTTGACCACCTCCCATCGACGACCATAACCACGGTTCGAACTTCAACGCGTCCATTGTTCTGGCTTGATTCCTTGTGTTGGATGAGGAGCGAATGCGATTGTTGGATTTGTTTGTATACCGACCGAAGGCTTTAGCAATCATAACAAATCCTTGTTGCAATTCATAAGCGGCAGATTCCTCATCGACTTCTTTGTAAAGTGCTTGAGCATTGTTGTTGTTGTATGGAACTAATTGAGTTTGTTGAGGTTGTTCTTGTGTTGATCATATGGTGTAATGGTTGCGATTGGTTGAGGAGTGGTTGAGGAGTCGTTTGAGGAGGAAGATTAGTTTGAGCCCACAAAGCAAGTTGTTGATTATCGGGAATTGTTGTGAAGTCGGGAGTCCACGGATAGTCCTTTCTTTGTCAACTTCTTTTGGTGAGGCTTCAAATAGTCGTACAACAATCCGTATGTAGCATGATGAAGATTCTTAGCTTGACGGAGAAAATGACATACTTCTCCATTCGGACCAAGACTACTTAGGAACTTAGTGTTGGCGACAATTCGAGGCATGATGATGTTGTGTTTGTCCAAATCATTAATGATGTCCGAACGGCGATGATGATATGACTCTAATGTCTCTCTGGTTCAATCATGAAGTGTTCATAGGCCAAGTAGATTTTGGATTCCATGTCTTCTGATTGAGTGATGTGCCTTCCATTAGAAGATGCATATGTTCCCATTGCTTTAGGCATCTTTTGAGCATCAACACTTGAAGGATCGGATTGGGTAGTCCCAAAGGATGTATTGCATTGCTAGTTCATCCGCTTCAAAATGTAGAAGTTCATCACCGTGAGATCTCGAGATAGTTGCAATGTTGGTGTGACATCTCTTGGTGGATTGGCATCGGATCTGGTGTAATACGATGAGGCATCCGAAATGGACCTTCCATAATGACCTTCTTTAAGAACTTTCCATGTGGCTTCTTTAGATCACAAAACCTAAAGAACCTTATCACCCATTGATCATAATTACGGGAGTGAGCATTGGAAGTCTATCAAGTGAGCCGACTTCATGAATTGATTGTTGACTACTTAAGGCTTCACACATCTTGCCAAACCATGTTGGTTCCTTCATAGTACTATTGGATGGATGTTGATTGTAGAAGTTTGTGTAAGGTTGTACTTGAAGACTAGGTGGTAGTTGAACCATTTGTGGTGGTGGAATTGCTCAAGTTGTGGAGTATGTTGTTGATTAAATTGTTGTTGATAAATTTGTTGTTGATGATTAAATTGTTGATGTTGTGGACTTAGTTGTTTGTTGTTGTTGATGATAAGTGTAAGGAAAATAGTTAGAGTATGGTGGTTGTGACATGTTGAAAACTTGTGTTGTTAAATGGATCTTTGTAGTCGAATGAACCGTTGTTGATGAAGTATCCTTAGGCGTAGAAATCACGGAAAAGCAAGTACCACTTATGCGTAAAAACACCAAAGATACGCGTATGACAATAGTTACTGCGTGGGATTAGCTTCGCGTAAGAAATGAGAAAACACTAAAGTTATGCGTAAACGAGAAAGTCAAGCGTAGAAAACTTAGGCGTGGGATTACCTTATCGTAAGGCGAGCTTAGGCGTAAGAAGAATCTTATGCGTAATGAGTTCTACGCGTAAGGTTAAGCTTATGCGTAAATTTAAGTTTTACCAAAACATCTTTTACACTATCACAAAGGCAAAAGATATCCAAAGTAGAAGTGTTTTCGAGCTTATCAAGCAAGAAAAACACGAGTAATCCTGGCGAAGATCAAGCCAAGGAAAAGTTACGCGTAAGATTAGGGTTTTACTTACGGCGTAGAAATTAGCCAAAAGTGATTTCTACCAACTGATGTTTCCAAACCGATTTTTGTGATGAAATAGCTTCAATATCACAAAATAACACAAAAGTGTGAAACTTGATAAACACGTTATCGTAGAACTACTACCACGTACAAAACCAAGTTTAAAACAATGATTCACACGTAAAGTTTGAAACTTTTGCCAAAAGCAGATATTTTAACACCTAAAAGCGTTGAAAGGACAAGAATCTTGGATTAAAAGTGTAAAAATCGGTTTTAAGCGTGACCAAGTTTGAAGCTCGTTTCTGCGTAAGACCAAAACTTCAAAACAAAATATGTTCACCCAACTATTTGACGAATGATACCACCTGTTAGGTCACCATATAAGTAACACAAGCATCAATAGAAGAAATAGATAAGAGATCGGATGAAGAATCACACAAACACACGTATGAATAAATGAAATGTTATGCGTGGAGTGAAATGTGTAACTTGAACAACCAACCCTCAGTGATGGTATTACAAAGGTATTTATAGGAGAGGAGCTAGGCAACACCCTGGTCCTTCCTTTTCTTATTGAACTTGGGTCGAGGCATGGGCGCCTACATGGCTTGACTAATAACAAACATAAATGCCTAATTAAGCTAACTATTATATATTAATTATTAACACTGAATTCTAGTTTAGGAGTGATTCCAACATATAGATTTCTAATTGATAGTTTGTGTCAGGTTTTTTATGCAGGCACGTATTATAGATTTAAGCCATTTGATTTGATTTGGTTGTAAGGTTTGAATAGTACCATTGGATGCTTCATTTAATCACTTTAGGATATTCTTATTGGCTCAATTATGCATATCAAATTAGATTGCACAACAGTCAATGATACTGGTTACTTCAATCCTATTAACTTGTGATGCGTCAAGTGTTTTGGAGACGGATGTGTGTGCGCGTGGCATGCTTGTTTGTTTAAGTTTTTGCCTCTTATTTGTCAGCATATAATATATGTTACATATACAATAGATGTTGCAATTTCAAACAAAGTATAGAGACGTGGGTTGAACTTTTGTTGTATCCTATTCATAGCGAGTCAAATGTGTCGATATATTATTAGGATCAAATTGAAATTATCATTATTACAACCTTCTTTTTTGATGTCAAAGACCAAAAGCTACGCGAAAATTTTCATTGGATCTCGGTTGTTCTTAACAGCGATGGCTATTCATTTACATCTTCGGGTAGCACCACTAGACCTTCAACAAGGTGGAACTTCTCGGATGACGAATTCCAAGATAACAAGAAACAGAAATTAAACGTTCGATGTCTGCTCGTTCTCCCCTCCACCACCACCACCGCCGCCATCATCCACCCATCTATTTTTTTTTCTAATTTTTTTGAAAATAATTTTTTGGAAACTTTTTTACCGATTTTTTTTGAAATTTTTTGTTCAAAATAATTTTTTTTTAAATTTGTTTCTACAACTTTTTTTTCTAAAATTTTTTCGAAAAATATTTTTGAAAAAAGCTTTAAAGAAAATTCGAAAAGAATTTTATTTGTTAAATATCTTAAGAACTTTTTTCGATAATTATTTTGTTAAAAAATTGAATTTTTTATTGATTTTTTACATGTGACTAATTTTTTTCACGTCTGTTGGTGGTGGTGGTGGTGGCGGACGGTGGTGGTGTAGGTGGGTGATGGTGGTGGATGTTGCATGAAATGATTATATAAACTCAAGGACCAAACACGTAATCTATTAATGAAGTGGGTTAACGAAAGTTAATAAAAACCTAAATCGGTGAAAAAATTTGTTGACCGCCTTTTATGCAAAAAAAGGAATATCGTGATTGAAAAAGGACCCAAGTTTAGTGACTTTTTGTCGTTTCTTGACAATAATTCTTTTATCTTTATTTTTCAGTGATACCTAATGGATAATAAACCAGAATGGCTTTTTAGGCCCAATTCCATCTATTTTGTTGAGGCAATTATGACTTATTCATCCGCAACTGATCTAGCTCCTTAAATATATAACATTCTTGATCCTTCCTTTTACTAGTCTTCTCATTTGGAATCAAAAGATTCTTCGCTCTGCTCCTACTCCTTCTTCTCCTTTAGGCCAAGGGAGTGGTGGGTGAGCCACTCACCGACATCATACATCTGTTTTGGTCACACTCTCTCGCCTTTCATACCTATTTTTATTTAATTAAATACTTTATATTTATAAAACTAAAGCGTAAATGTGAACGTAAACGTCACGAAATTAAAAGCATACACATACGAAATTAAAAATCTTTATTCATAAATTAAAACATTACATAGATTGTCGAGTTGTAAAAAAGACACGAAATCTAAAACACATACGGTTTTTTTATGATATTTATAATGAAGCGAAATGAAATGAAAGGCGGAGATCGTTTCATTCCGCTTCATATAAATATCCTAAAAAACCCGTATGTTAACATAAAATACGGATTATGATACGAAATTTAAAAGACAATACGAAAACTAAAACATAATCGTCCTAATTGTTCTTGTATTTTGTCGCTTTGAAAACAGAAAGATTATCGATTTCGTAATCTTTCGTAGATTCTTCGTTTAAAAGGTCTTTATTTGAGCATGGTTTCGAGGCGAAATGTCATTGCATTTCTCGTGTGCTTGTCTCAGATCATCTTTAGCTACCATGCTTTGCCAAATTGCATGGCTAAGTCGATCAACGCTTGCTGACGAGCGGCATCCTCCGCAATTAGTTTATCAACTAAAGCCATGATTTCATCGATGGTATGTGGAAGCAAACAAGTTATATCAGATTTTTTGTAAGAATGGAATATATTTGTTGTGAAAGTAAGAATATATAGAAGGTGTGTATAAAATGGTAAAGTTTTAGGGTATTTTTATATTTGAAAAATAGGGTTTGTAATTTATTTATTATTTTTTTCCTAACGGATTGTTGAAAGGGAGTGGGGCTCAGATTATCAGCCAAATCACAATGATAGGCGAGTCACCAAAGTATAGCAAAATGGCCGTGACTTGGGGCTTGTGTTTTGGTCCGGTCGCGCGTGAATGGTAGGTCACGGAGGGTCTTCACGACCACTCCGCATAGCCTTAGGAGAACACATTCGCCAAAATTTGTTCAGTATGAATGTAAGAATGTTTCTTTACCGGCTAAATGAGAGATTATGTGGTTCTTCCACTTTGGTGTTTTTATGACCGAGTTTATATAAATCATAATCTTATCGTAAAAATATAAAAAACACACAAATTTAGTACAAAAGTCAGATCATGTAACATGATGAATTTATGAATCAGTTCCTGTTCGAGATTGAGAACATAAACTTTTTGTTGTGTAAAGATGGCATTTGTAACAAACCCCATCGAAAAACACGCATAAGATTAAATAAAAGTTGACACGATTTTACAGTATAACAACCAGCATACTGTATACACAAAAACAGTAGATGTAAAAATATACTCTATAGACGTGAAACACGTTTATAACCAGACTAGTGTTCCCATGATACATAAAACTACAATGGCACACTACATTAGGACCTCCCAACGCGCAAACAACAGCATATTAGAGATCAAATAATAAAATGGCAACTTATTTCGGTCACAAGCCACAAAACCACCATATGCATGCTGTTTCATTTGAGAAAATGACTCCTCACGCTTGCTGACACACACAGTCAGGGACAGGATATGTGTAGATGGATTGTTTTGTTTTGCGTACCTTTATCTCACCAAGACGGTTTCTCTGCCCTTCAACCACTGCATCTTGAAAACCCGGCCAATTTAAACTCTTGTTCATGAAAAGCTGACCCAACAATGCCATGTTTGGCCTAATGGTCTTTAAATTCAGGTATGCTCGATGACCCACCTGCCAAAATTTAAGATTTCATATTTTATGATTTAAAAGACTATAATATCTTGAATCCCGTCTTTTATGTTATGGCGCGTACCATTGCGTTGTGCATATTGCCAGGAGAGGCAGAAACAAAAATATCGCTATGCATGCTGACATAGTAATCAACAGCTGCAGATAAAGAAGCTTTCCCTTTTATTTGGGCCCTTTCCACAGATGAGGCAAGGCTCTTTTTGTCTTCAATTTGTGGAAACAGTTTGCGTAAAGCTGAGAATCGAGCTTCACCACCATAGACCTGTATCAATCTTGAAGTTAACAGAGCCAGAACTCGGTAGTCAAAAGTTGCCTTTTTCCGGATGGAATTTGATTAAAATGTAGTTACCTTGTGAGAAGCAAGGTATACGCGGGTACTATTATCGAAGCCCATAGCAGTCAACAGTAAACCAATTTCTTCTGGAGTCAATGGGCAACGACCTTGGTTCCTCAATTCCTCATCGGTGAACCGAGAGTTCAAAACTCGTCCATGCCAAATCGCTTTTCGGTATCTAGCCAAAGCCTTTTTCTCTGCTTTCCCTCCACCAAAGTCACATGCTGAATGCGCAGCCATATCCTGGAAGTTCAATATGAAAATAAATAAATCAATACATTATTTTTCGACATTCAGTGCAAAAAGTCCAAATTAAATAATGTATGTACCTTGTCAAACCGAAGGTGTAGGGCAACAAACTTTCCAGCTCCGTCTCCACCTTTTGTGCCAACAACTTCTTTAAGGTACCCGTGCTCTCATCACCAGGGTACCGGAGTCGATTGACCAACACATCTCCAAGATTTCTAGCGTGTGGAACAAAAGTCAAAGCCTTAAAGTTGACTTTGCATCGTAACCGTTGGATCTCCATGGGCATGTTGTCAAAAGCTAGGCGGTGAGAAAATGGTGAAATTGCAGCTATCCCATAGCTAAAGAGTATATTAAAATTTAGACAACACGTGATTAAATGTTTTAGGACATGCAAGTACTTATGTCAAAGTCAAAGGTCGAACATATATTCCAACCTTTCTAGGACTGGAGAAAGCGTTTTCAAGATACCAATTTGCTGAAGCATGAAGCGGTGCACTTTAACTCTGGTGGATCTGATAGCAGAAGCGTAATATTCCCTCGTGCTCCATGTATATTCATCGGGTAACTCCCTAACTATTGATATGTCATCCTTTAGTACACTGATGAAGTGATCTACATCAAAAATATCCTCAAACAAGCTGAAGATTCATGATACACCTCATGTTAGTATTCATTTCACATAAATAACATATCCAAATAACAATGACTATTATTTAGGCAATTACAAGTTTGACATGAGAAAATAATGGAAGTTAGCACATTGAAAATGAAGCGAGATGTAGATAAGCATATCCATATAATTTAGAAGCATGAAAATGTGAGAAAGCTGGTGTAAGAACCTTGTGTCTTTCAAACAGGATTTACTTCAAGAAGCGGGATTACAAGAGTTGCATTGAGTATTTTGGCAACAGCAACTGCATCACAAATCTATTCAAAGAAAATCAAGGGAAAGAAAAGCATGAGGATAAGATAGGACTTTTAAACATGACCTTTATGAAAATTCTAATTTGACATGCACATTATTACTTACCCCCATCCTTTGTTGGTTCAGTCCTCCATCAAGGAACACTTGGATATATCCCGAAGAATCAGGTACTGGTGCTTTAAATTAGAAATATAATCGTTAGATGAGTTAAATTCAAAAATACAAAATGCAATGAATCAAAACTCATCATTTGATGCAAATACATATTAATGCATTTCTTCCCCGTTCCCATTAGAATTAGGAAATATTACACATGGTTAAAGAATACGGCTGATCCTTAGATGAATGCCTAAAAACACCCTACAAATTTGAGTCACTTACCAGAAGTGGAAGTAGAATCAATGCAGGGTTTCCATCCTTGGTTGGGCAAAGGCGTCCAAAGATCCCACTGTTGGTCATTCAACTAAACAAAGAAATAGTGAACATGGAATAATGACTACCACCTAAAAGCTTGCATATTGTTATAACCCTAGGTTGGATGTTTAGTGATCAAGTGGAACTCACAGCTTGTTGTTGCAATGCACTTTTGAATAGACGTGAATGCCTCGGCTTTGGAAAACTGGACTCCTGATCACAAAAATAAAAAAATAAAAAATTGGACAATGAAAAAGTTGAAAATTTCAAATGGTACACTTTCATCTTTAATCTACAATAAAGGGATAGAAATGTTACCATACGACATCTTACTAGAAGCCCCGAAAGGATTATTCATTTGCTCATGCTTATGTATGGATGATATTATACAGAGCAAATGAATCTACAAGTACAAAATTGCATAAAAATATCAGAAAGTTGTTATGGTGGCAAATGTGGAGCATTCGGTTAATGTTTACGTCCTTTGTGACTTGATCCCAAAAGACTCCAATTCTATATTTAGGTTTCAATCTAGAATAATACAAATTCAGATTTCCATACATGCCACTTTCATCTAAAAAGCTTATTCTAATAACTTAAATATGATCATCCCAAGAGTAAAGTTTGACAAATCTACACGTGAAGCGAACTTGTTTGACATTAGAAAGTCGAATGATGTATCAATAAATAGCTTATGATCTTGAATTGATAAGATTTAGGATACCGAAAAATGCAGTTCGTTTACAAATTTTCCAACCCAAAACTGGGTCATAAATAAATGTTTTAGGATCACAAGTTCTAAAACCTATAAACAAGGCGCTAAGATGGGCGGTGACATCACCAAGGCTGGCTTAATCCAATACCCCATTGAATAATTTTAGGCTCTTAGTGAAGGACAAAGTCTTAGTCTTAGCAAAACAAGTACGTTTATAGTCCCTTCTGATCACTGGATCTGGATCACTCATATAAGGAGTCGAAAATCCAGCCTATTTGCGAAAAAGCAAGACAAAAACATACAAAATCTCCAGCATCGCAACTCGGGACCGCATCCTACATTTCAATAAAATCGAGATCCTCCAATCTTCTTTGTTTGATTAAATGACACAGATATGTCGAGATTTCCTAGTTCCGCTTGCATGATTGCGCCAAAGATGCATCTCACTTTTAATCTATTGCACACCTTTGAATTGATCTTTAATTTCTAAATTATAAGGATCTAATTATCCTCTATTTTTTCACTTGTACTAATGGCTTAAACATCTTCACATAGTAAACTTATGTTACTATTTCAAAAATGAATTGATGGGCCAAATTAACAATTAAAAGTACCTACATTAGCAATACCATAAAAGACACAATCTATGGAAATTTCACTACCAAAATAAACTAAACATCAATCCCACAAAAAGGTGTAACATGAATTATCAACATATCAACAAAAAATCATATCAATACCACAAAAGATCAAATTTACATTACAAAATCCATAAAATTGCAACACCAAAACAAGCTAAACCATTTTCCCACAATAAAGGGTGTAACATCGAAATATCAAAAAGGTTCTTGAAAATATTCCATCAATACCACAAAAGATCAAACTTTTGATTACAAAAAGCCATCCAAATTTTCATACCAAAACAGGCTAAACACTAATCCAACAAAAGGGTATTCACATGAACAACTAAAATACCAAAAAAGTTTTAAAAAAATACTATCCTGAAAATGCACTTCACATTTCACTTACACACACATATAAACACAGAATTCTGTGACAAAAAAATAAAATTTCTTACCGACATAACTGAAGTGATCAAGACCAGCAAAAGTATCACCAACAAATGACAATGTTGGAGCTTCATGATCTTGCCACCTTAAAAAGCCCAGAATGTGGTGCTGTTGCAAACCAAGAACAAGAAAATGAAGAATGAAGCAAAATGCTTCAAGTATTATTGGGAGCAAGAATCAGAAGCAAATGATAAATGCAAATGAGTAAATGGTAAAAGGGGTCCTAGCAACTTAAATCATCTCACATGGCATAACTTATCTTTGACACATATTCACATGCTACAAGAAAAACAGTAGCTGCAAACATATGTGTCGTTTTGTTAGAGGATCTAGGGGAGTTACAGTAGTTAAAAAGCCACCGTTTGGTATAGTCTACGTGTCACACATTGATATTATAATAATAACATTATAATATTTGTGGAATTTATTAGTGTGCTTCTGTTTTTTAACCAACCTTCAACATCTCAGTTATTGAGAATTATGCTCTTTTTTGGTAGTGTTCGACAAATTCTTTTAGCACTGTTTAACTATATTTAATGTCTTTTGAAACATAGGAGGATAGAGAACCTAAAAATCAAACTTTAATCTATTCTCAAATTTCACGAGTTATGAAGGAGTTGAGATATAAACAATTTTAACCTTAACCAAAAGTAAAGAGGCTACTTTTAGAATATCTTCCACTTTTTTTTGTAAGAAGTGATGATCGATCCCGCAACATCTCTATCCAAAAGAGAGGCAATTTATCCGACCCTAGTATTGTTATAGGATAGAGAACCTCATGCTTAAATTATTTTCAATAGCGTAAATTGCAAAGAAAACCCTTATAGCTAGGCCAACATACAAACCCAATATCTATAACTTCAAAAGCGCACATGTGTGTACACTAGCGGAACTAGAAAGTTAAGGTCGATGGGGTAAATTTTGATAATTTTTAAAACTACACTACAAATTTGTTCGTTAAGTGGGCAAATTACAAAAATAGCCGAATATTTTAGAAAATTCTGTTCTGATTTATTTATTGAAGCGCGTCTTTCACCGCCCTCCATCATCTGCGTTTGTATAGTTATCGTCATAACAAAAGCTATGACGGAAGTTTCAAAGTTTCCTATATAATCGTCTTAGGACATGACAATTGCACACAGAATTTTCTCACATGAACTATATATTATGCACTTCTGAAATTTTAAATACTGCAACTAAAATTTGATCAAATCCGGTTTTGCAATTTATTCTTTTTATTGAGATGGAGTTGAAATAAGGTGTATTTACTAGAAAATGGAGGAATTACTACTTTTGCCGTTTAAAGTAACACAACATTTGAATCTTTTGAGATGGAGGAATTACTACTTTTGCTTAAAAATATGATAACTTTGCACAAAATTTTAATAAAGCTTTCATTATTAGCATAATTTATATTTGTATTATTCTACAGAAAATGTTTATCATCTTGTGAAATAAAGTTTATAGTCTTTAGGATGGGCGTTTTCTGAACAACTTTTTTTTTTTTTTTTTTTTTTTTTTTTTAGTGTTAAATAAAGTAAAATATATTATCTCCTCTAATGGTTGTAACGTGGTGTTAATGGAATTGATTTCATTTCAATTGGCAATATTTCTTATATTATCTGTCATTGTTAACTCAGGACACATGGACATATATTTGTTAGAAAACGAGGAATATGCTAAAAAGACATTTTTTTAATGAGATATGGACAGGTGTTCATATAAAATCCACTTTATAGGTGAAAAATATATATTCCACTTTAGTTCATGCCAAAAGAAAAAATTAGCATTTCCATAAAGCAGAATGATGGAATTAACCCAAATATCAATGGTATTCAAAGTTTAGTGCGCAATTTAAAACGTTGGGTTCCGAAAATGTTAGTCACTGTATAAAAGTTAACAAAGTGTTTATCTACTTTGATTTATGAATTTCGCCAAAATCATGTCGAATGAAGAAATTAACCTTAATGTCTTTACAAAGACATGCAATTTCTATAATGTGATATCAACTCATATCCAGTTTACTTAAGAAGTTTTTCGTTGGCTTGACAGACTCTTTTACAAAATTAACAGAAATGAAACTCAATTGCATTTTGTAAAGATTCTTCATATTTCAACGGTACAAACACTTTCAACTTTTATTGAAACGCAAAGTAACACAATCGCGATTCTAGAAATATGTCACACCTATTTTGACATTTATTTAGGGAACTTCTCATATTTAGGAGTGTCTAACCAACGCTTGCAAGGCGTTGGTTAAGATTTCTTCTTGTGATTTTTAATTACGTAAATACGCAGAATGGTTAATAAACACGTATTTGGACGAGGGCCGCGCAAATAATTATAAAAATCACAAAAGATAATCTTAACCAATCTTAGCAGGCGTTGGTTAGACATTCCCTTACATGAATATAGAACCTTATTAAAAGGCTTGTGTCATAATGGTACCTTATTTTGTGTGAGAATTTCCTCAATAAAATGATTGAATGTTCAAGTCCTGATTAGAACATGTAAAATAAATTTATGATATTAATATTATGCAAGGTTATAAATAGCGTGAGGCGTGGCGTGGCGGGATGATCAAGTCTTACGCCTTTGTGGTTAAGCCGGAGCTTTTGCGTTTATAAGGCGTGACATAAGGCGTCACAAAGTATGAAAACATTTATATATTTATATCATAATTCATATATATCGAGTTCTAAAACTTGTGTCGTAAAGTGGCGATGATGACCACGCATGACATAAATGGTACCAGCGGCTGAAAGCGCTTTACTGGTCTTTCTGAGCCTTTTAAAACAATAATATTGAGAAAGTTAAAATTACCATTTAAAAAAATTAATCCAAAGTATTTTATTACAAAAATTATAGTTGTCGGGATCCCGATCACGATCTTAAGATTTTACGATCATCGCAGAAGAAAAACGATCCGGATCTTCACATAGGATCTTTGCGAGGCTTAAGATCTTATAGGATCGATCTTTCATACGATCTTACGATCTATTCGATCCGATCTTACTTTTCCGGATTCAAACTAAAAACTACAAATTTATGGGTTGTTTGTTTGTAGAATTCAAAAAAACGTGTTAATCTTTTAAACGTTTTATAATCGTAATTTAGGACAACGTTTATATGAAACATTCATAGTATTTTATGGTTATAATGTATTAAAATTTGTAGATTTGTATAAAATTACATAAACTATTAAAAATAACGTTAGAGTAGGATCTTAAGATCGATCCGATCTTCTGATCGTGATCTTCTGAGAAAACGATCACAGGTAAAATCCGATCTTGACAACCTCCAAAAAACTATACAAATAGAATGAGCATATTGTACTCGTAACAATCCATGTTTTGGATGGGTATATGTTGGTAGGTGTTGGCCTTTATGTGAATTAAATATAGTGGGTGAGCAGTAGTAGTACGAGGAGTGGATTAGTGCACCGACGTAGTCAGTCAAACTTGTAACTTTTTAACGTTGCATTGTGTTTGGTCATTCATTTGCAATTGTAACGTTAGTGGCTCAGTGTCGTGGCTCAATCATTCAATACCCGACTTGGTGACCCGTCACTATCACCGAGTATCACTTTTAGCCATACAATGCTAGTCTATCTAGACTGTAATCTAGCCCAGTCTTGCCACAAATGGGACAAAATTATTTCGTTTAACAAGAATTGGTTTATTATTTCAAAAAGTTACAACGGTCTTAAACGAATCATAAGTTTGATTTACAGACTTGTGAAGAAATATTGTCTCGAAACACAATAATAAATAATCATCAACTTTACCCCCAAAAAAGTTGTCTTTGCATCTTTTTCAGTAAAGCTCTTATTTATGAGTTGAGAATTGATATACATATATGAAAGACGGGATACACTTATTCATACGCTATTTATTCATACCGCTCACTTTTTTCGGGAATATTCTCTTTGTCACACTTTTTAAGTCTAACACAATTTTCAGGTTTTGTTTCGTATTTTTAGCGATTTTAAGTTTTTGCTTTATTAAATTTTATATTCTGATTCGCGTTTTCGGGTTTATAGGCTTTTGATATAAACAAAATTATAAAAATAATAATAATAATAAAAGAAAAAATTAATGGCAGTATGAATAAAAGCATGTACCACCGTATGAATAATCTACTTTGCATGAAAGACTTTTGTTTAAATCTTAGAGGTATTTTATGTTGTGTGAGATAGTTTTAATTAAATAGTTGTAAATTAGTCATAACATATACGTAATAACATGTTATAAAGATTTGTCGTATAAATAGATAGTTAAAAATCAATTCTCACAACAAACATTTCTCGGGCTCAATTACAAAATAAATACTTTCAAAAGAGTTTACGAAAATCGACACTTTTGACGAAAGAAACCATTTGGTCTACAATTCATTCTGACCCACGTATCCCGCTACAAAACAAAAGAACATGGAAGCGAATCTTTGCTTCTCCTACCGCGTAAAAGACAAAAACATGAAGAAACAATCTTTACTCTCCTCCCATTACTCTCCATTCATTCTGAGATAAAGAATATGAAAAGCAAAAATGCTTGCTCGCATAAAATGTCGATTTTGGTAAATTGAATTTACATGGCTCATTTCGTAAAAGTGAATGTGAAGTGTTTATTTAAAAATATCTCATAGTTAAAGTTATCGTTCTAAAAAATAAACAAATAAATAAATATATATATATATATATATATATATATATATATATATATATATATATATATATATATATATATATATATATATATATTATATATAAGAGAGGCGTCTGCATAAAACGCCACTCGTAAGATCCCATAAAAGCCAAGTCGTATTTAGTATCATCATTATCTTATGTGGCATTTTTTATACTTATGTGGCATTTTTTATTTAATAAATGACATGTGGCATTTTAATTAATATATGTACATTTTTTTAAATAAATTGTAAATTTCGTTTTTTTTTTGTTATTTTGAAATTTAAATTTTTTACTAAAAGAAGACATTAGTTGGAGTTGAACTTGGGTCATTCAAGTGTTTTGTAAACAACTTACCACTAGGGTAGATTGTTTTTTGATTTATAGTTTTCAAATCAATATATATAAGGATATTATAAAAAATTCTGTAAATTTTATTTTAGTTATGTATTTTTTGAAGATAACAACTAAAATAAATTATGATATATATTACTTAAAAGATAAATATACCATATATATTTTAACCTATTTTTTTGTATAAATACACCTAATATCTTAATCCCTAATTATCCTAAAACTATAATCGACTATTGAGTATAATAGGTGAGAATATTGTTTCTTTGGTTTCTGGTGTAGATTTTTTTAATTTTTTTGTCGAGTTTGAGTTTCTGAATTTTTTATCAGATATCATATAGTGTTTTTTGTTTGTTAACAGATATCTGATACAAGAATGAATTTCCAAAAAGATGAAGGCAGGTTGATTATATTGTTGATTAACAAATACTTATCCACGTAGACCCATAATTAGTTTAATCAAAGTGTATAAATTACCAGGGCCTGCATAGATTGCTAATGTTTAACCAGAATGGCTTATACAAATTCTATAGGTTAATGGATCAAAACTGATTTTTTTGGAGATGCTGATATTGTCCTTAAGAAGCCACACCAGGTATTATCAAACAGTGTTCAACGTTGGGTTGCTTTCGTCTTCTTCTTATGCACCGGTATTATACTATTGGTAGGTATAACTTCATCTATTTGGTTTTGATCATGTGTTTGATTGAAAGTTAATGAGTTCATTTTTTCTTTGTTTATATTGTTTACTTTATATGTAAATTTTATTTTGATTGCATTAAAAATGATGATACTTGTTTGTGTATGTGTAGGAAGCCGCAAATTAATTTATTCTTGTTGCCGAGTCTTGCGGCATCGATGAGGTTTAGTGTGGCACAAGGTTGAATATACAAAGCTTCTCATTAATGGACAATTTGTTGACACAGTTTAGTGTGGCTCAAGGTAAATGTTTCTTTCAATGTATTCTATGCTTTCACTTATAATCTGGGTTGTTAAGTTCTTAAAAATATGCATATAGTTGTTTTAAAATAGATTATCCATGTGCATACTGTCTTTTAAATCACTTTGAGAGTTGAGACTTTCACACATGTTTGACTTACATTCGGTTGGGAGCGGATGTGCAGTGACTTTAAGATGTCTCCAACTGATCATATCTTTGTTCAGATGGGTGCCTAGAGTACAACAATACATAATTCGGCCCATAAGTGGTGTACACATTAACGCATCTTTGGTTCAGGTAACATATTTTGGTTAATTCAGATACAATAATAGGGCATTGTATCTGAAAAAACTAACCCTTTTAATATGGCATCAATCACACAAGTTTATCTGATGAGCATTTGTCAACAATTATACAAATATGATCAGGTACATGTTACTTGAAACAACGATCGAACTCAAACAATATGGTCAGGTACATTCGCTAGGGTTTGTATTATCTAAGTCGGGTTACATATAATAATCTGCAAATGCACTGAAACCGAGATGATGTTAAATATGTGTATAAATAAGTGTACCAAATATTTAACGTGAATTTAGATTATAATTCTTATAATTCCCATAAATTAAGGAACAAGTCCATCATTAAATAGTATCTAATCCAGGTATGGTTAATTACCATATACAATAAACATAACAAGACGTAGTATTTATTTTTCAGTTGCAATAGACGCGTGTTGCTTTGGTTGATGACTTTGTGAGATATTAGATGCGTTTGAGTGGATTCCAATGGTAATGGCATACCATCATAGGAAGTAAGATGTTATGTGAATGATAATTAATGATTTATGTTATGTATCAAAGGGCTTATATTTCAGGAATCAGGTAAACCACAAAATATATCAATTCTTTTTGCTTCACGATTTTGTATGTTGTTGCTTCAGCAGGTATTGGCAGAACCATAAAGCCGCAAGTATGTTTACCGATTCACTTTTTGTTTAGAAGATTTTCGTTTTAGCAAAACTCTTTTAATGATTTTAGTTTGAATGATGATTGCAGTTAATGTTTAACAAAAGAAAGAAAAGGGATGAGCTACTAGAGGGATTGATAGTTAGCAACAAAGATCTCACTATACCACATTATCCACGTAATACAAAACATTCAACAATGTGTATACATGACTATCATTTATATAATGATTTGATTGTTATAGTTGTCACTAATATATAGATTTGGGTTAGGTATCATTGTTAGTTTCTCATTTAATTACTCCGTATTTACTGAAATACGAGAAAATTATGTTAAATATGTGTATAAATGATGTTAAATATGTGTTATATATGTGTGAGTTATGGGGTTACATATAAATATTAACCTAATATTTAACGTTTTCATTTTTCTGTATGCACAAATAAACCACCACAGAATGTGTATGGAAGTTCACTCTCGAGAGGATATTGACTTGTAAGGGTTATTTTCTCATTCTTATTACATATAGTTACTTTTAATATAATTGCAACACCGGTTTGTACTATGCGATTTTGATCATATACTTGATTCTTTGTGAGGTCTAGAACTTGATAAAGCTGCATTTGCGGTTGTATATGAACAAAGAGGAGGTGATGAAAACTTTACTAAATCCCATAGCGAACACTTTCTTGTGGATTTTGAGCGACTTCATAATCAATTTCTGTAAGTATCAAACATATAAATGTAAACAAGATTTCAAGAGGATAGTTATAATGTAGGTTGTCAAATTCTTGCTCCTTCGCTTATCCTTTATTCCATTAAAAATATCAGTTCTTTATTTTTTCACATACTATTTAATGGTTCCAATGTAACATGTAAATGGTTGTTTAAACTGAAATGAATGATAACAGATTCCTGTTTCAGCACGTGTTACTGAATCCTTAAAGAAGACATTCCCTGTCGCATAAAAATAATCTGCAAATGCAGCAGCCGTTTATGGGTGTGTTAGCTTACCAATAGATGTTATATATTTTATTAGTAGGGTGAATGCGCCATGTAGTAAATGGTTTATTTTAACCTATACTAATTCTATATAATCTGAGGTTGTGACAGGTATTAATAATGTCATGCAAAATAGTAGCAGCAGCTCTCGCTTGCAAAGTACACGATTATGCACTCTAGAACAAGGTAATTTAGAGTGCTACTACATTTAACAATCATTATAACATGCACTGATCTCTCTTAACTCTTTGCCATCACAGGTGTCCACCAAGCGATGAGTCGTCACCTCAAAGCCTATTTTTGCGAATAGCGATCGAGCGATCCTATTACTCATGGTGTGCAAACTCATTTTCCACACGTTATTTAATTGTTACGCAACATGCAAAGGGTTGCTTAAGTTGAGTGAACGATAACGGCTTGGTGTTGCATTACGTGTTTCTAAATCACGAGATAGAAAATATCACGTCTCGCATCGAAATAATCTATGAATGCCGCTCCCATCCGAAGGTATGTTAACTACGAGTTTCTATATCGTACAATTGGTGTATAGATATTATATATGTTATCGATATGGTGACTCCGGTCATGGTTGATTTTTGCTTTAAACTATATTAATTTTGAATAGTTTGTTGTTGTAATAGGTATTAACAATGACATAGAAAACATCTGCATGTACTCGCGTACACAAATTACACGAGTTTTCTATTGGTATTTACATTGACAATCTACTTTGTTGTGGGTGATTGAATTAACTCGAAGTGTTTCACTTCTTCGTTCTTCTTTGTAGTATGGTCATTTGCAATATGTGGTTGATTGTTTGCTTTGACTTATTCTAAATTTCAATGGTTTATTGTTGTAATAGGTATTAACAATCTTGTACAAAATAGTTACATAAACTTGCGCGCATAAACCGCACGATCATGTTACGTGGCCAAAGGTAATTTATAATCCTATTACATTTTTCTATTAAGCTTTACATTGGTAGTCTACTTTGTTGTTTGCAATTAAATTCATTCAAAGTTTTTCGTGAAGGAGCTAAGACAAGCTGGAATTAGAGTGTGACTATACAGGTGAGCATATGTGTATATATGTAGTCTACAAATACTATTATTAGTTAATGTTTGATTAAGCATAATTAATTAAATGGAGGATAATATGGGAAAAGGAAAAGGTCGTTGAACCATAGGGAAGCTAACTGATTCACTATACCATGATTAAAGCTTTGTGTCATAAATGACAACATTTCCATCAGGATAGTAATGATCTACATATGTGTCAACTAGCTCTTGGATTGCAGATCAAATAAGTAACCCATCATTGTAGGATTTCTTTTGTGAAGCAATGGGTCTGTGGTGTCTCTAAAAGCCAAGCAACGTCTGGCGCTGTAGCTATAAGTAATGATGACTTACGAAGATATTAAACAAGAAGATTATGTAAAATACTATGCAAAAGAAAAAATGGTTTAGTATAGCTTTCACTTCATGGAATCACAAGATTTGACCTTTTTTCCCCTTAATTTATAGGCCAACGGGGAAGGTGTTGAATCATAGTAAAGGTTCTTTCTTGTTGAAAACTAGAGATTGCAAGTTTGGCGGGTCAAATGCGTCAATATATAATATGAGTCAAACCGCGTCGGATGGGGTTGACACACAAACAAGTTTAGCCACTTTATTTTTTAAATAAATATTGAGTTACATATGCTTAGAAAAACAATTTTATCGCAAGAATAATCTTTACTTTGAATGAAAATAGTTTTAGAGGTCGCAAGGGTATGTGAATTAGTAATTCATAAGCAACTTATAATCTATCTATCCCTTTTAGCTAAGCTTTATATGATGTGTCCGGTTAGAGATAAAAACACAACCCAATTCGCCTTAAACAACATAAATGGGTCGAAAATGCCACCTCTATGAAAAAGTTACTTTTTAAGTTCATCTATTTGGTATGTCAATATTGTATCGAGATGTATCTTAAAATATCTGATGTCTAATATAATCTAGATTACCGATATTTTATATAATTATTGATTTGTATATGTAGGCAAGTAGGGCGTTAAGAGGCTATAACATGTCAAATTCTAAAAAGTCGGTTAAGAGGGTGTTTGTGATTGCTTATTTAAGTGCTTTTACGCTTGCTTATCGGATGTAGAGTGTTTGGATAGAACTATTTCTTTGGCACTTAAAATAAATACGTTAGTACCTTAAAAGTACATGAAACCTTCTAGATTAATTTAAATGTTATCTATAAGTACATCTTTAGGTAAGAAAGGACGGTCAAGTGGGTTGTATTTTGAAAGGGTTGCGAACATAATCAGCAGTGATTCTTGCAGAAGCACTCCTTGCTGACAACATAAGCGTTTGCATACCCTCCGTGATTGCAACCGGACTACTTTGAATTTGATCCGTCTGAGCGAGCGTAACAGGTGTCACTTCCGTTTAGTTCAAAGCAAAACAACCAGGAGGGTGAGAGAAATGGCAGGGGTTCAAAGGATAAGAATTGGTGGGAGTCTAGTTAAGGACTTGACTTGAGCAACTGTGATATTTATGGAAATTTATGAGCAGTCATGATCCACCTTCTAGACCCTCCAATGATTGGTTCCATGGTGAGGATATTGACTTATTAAGTACTTCATTTAATTAGCTGAGGGGTTTAAGTTCTGCCTTTCTTTCTTAAGTAGCACATTTGGTTCAAAATTGGGTTATACGAATTTGCGAACATCTGTTTCTCTTGAACAAATAGGTAGTTGCAGTGCGTAATCCTAAACACCCCCATAACCATAGAATAAGCATGTTTGTGTCAAATTTAATTGGGTTGAAGGAGAAGGAGGAATCAGAGACTAAATGTGAAGCGGAGGACCAAAGCGGTATCGTTTATTGAGTTCTCATTTTGATTAAATATTTGATTTACGTATGGCGATGTTAATTCCTTTGTAGGATTAATAGGTATAACGGAACAACCAACCCTACTTCAGTAGGTGACTAATTTGTAGCTAGCCGTTGAGGTGTTCAGAGTCAAGCTCTGGAAAGATATTAAAAATGCCCCTGAACGTTACATGGCGCGAGTGAATGAATTATTGGGTCCTCTATCAATCTCAAAAGATGCTCATTCAATTAATGGTATTCAACCACATAAGTCATGAACTCATGATGCATAGTTGCACAAAATGGTAATTACATTTTTTTGCTATTTTAGGACCATAGGTTTAAGCATTTTGAAGGCTTGGTTACTACATAATCATTGGGTAAGCCAGCCGTGATTATGTTCTTCTACCTTAGACCCACAGCTGTATAAGAAAGTTTATTTGCAAGCCCGGTATTGGGTGACTCGGTGTCATTTTTACCCATGTACAAGCATCCTCCCCCAATAAATCCACAAACAAAGCCTCTTCAAATGGTCCCGAGTTTCAGCGCATCACGTGCACCTAACAGTCATCGTTTAGAGGTATATTAAAAATTTATCGCTTATCTTAAATGTTGTAGAATAAAGTAATAAGCTCTTATTTGACAAGTATGGGTGCTAATGATGGACATAAGAAGACTTGATCCGATTAAATGGGCTTAACATATGTGTATAAAAATATAAAATTAAATGGGATTAAATGGGCTTAACCTTATTGCTTCTTATTATAATCACTAAATATCTTTTTTTAACCTTCCTGATACAAATTTACTATAGTCAAAATACTTTATTATTGATAGGCCACATAAGTACCACTTAACTTTGAATTATATCTAATATTTATTATAACACGTTAAGGTCTACCCATATTAGATAGAGCCGTAATGAATTGTGATGTCGTTTTATATAATCTATCACTACCAGGATGAAATTTCCTTGACGATATGTTCTTATATGTGAAATAATAACTATGACATCTAAGAAACCTATGTTTTATCACAGTTTGGTTTATGATGCTAATGTTATATTCGGTTTCATTGCTGCTATTTGATTCCAACTAACTTGAAGACTTGAATCGTGTTGCAGTCTTCCTTGAATATTATGGTATTCCACACAAGATTACGGAGGTCAACCCTTTTTATGAAAGGGAAATTAAACGGTCTGACTTGAGGAAGGTGCCGTATTGATGGTAGATCTTTGAAAAGCGGTGAATGCTTGAGTTATTGACATATAGATTTGTGTCTTTATTCAACTGTTTGGTTAATGTTTATCTATATACCTAAGGTTCTCCATTCTTTGTTTAATAGTATAAATTTTCAAGTTAGTATTGGTTAATGTTGAAAGATATTATTGATGAAATGTTCAAAAGGATTTATCCTGACTCTGGACCTGTGGATGTCGTAACTCAGAAATGGCGTAGGTATGGCCCTTTTTTGTAAAGTAGTTAAATCTGCAAGCAGTCTTATGGCAAATATGAAGTTGTTTAGTGTAGTACATGGAGCTTTTTATGCGACTGAGAATGGAGATATATGAAACTAATACATTGCTTTTGACTACAACTTTTACTTATTTTCTTTCTATCTCTATTTGAGATCAGTAGACTCCCCATATACACTGATTTCGATTTCCCTGATATTTACGATTACATTAAAAACTCATACAGAAATACAATGAATGAAGTTGTTTCCTCCTTAGAAGAAATCATGAATCCACCCATGGCATGGACAAATCAAGTAAGGCGTCTCACGGTATTGACTATGACCAAAATACTTTAGTATCACATACGTTTTTCATGAGTTATTCGATGTGTATTAGAGATTTGGAACTAAACTTTTTTCTGTTATTTGAATAGGTTATGGCTAATGCAGATACACCTAACGATGCATGGGGTCGCGTTTACATGTGAGGTATATGTTGCATGTGGTTGATTATTTAATTATAACCAACTAATGTGTATTGTTTTGTATATCACCACTCACTTTCTTAGTCTCAATTGATATACTTTTAAAATGCTGATTATATAGCAATGGTTTTTACAGTTTAGGAGTTTTATTATTTGGAATTCTGAACTTGGGAATCACGAATAGCAGTAGGCAAATAGATAGTGACAAAGTTTTGAGGCGATAAGGTAAATTGACTATGGCAGAGGTTATTAAAGGCTATCTGAGGAAGGTTGTTTGAAATTCAGCTAGAATCATTCATATTTTGTGCTATCTGAGAAAGGTTGAGAAAGTTCCATGGATATTATTGATGAGTGTTTTTGGTGAGCCTTAATATTTTTCACTCTTGATGTGTGCACGCGTATTATACGTATTCTCTTTTTCTTTGTGCAGAGCGAGTTTTGCATAGCTCTTGCCCAAAAAGGGTATATTTTTAACGGTTGTGGATTTTTATGAACATAAAGAAAAAGAGGTCATATCAATTTTACTCAAAGAAAATCTCAAGTTTCATCAAGGATTAAATTCCCATCTTCTATCTTTGTAAAATGCAATGACACTATCAAAGGTGAGTTATATCCATCAAGCTAATCAAACATACATTTTTTTATTTTATTTCATTTATGTTTGTTTTTTAAAAACAAAACAGGTCACGGCTGCATTTGAAAAGCACATTGAAATGCATGGAGGTTTGGATATTTGTATTAATAGCGCGGGTATTGTGCCTTCTGTGCCATTTCACAAGGACCAAACCGATGGTTCACACTCGTGGAGACATGCTATCAATGTCAATCTTGTAGCAGTTATTGATTGCACCTATAGGGCGGTAAGTTATTTTAAGGTTCACCATCTCTGATACGTTTAGTTTTCACAAATACAGACCCACAAGGAAAGTGTATGCTTTATGCAATATCTTTCTTCTGATGTTTCTTTCTTACTTCATTTTGAAAGGTGGCGTGGTTATGTTTACGGATCGCTTGCTCCTACAAGAAAAAGGTATTTGCGTCAATGTGCTTTGCCAGGAGGTGAGATACCAAACTCCTTAATCATATGCTTTTCTCTGTCAAAACACGCACAATGCAACGATCGTTTTGTATAACTCTTTCATAAATCTTTATGTTGTTTGTTCAAACTGATATGGGTGAAAGTGGGAGGTCGATATATTGATGTAATTGTAGGTTATATATCTATGGGTACCATCATTCAAGGCATGTTATTTTACTTCATCAGTAATGAAAAAAAGAGTAGAGGTCGTTCCTTTTAAGAAAGTTCTCCATCTGTACCAAAATAAGTCTTAACTAAATACATAGTTTTATGAATGTGCAATTAAATTAGAGTTAATCCGCAGTATAAACCGAAGGAGATATTGCAAGATATCCGTGACCAACATGGTGTTGTTGTGTCGTATATGCAAGCGAGGCGTGGGAAAGAACGTAATATGGCTGCGTTACATGGTACTTTTGAAGAAGGGTATCGGTTTTTACCAATGTATTGTGAACAAATTAGGAAAAGTAATCCATGAAGTATAGCGTCGGTTTATACCACTGGTCAAGATAATTGCTTTCAACGTTTGTTCATATGTTATCGTGCATCAATTGTTGGGTTTTTAAATGCGTGTAGACTGCTTTTAGAACTTGATAGAGCTCATTTAAAGGGAGATATTTAGGTACTCTTATGTGTGCTTAATTTGTTGATCGATGATGGTTTGTTTCCTTTAGCGTTCTTTGTAATTGATGTTGAAAGTGATGAGAATTGGATGTGGTTTGTGTCGAATTAAGAAAGCTTCTTGGTGTAAATACCGACAACATGCCTAGACTCACCATATTATCGAAGGCAACTGGGCATGGTGGAAGCGGTCGAGACACATTTTCCAAGTGCTTTTCATGGGTTTTGTTTACGTTATGTAAGTGAAAATTTCCGTGACACTTTCAAGAACTCAAAGTTAGTGAACATATTTTGGTGAAGTTGGGATGGATTGGGTCCTACTTTGGAACACTATACTCTATTAAGTCATGATTTGCAAAGGCGGACACGAGAATGTGGAGATCTAGCTCATTTGAGGGACGCAATTATAACACCACTGGGTTGTTCCCAAGGCCTTGGTCCTTCTTGCTAATTCATCGATGGAAGCAAGTTTGCTAAAATAATCGAGTATTTTCGTCTTCTTGGTTGTGTAATGGCGAAAGCTCTTCAAGATGGTCGTCTTTTGGATCTGCCACTTTCAACAGCGTTCTACAAACTTGTGCTTGGACAAGTAAGCAAGTTTGTGTAGTAAATCTAGATTTACATTATTGCAGTCTTTATTTTATGTTATTACTATTAACTTATTATATATGTTATGTGTTTCAGGAGCTTGATTTTATGGATGTTCATCCTTTGATGCTGAACTTGGCAAGACATTGCAAGAGTTGCAAGCTCTTGTATGTCGGAAACAATACTTTGAGTCGATGTCTGGGCGTGACCGTAGTGAAATGCTTGACTTAAAATTCCAAGGGGCTCCAGTTGAAAATCTTTGTTTAGACTTTACACTTCCTGGTTATCCAGATTTCACTTTGAAATCAGGAGATGAAGATGTACGTGTGCATCCTCCCCTCTTATGAACCTTCTGCTTTATAACGCATCATTTTTTCTTTGTTTGTCTAGATGATATAATCTATTTTATTGCATCTATTGGTGTTTGGGATTCCTCATATATGACCATAAAGGAAATTCTAAGTGTTTTTGAATAATAAACTATAAAAATACAAAATTGTATATACATATTTTCTATTAAGTAAAGTAGTACATTCAAAGAATGTTGCTTCTTCAGTTGAGTGTCCACCATGCTCTAACCAATTACAACCGTGAACCAATCTGTCATCTTCAAAATAAGAAACACAAAACAAAGTTTTAATGGAACAAAACTTTTACATCAATTACAACTTACATTAATAACTAATAATCGATATGTATTAAACAAAAACAAATTATTACCTGCCTCATTAGGATCATGCCCTTGCAAGAATGCAAGACGAGTAGGAAAATGTTGCTCATGAATAAGGTGAAACCCATCATCATCAAACCTCATCAAACCAAGTCGAATATCTCTCAACTTGGATTCTTGAAAAATTTGGCGAGATTGGGAGCGAGTGAAGTAAAGTCATTGTGCAAGCCGTCTTTGTGTCTATCAACATGCACTAATCATATCATCTTACTGAGTGTTAAATATAAACACAATTCCAAACACAATGGAAACCGACAAAATACAACAATCTCATATCTTAATTATTGAGAATTATAGCACCATTCTCAGTTAGTCCTACATACTTACGACAAAAGCTGAACATTATTACATGGTGGTATCTTATGAAATAACATAATGTGAAGGATGATAACATCAAATTGTTTGTAATTTTTATTTTACCATATTAACTTACGAGGTGAATTTTGAATAGGAGTGTGAGATACATCACAGAAAGGAGGAAGTTGGGGTACTTTTCGTATGGTACGGGTAACCCTATAACCAAAACCATATAACCAAAACCTTTTTCCCCTATTTCTGGTAAACACACAAACATCACCACTTAACAAACAAAGGGTATCAACAAAAAACTCCACTTGTAACCCTACAATACATACATATTCTCATCACAACAAACATCAAACAAAACCATAAATCCATTAACAGATAATTCAAATTTGTCAACATCATCTAAATTTAATAAAATAACAGCTGAAACCACCTATATACAATAACTAAATAAACATAATTAACAAAAATAAAATAATAATAATAAATGTTAATAATGTTATCAAATGTAAATGATGTTCACGATTAATATTGTTTGGAATAAAATGTTAGAAAATAGTTACCTACTTTTAGGCGTTTTATGAATTATGGTAACATCAATTATACTTATTAACCGTTTAATTTACCTTTTAAAAACTTTTAACTATATATTTGTTCTACTAAATCCTTTTTAGTATATATTTGATCCACAAAATCCTAAAAATAAAAACCACAAGTTATACCCGTCCATCGGACGGGTTTTGACACTAGTATATATATATATATATATATATATATATATATATATATATATATGAGATCATTTAAAAACTTGATCTCAAGAGAAAAGTGAGAAAAGTGTACAAATCACCCTCCTCCTCCCCTCTTTTTTTTCCAACTCGAGGGCTTTATTGTAACTTCTTTTATTTTGTAAGGTTTGTTTCGTAACTTTTTATAAATTCCCAGATTCATCATTTGTTTCTCTCCTCTTTCAGTTCGACCTTCATATCCACCGGCTTTCACCACCATCGCCACCGTTCACCATCATCTCCCCATCGCTTACCACCGTTCCCCACCGTTCACCATCATCTCCCCACCATTCCACACAGTTCACCATCATCTCGCTCACCAAATCATCTCGTTATAATTCTTATATCGCTGAACAAAGTAAGTTTATTAACTTATTTCGATTATATATTTGTTAGTTTTGTTCTCTAAGATCAAATATAAAGATGATATCGTGTATTGTTATGAGTTATGGTTTTATTACGATTTTGATTTGGTAATCATAATGTGTGTTCATATATGTATCGATTTTAAGAGTTTGTGACATGATGCACTATATAGTTGAGTTAATTGAAACAAATTTGAGAAAAAAAAAGACTTGTAAGCGTGTTTGCAAAACTTGCACACAATGTGTTTGATAAAATGCACGAATGAAATTTCATAAGCATGATGCAATCGATTTTACATTGATTTTCACTTGTGTTTTATTTATGATGTGGAATTATTTATGCTTTTTAGATTTTTAACTTGCTTAATATTTAGCCTTAGGTCCTGTAATTTTGCATGCTTAATCTATGGTAGGTAGTATAGTTATAACTTATTTTTATGAATTTTTAGGTGGTCCCTTAGGTAGCTTTTTCCTAGCTTAAACTAGCCCCCATAGGACTGTTTTGCTGCAACAGCAGCCCAGACATCTAGCTTCTTTGAGCTTAATCATCAAAAAAACAGAATGTACATATTGGAAAGAAAAAAGTTCAAAACTCATACCTTCAAATAACCTACTGTCGTTGTCTCTGGCATCTCAATATATAGTTCTGGCACTGTAAATGACTTTATGCTAAATGTCACTGAATTAAGAAACAATATGCACGTGAGAGACTCGTCAAACGAAAATATAACTGTATATACACGACAGATTGAGTGAGTATATACCATGACCATCCTTAGACTGAAAAGAACTTTTATGGCTGGTAGCAGAAGATGTAGTTGCTTTTTGTGTATGGCCATAATACAATTCGTTAGATGAATGTTTGCCTCCATGTGATATATAAAAATGGAAGTTGGAAAATAATTAAGGACCTTTATGTGAAGCAGCAGGCATACGCTTCCTATCTCCACCGGCACTCCTCTCAGGTAAATTAGATATACTTTCACTACTTGCCTCATGCACATAATCAAGTTTCGGGCTATGGTGGAACAACTTCCTTCTCTTAGCACCCAAATCCACTTGACAACGTTCACGCTTGTATACACTTTTCCTGTTGTCGTCAAAGTGTTTGACTCCGATACCTAGAAGAACCAATATAACGATCAAATTAGAAGGAATAACATGAAATGAAATTGCAGTATCAGTGTTTGAGAGTATTCCACTTACTGGTAGTGTTAGATAGCTCGTAATCTTTCAGCTTCGGCATTGATTTCCAGTACTTAGTAGTCATCATATGCCTTTTTCTTGATAACCGACCTTGACATTGCTGACCTTAATGCCTTCATCTTGGTGCTATGGTGATTGTAACTAAGCAATTTTGTCATCATCTCTAAGACCTAATTTTACATTGTTCCTATGCCTCGGAAAACAAGCACTAGGAGCAGGATTACTATAAAAGGGTAGATGTACCTTTGCTATATGATTTACTTAATACACTTGGTTTGACTTTATCCCGCAATTTGCAAGTTGTTAGGAATTAGAAATTCCGGTATTAAAGTCGGTCACCTCAGTATATGTAATCGTTAAGCTCGTAGTCGTAGTTCTTTTAAGTTAAGTAGTAATTTAGTTAAGTAACACCGTGGAGGGCAGACGGGTCTTTTTACCCTGTATGCGATCCATGACCCAAAGTGTGGCGAGTTATGTAAGACTATAAATACTCTCTACCTCCCAAGGTAGAGAGTTGGAGCTCATAATAATATCTTTCACTTTCTCTCACTAAGTTCCTAAACCTCTAACTTTCTCTCTAGAATTCCATCTATATGCTACTTTGTGTTATGGTTTGATGTGTATGTGAAAAGTTAATATCTAACAATTGGTATCAAGAGCCATGGTTTGATCATATCTTGCACATCTTTGGATTTATAGTGGTTTTAGGTGGTTTTGAGTTTGAAAAGGTTTAGTGGTTTTGCATCATTTGGTTGATTTCGTGTGTTAAAGGTTGAATTTTGTTGGTACTTTTGTGTTTAGAATCATCAAAAGTGTTTAGGTTTTCATTTGGTAGCTTGAATCATCTTGGTTGGATTGTTTTGGATTGAAAAGTGATGTTTATATGGTTTTCATGGTAGCGAGTTAGTTCACGGATAAGTTTTCTTCGTAGCGACTTGCTTCACAAAATTGTAGCGAGTTCGATGTTAAATCTAGCGAGTTAGATCTAGCGACTTAAAGTACAAGTAGTGGACTCTCCACTACGGGTAGCGACTTAATGGTAGCGATTTGGTGCATGTGAGTTGCTCTTTAGCGACTTGCATTGTTGGCGACTTGAGTGGCAATTCTTGCCAAAATTTGGTTAGCGACTTGGTTCGTAGCGAGTTACTACTTAGCGACTTCTTCATTACATTAGCGACTTGGGATTCTAGCGACTTGGCATCTAGCGAATTAGTTCCTAGCGACTTAGAGCTTTATCATCTAGCGACTTGAGTGATTGTTTACGGTTTTCTCTTGATTTAGTAAAATCCGTGAAAGAATCTATTTCCGGTTTAATCATTGAGTTATAAAATCCGTATAATCATTAACATGTCTACCAGCGTCCCTACTATCATCTCCCATTGCGAGGATGTACAAGCGGTGGTTCGGATACTCGTCCACCCATGCTTGCAGGCGATTCGACTCTTGGGCTCAGCGAATCGGTGTATTGCCTTGGAAAGGAAAATGGTGTCAATATTCTCAAATCCATTGATGAAGGACCATATCGAGTTGAAGCGACTAGAGACATACTTGATACTAATGAAGATGGTACTCTATTTACGGTATGGACGGACCTAAGATGTATGATGAGCTTGATGATAAGGAGAAAAGAGATTTGATGCGAGATATCGGGGCTTCAAACATTGTTCTTCAAGGTCTTCCTAAAGACATCTACAAGGCGATCAATCATAACTTGAAGCAAAAGCGGTTTGGGATAATGTTAAGATGCTTCTCTCGGGTTGAGAACTAACTATGGAAGGCAGAGAATCCCAACTCTATGGCCAATTTGAGCACTTCAAGATGAAACCGGATGAGAGTGTCTATGAGTACTATGTGAGATTTCATAAGTTAGTGAATGACATGAGGAACATCGAATGACTATGCCTAACATTCATTTCAACTCAAAGTTTGTGAACAACATGAATCCCGAATGGCACAAGTTTGTCACATTTGTGAAGCTCACTAAAGGATGAAGAATACAAACTATGAGCAACTCTATGCCTTCCTCCTTGAGAATGAGAGACATGCTATGTTTGAAAAATTGATTCTCAATCGGTTCAAAACCAACGAGGGAGAGACAAGTTAGTCTAATGACTCAACGACTTTCTACTCAAACATTGGAATCACAACCAAAGCATCACAAGTCATACCCTTGGGTAATGGTAATCACAAACTCATTCACGATCCTATGTTCAAACAAGGCGATCTTGATGCGCGCGTGGGTAACATCATTGATCAACTAGCTCTACTCATTAGTCAAAACATGAATTCTCTCCCACAAACCAACAACAACCTCGGGCGCATCTAACCCACATAATCAAGCCCTTTGTTAAAGATGGAAGGATTGTGGTGCAACCGATTCGGGAAAGGCAGTATGATCGGGGAAGGGGTGGTCTTTGGTAGAGGATATGTGGGCAATCGAATCGAGGAAGGAATGGTAACCAAGGTCAAGCTAAGCCGATCAAATGCTATAAGCGTGGTGGTGAGGACACATTGCAAGGCGCACATCTCAAAGCGTCCACGAGAATCTTGATTACTTGAGAGATAAGATATTCTTGGCACAAGCTCGGGACAATGGTCTGCGTTGGATGAAGAGGAATTCTTTGTTTCTTCTTGAGGTAATGCCAAGACCTATGATGCGAGATGTGGATGAGCGACCTATTCGGAGATAGGTCATAATCATCGAGCGCCTTTCAAGTTCTTGTTGTGATGCATACGACTACGATGTAGATGATGGACCTCTGCACACACAATCTTTATGGCTAGCATCTCTCAATGGTTTCTCCCAAGATCTCTTCTTCACCACAAGTGGCCCATCAAGGACAAACTCATCTCGGAGGTATTAAAGCTATCGATGATCTTGATGTGCAGCGGATGCATGACAAAGTACAACCAAGCGAAACTATTGAATCAAATATTGAAAATATGGGTAATATCAATATTGTCCCATACGATCAATCGTGAAACAAAGTGAAAGTGAAGTTGTACCAAGTGATGCATCTTCTGCGATCAACAATGACTATGTCTTTGATGAATACCTTGCATGTGCTCGATGATTCCATAATTTACGAACTAAATGCCTATAAGGGCGTGTTGCCATTTATGAACAACGTGCAAAATTTGAGTTGACCACTCGTGAGCGGGAAATGGATGACCAAGTGCGTCGATAATTAGAAAAAGTAATTTTAGAAGAAGTATTGAAACAAGAATTAAATTCTTTGCAAGAAAAACTTTCTAAAGCAACTAAGCAAAACAAGAACTTCAAGAAAATGTGAAAATGCTTAAGCAAGAATTTAATGCAAAAGAATCAAAGCTCTTGAGAGATTTTCTAATCGAAAACTTTGAAAAACAAACTTGAAAACAAGTTGTACATGCAAGGAAACACCATTGATTGCTCACATGATCACTAAGCATAGAGTTCTAGCGATAAGCATAGTGTTCCCATTATAGATAAACCAAACCACGAGTATCAAAAGATAGAAAAGCTCAAAGTGTTATCTATGATGGAAATGAGTTCTTAAACCTAGACAAAAACCTAGTTGCGTTGAGTGCCTTGAGGATGACAAGAAATTAGATGAAGTCACTAGGGAAAGATGAATAAGAAACTAAATGATCCTAAATGCAAAGAGAAAAAGTAATTATCACTCCTCATGACTACAAGAAGGAAAAGCTGGATTTCCTTGAACAAGTTTAAGACTCGAGACTTTGTTGACTCCCGAACAAGTCTTACGGAAAATGGATTTAGATAAGCGAAAATTGAAAATATTGTAGAAACAAACCCTCCCTTTGGAAAATGCCTGAAACAGCTGTGTATCCTCCTAATACACCTATGCATCTTGTACCTAGAACAATTGCCACTAAAAGCAAGACATTAATTAGCCAATCGTTATATTCCAACTATTTGTTGATTTTGAGAAAACTTGCAAGAAAAGGATCACTCCCTTTGGTATAGCGAAGGTGAAAGAGGTTTTGAACAAATGAAAGAATGTTATTTAGCGAGGTCATGCCCTTCTTTAAACTTCTAAAAGATCACTTTGAGAGTCTTAAAAAGGGGTAGAAGGCGATATTAAGGGTATGGAAAAGGAATTTGATGCAATGGTTCTTTGAAGTTAGTGATTATGGCGTGCACTAAAATATAATGAGATTGAGAGAAAGAACACGCATACATTAAATGAGAATCTTATTCTTGAATGTGTTGCTCAAGATGTGTTTTCTTTGCTTCAAATTGCTCTATTAATGCTTCCAAATTTCATGAATTATCTGTGGTGTACTGAAAGTCTCCCATGATCGTGTCATTGAGCTTGAAAAACTAATTCTAAACTAAGCGAGAAAATTGAGCTGGATGATCACGACACGTTGGTTAAACATTTTCTAAACTAGAAGTTGAGTATTTTAATTTACAACTAAAATATCAACATCTCAAAGAAAATGTCAAAACTTCAAATATCAAGACATCTTGGATGCTCGAGTTTGATGCGGTTTTCAAATTAACAAGCGTGATGAGCAGATTCAAGCTCGGTGCAACACGATCGAAAGTTGAAAGCCCAAATCTCTCAATTAAAGGGCCAAGCGAACAATATGCGGGCTCCCAAATGCCTCCTTCTTTAGATTCTCGAATTCTCAAGCGTTTCATCTTCAAAACCTAGTAAATGCTTTACAAAGGAAAGCGAAAGTTTTCTAGAAGAAAATGAAAAGGTTAAGCGTCATTTCAATGAGTTGTTTGAATCAATTAAAGTCACTCGTAACAAAACAACGAACAAATAACTTCATTGCAAAAGGAAATCGAGAATCGAAGAGTCGGGTAAAAGGAAAATGCCAATGATCAATGAGGAGAATGTTGTATCTAAGGTTCGCTCTAGTAATAAATATGCTTTATCGTGACATATGTCCCCCTCATCTAAGGAACAACAAACTTGCCATTCAAACATATTTCTCATCCCTTAAGGATTGCTTAGAATACTGCGTGAGATTGTTGAAGAGGATAAGCTAGAGAAACCTCATGATAATGCAATTGGACATGCATGCTTATATGCCAAACGATCTCAAGAAATCTTAGAATGTTTGATCACAATATGCCCAAAGACATTAGGTGAGAGAGTTAACCCTTTGATTCCATGCTCAATGCCTAAGGCCAAACATGATATGCAATCGACTCCCAATGTTTTGAATGTGAGGAGTAGTGTACCATTGAGTAGTTGATTCTAGATCATCAATGCTAGGAAAGTGAACTCAAATGTGCCTTCTAGGAGTGCTAATCTCGGTACCTCTAGTGTTAAGAAAGTGAGCCTTAGTGCACTGCATGTAGCTCGGATCGGCACATCTAAGCGGTGGTGCAAAGAGTAGTAAAACAAACTAATGTTCCCATTCCTCTACGGAGTGTCGGTGACATTAAAGGGAGCGGTCAAAGTCTCAAGACAATACAAGGAATGATAGGACCTCTCAAGCTAAGAATGTGCCTTTGGAAGAAAGTAGAAGAACAATCTAGGAACCTTAAGTTTGAATCGAATAAAGCGAATCGTGTTGATTCTAGTATTAGCCATAGGCGTCTTGTAATTAATTGAATTCGATACTATTTGCAAAACTTGTCGATGATTGCTTGAATTACATTTCTAATCATGGATGTGATGTCAATGTTTTGCCTAATGATGTTAATTGTCCGATTAATATTGTTAATGCTAAAATTCATGCTAAAAAGGCTAAAAGGCAAAAGCGAAAGAAAGTTAGAAAACAATGGAAACCCGGGAAGAACATTCGTGAGAATAGGTTTTATTGGATACACATTGGTCATAAGACCAATCGAGATAATGCCCACTAGAAAATGGATGCCTCTTGGTAGAACTATTCCCTTAAGAAGTGGTCTGCTGTAAGCAAGGCTATCTGAGACACTAGTATTGCATCTACTCACAATGATTCCATTACCTCACATCGATATGAATGCTTCTATTTACGATGTGGGTGTTCCAAGCTGTTGCTACTAACCAAATGGAACCCATTCTTGCATGGGGATCCCAATTATCGATTATCCATTCTTATGCGTGTTCAGCTGCGGATCGTTCAAATCGTTACGTGGTACACGGACTCATTTGTTCCAAACATATATTTGGAGACCGGTCACGGCTCATGAACCGTGAGCAAATTCATCGGGCTATTAGATTTGGTAATGATCATTTCGGTGCTATTATGGGTTATGGAGATTATGTTGTTGGTGATAGTGTCATCTCAGTGTATTATGTGGAAGGTTTAGGTCATAATCATTCTCTGTTGGTCAATTACGTGATTACGATCTAGAAGTAGCCTTGAAAACATACACCTTTGTTAGAGATCTTAATGGTAAGGAGCTGTTGAAAGGAACTCGTGGCTCAAACCTTTACACTATCTCTATCGATGACATGATGAGAGCTTCACCAATCTGCTTGTTATCAAAGGCTTCAAAACAAAGTCATGGTTATGGCATCGTCGTCTCAATCACTTGAACTTGGCACCATCAGCGATCTTTCGAGAAAGGACTTAGTTGTAGGTTTACCTAGACTAAAGTATGAAAAGGATCATCTTTGTTCGACATGCCAATTGGGAAAAAGCAAAAGTATGCCCATAAACCCAAACCTACTAACTACATCACGAAGTTCTTCATATGATTCATATGGATTTATGTGGACCAATGAGGTGCGAGAATATCTTTGGGAAGAAATATGTGTTAGTTGTGGTTGATGATTATTCTAGATTCACAGGTCAAGTTCTTAAGGACAAAGGATGAAACTCGATATCATCATCAAACTCATCAAGCATTGCGAGTTAGACTAAATAAAGCGTCGAATTATCGAGCAGACAATGGGCGGGTTTGTCAACAAACAACTTAGTGAATTCTATGAAAGCATTGGAATCGACCATCAAAGAAGTGTTCCACGAACCCCTCAGCGAGCGGTGTAGTTGAAAGGCGAAATCGTACTCTTGTTGAAATTGCTAGAACAATCTTGATCTACTCAAAGGTTCCAATGTTTCTCGGGTGAAGCAATTGCCCTTGCATGTTACACACAAAATCGTTCACGATTCACACCATTCATGGAAAAACTCCATATGAACTTGTCCACACGAAACCTAATCTATCTTTCCTTCGTGTGTTTGGTGCCTTGTGCTATCCAACTAATGAGGTCAAGACTTGGGCAAACTTAGAGCTAAAGGCGACATTGGAGTATTTGTAGGATATGCACCAAACAAAAGGGATACGAATCTACAACAAAAGAACCGAAATATCATGGAAACAATTCACGTTCGTTTGATGGTGACCGGTCAAATGGCTCTGGACACTCCACTCGGGACCCGCACTTCAAAAGCAGTCCTATTGGTTCATCCCTTGTTCCAAACTCCTCTCAAGAAAGCGCCATATGTACCTCCATCGAAGATGATGTAAAGAAATTGTTTGATCCAATGTTTGATGAGCTGTATGAGTCTACTACTAATGAGGTCTTGATCCCTACAACGAGAGGATGCTCATATTCCGATGAATGAAGTCAATCCATCGGTCTCAATATCTTTAAGCCAAGAAGCACTGCTGCTTGATCCTTGATCTCATCAACAAATCATCATTCTTCAAATGTACATCATGGAAATGTTTACGACATCAATGATGAAGTTAATCCCTTTGCTACTCACGAAGATGCTCCATTTGAAAACATATTTGCTACTCACGAATCATCATCGAACCATCTTCTTGAGGAGACATCGACTCGACTACCTCGGTTCCTCAACAAATGCCACATGAACACCTCGGAAAATGGACTCACGATCATCCATTAGACAACATCATTGGAAATCCTCTCGTCTGTATCAACCGGAAGCAACTTGCAACCGATGCCTTATGGTGCTTCTTCAACTCCGTACTATCTAAGATCGAACCAAAAGATGTTAAAGCGCTATGAATGAAGATATTTGGTTCAATGCTATGCAAGATGAAATTCATGAGTTTGATCGTCTTGATGTATGGGAGTTAGTACTGCTCTCAGGCGTGCTATGATTATAGCTCTAAAATGGATCTTCAAAGTAAAACTTGATGAGCATGGTGATGTGTTGAAGAACAAGGCTCGATTAGTTGCTAAAGGATATCGTCAAGAGGAGGTATAGACTTTGAAGAATCTTTTGCTCGGTTGCTCGAATCGAGGCAATCGAATCTTTCGGCTAATCTTGCTAGTAAGAACATGGTAGTTTATCGGATGGATGTAAAGGCGGCATTTCTAAGCGGAGATCTTAAAGAAGTCGTCTCGTCGACCAACTGAAGGATTTGTGAATCAAGAGCATCCTACTCACGTTTATCGTTTGAAGAAGGCTCTTTACGGTTTAAAGCAAGCTCGAGGGCATGGTATGATACACTATCAAAGTTTCTTCTATCAACGGATTCATCAAAGGCGATTGATCCTACATTGTTCACCGAAGTCGAGGCAAACATTTGATTCATGTTCAAATTTATGTTGATGATATTATTTTGCCTCGTGACCCAATGGAATGTGATCGTTTTCAAATGAAATGAGTTCAAAGTTTCAAATGTCAATGATGGGACAAATGTCATTTTCTTGGGATTACAAATTTCTCAAAGTCCGGAGGCATTTTCATAAATCAATCTAAATATACCGAGAGATTTTAAAGAAATTTGGATTTGATTCAAGTGACCTGTTGACACCCCATGATTGACCGAACCAAACTAGATGAGGACCTCTCGGGGATCATGATTGACCAAGCGAAATATAGGAGTATGATTGGATCACGATGTATCTCTTGCTAGTAGACCGGACATCTTGTTCTCTGTGTGCATGTGTGCTAGATACGAGGCTAAGCCTACTAAAAAGCACCTTGAAGCGATTAAGCGGGTCTTCGGTATCTCAAGGAACCATCAATATGGGACTATGGTACCGAAGGACACGGTATGTCACTAACGGCCTATCGAGATGCCGATCATGCGAGTTGTCAAGATACACGTCGAAATGCGTCGGAGGTGCTCGGTTTTGGGTGATAAGCTTGTGGTGGTCTTCAAAAAGCAAATGAGTACTTCTATTTCCTCTCTGAGGTGAATACATAGCCATGTCATCTTGTTGTGCTCAAATCTTATGGATGAGATCTCGATTATCGACTATGGCTTTGAATTCAACAAAATCCCTCTGTCTTGTGATAATAAAAGTGCTATTGCTCTCTCATGCAACAACGTTCAACACTCAAGAGCAAAGCATATCGACATTCGACATCATTTCATCGGGGAACAAGTGGAAAAAGGTGTGGTGGAACTATATTTTGTGAGGTGCGAATATCGGTTAGCGGACATCTTCACCAAAGCTCTTCAAGAGAGCGTTTTGAGTTTATTCTTCCACGACTTGGTTTGAAAAGCCTTCAACGAAACTCTCAAGCGTCTTGAGGAGGAAGGCGAGGAGTAAAGGTCTTTCTTCATCTATCTCTTGTACATATATATTTGAAAAACAAAATACAAAATTATAAAACCTTCAAAATCAAATAGAAAAATATAAAACTTTCAAAATCCATAAAAATTTGAAAAATTGAAAATTCTTCAAAAATATTGTCATTTTGTCATGTTTCTTCGGTTCGATAATATCTACGGTCTTTGTCTTTGTCATTCAAAGAATGACACGGGACTTTAGATGTTGTTGAATTCTTAAAAAAAAAAAAAAAAAAAAAAAAAAAAAATATTTTTGGGAGAAAGAGAAATGGTTTATTGTCATTTGAGGCAATAACCGGTTTTAAAGAAAAAACGAGCCATGTTTTACCATGTTTTCAAATCCTATGCTCGATTCTATAAACTCCTATCTCTTTGAAAACTAAATGCTTTGAAAAATAACTCAATCTCTATTTTTGATAATCATCGGGACTTATTTGTCAAAATCTCTATCTCTCGATCAACAACCTCGTCATTGATTGAGGGAGAATGATTTCAATTAAATTAAAAAGTTATTTGGCATTAAATTGTTTTCAAAAGATATACATGCATGTTTATAAATGGAGTTTAAAGTCTTAAAATCCGATCCTTATCGGTTAAAACGCTTTCACAATCAAGTCACAATTCTCCTTAAAAGCTTTCAAAATCAATTTAAATCTATACGAGATCACAAATCTCAAATGATTTGATAATTGTGATCGGGGAGAATGTGTGATTTAAATTGGATTTAAGCGATAATTAGGTAAATGGTTATATAAGAATGTACATGCTATCCTTCCCGCATGTGACAAAGCGATTTCAAATTTTCAATGCACATGTTGAGGGAGCATCTATCTTAAACCTTTGATTTGAAGCGTGATCATTCATCCTAATGTGCGGGTTCCTCTAGTATGTGCAAAACTCTTTTCAAACCTCGAGGCACATATTGAGGGGAGCAAATTCATGGAAACCTCATCCTTCCGGAAATGCTATACCCACTTGATCATTGAGGAAGTGATGTTGATATCTTTAGAAAATGGTAATCAAAAAAGTTAATTCTTTCTCTTGCCTCCGTGTGCAAAACATTTTCAAATACTTGATGCACATGTTGAGGGAGTTCTCGTTCTAAAAATATCAAAAACAATTCGGTACAAAATGCTTTGATAATATATCACAAGTATCGAATTGATTTTCAAATGGTTTTCAATTGGATCCAATGGCGGATGAACAATACCAAATTGACCGACCAACTTTACTTTATATGCGGTGATATAAGGATGATAAGGTTAGGTATTGGTTCCCATGATCCGCCGAGCCGGAGGGATCTACCGAGGACAATCCACTAGTTAGTGTAGAAGTCCTTAGGTATGATGATAAAAGGAGAAAAATGAGATAAGGGAAGAGTGCGGACTAAGGCGAGCTAGTCTTGGAATAAACCCAACAAGGTTCTAGCTATGAAGTCTCGGTAAGCTTGAAGGGTTGAAGAATTAAAAGAATTGAATGAGAAAAGGGTGAAAACAAATAGCCCTCCATTTATTCAACCTTAGAGGCGAAACGGGTTCAATTCATATACTCTTGATGGTAACATCGGTATTGAAGACAAGGCGTCATGGACCCGGTGGCCTTGCACTTCAACTTTCCAAACCACTCAAGTTCCTCTTAAAGGACTTGTTTCATTCTCACGGGAACCGACATTATCTATCGACTTTCTCTTAGAGATGGTTGATATTGAAGAAGGAGACCCTCTCCTAGTCTCCGTTATAGGATCCAAATATGCACAAATTGAGTCTAGAGCCACGAGATCATCAATAAATCTCATTAGGACACTTTCAATGAAGACTCTCTGTTTCACACAATGTGGAAAGAGATTATATCTTGAGTCCTCGCATTATCCTTGTGGTATTGCGGAACATCGAGTGATGTGTTTACATATTCACAATGAAGATGGAAAGCCTTACGGAGCCAACATCAAACAAGCTCTGGTAGGTGGCATGTGAGATCTATTATATAGATCAACCATGTGACAATGAGCAGAAACAATGGGCGATTCAATCTCTTGAATCAATCTGGTTCGAGTTATGGATTGCGGATACCTTTGAAAAACCGGTCTTTGTGCTTAAAACTCTTTTCTTTAGCACATCGATTGTGTACTCATTTTCAAACCAAAAGGTATTTTATGATTGATAATTGATTTTCAATAAAACCTTCGTTGTATTGCAAAAACAATTTCTATTGAGCAATACGATTGTTTTCAAATCTCTTTTCATCAATCGGTGGACTTAAAATTATTTGGTTCACTCACTCCGTGTTGTCTTCTTTGAGATGTTCGGTTTGAGAACGGCTAGAACATTGCGAAACCTGTCAAGGAGATTCTTAGGAATCCTACGATCACGAGGCGGTACTTGTCTTGATCAGCGGGGAACCGTGGGCGTGTACCTCAATTCAGCGAAAGTGATCAAAGACACTTTCGTGCGATTTGTTGCTAGCTTGTTGTATGCGGTGCGCCCGGCGTTTGCGGTGATCGAATGAAGCGGTCAATCCATAGCCGCATGCTCACTTAACACATTCATCTCAAAAGAAATCATGATTAGTGCATCAATGACTCGATATTTTCACTCCATGCTTACGCTTCTGCTGCGCCAATATCATGAATCAACTAATGCTTCCGCTACTCGATGAGAAGATATCATGATCCGAATGTGAGCATGTCGGTCCCAAAGTCACAACATCACAAAATACCAACACCACAAAGGATGTGTCGAGATTGTTGATGGTGATGATCTCAAAAGATGGCTCAAACTTATCATCACGTGGATCGGTAAAGACCTCCACTTGGAATAACCAAACATGCAATGTGAAGAATCAATGACTACGAGCTTAGGAGCAAAGGACTACATCAAGAATGCAAGATCAATTGTTAATGTTATATCTATTTGTATTCTATGTAATTTTGGTACATGATTGAGGTGACCTCCTTAGGGAGATTGTTAGGAATTAGAAATTCCGGTATTAAAAAGTCGGTCACCTCAGTATATGTAATCGTTAAGCTCGTAGTCGTAGTTCTTTTAAGTTAAGTAGTAATTTAGTTAAGTAACACCGTGGAGGACAGACGGGTCTTTACCAGCTGTATGCACGATCCACGACCCAAAGT
The DNA here is from genome assembly GCA_022545495.1 of Chrysanthemum lavandulifolium. NCBI lineage: Eukaryota > Viridiplantae > Streptophyta > Magnoliopsida > Asterales > Asteraceae > Chrysanthemum > Chrysanthemum lavandulifolium. Next base: position 143,565,076 of record CM040245.1, on the reverse strand, counting down.
GTGGCGAGTTATGTAAGACTATAAATACTCTCTACCTTCCAAGGTAGAGTTGGAAGCTCATAATAATATCTTTCACTTTCTCTCACTAAGTTCCCTAAACCTCTAACTTTCTCTCTAGAATTCCATCTATATGCTACTTTGTGTTATGGTTTGATGTGTATGTGAAAAGTTAATATCTAACAATCGAGATGCGTGATCACAAACACCCTCGGGACGCCGCAAGGTGCACATGAGACTACGAGAAATAGCGACAACATCGATACAGTAGCATGTGACAGCTAGAAAATTCTTTACCAAGATATGACAATCATGCATGATCGGATCTTGAAGGGGTTTCATTATCGATACTTGACGATAGTGTGTGTTTATATATCTCATGATGAACCCGAATTGTTCCAGACGGTTAATGGAGGAAGTTTGCGGGGTTTGTGAAGAAAATGAAAGTAGGGAAAGATGCACACAAATGTCGGGAGCAAGTCAAGAGAGGTCGAGCATTTTGTGCACGTGTGAGCCATTGATGCAATATGCTACAGTTGCTCTTATGCATTAATAACTAGTTATTTGAAGATAAAAGATTTTGTTTTAACTCTCTATACTCTAGTATTTTATGTGTTTGCAACCTTTAGAAAGTGTATATGGATATGCATAAATTTGAAATTGTTATTAGTTAAATTGTAATTACCTCATACTGTTGGTTTCCGTAATTCTCATGTACTATTTCGTAGTTTTCTTGCGATGTGTTTGCTATACTATTTTTTCTTCGCTTTATTTGTATTTCTATCTTGGAGAAATTATATAATGTTGAGCTCGTTGATGAGTTTTAATCATAATTTACAAACCATGCATCATGATAGCGCATTTTCCAATTTCAATATTCACCAGGTATTGCTAAATCCTAGTTAAATATACTAAATAAGTTTTCATAGCATCTAAACATAATCAAATCAACACCTCTTGTTTATGTTTCATGAGATGAAAAGCGATGACCGTTGATTATCACTTGGGCGGCGCATTGGTGTATAATCCATTCAATACATTTAAAGAAGCCAATGTGTACAACAATACTAGTCATTTAATTGGGTTGTTTATCTTAATCCACACCCAAAGTTAAGAAAGAAAAAGAAAAAACATAAATTAATTTTCCTAAACAAACAAGATAATAATACAACATAAAGGTTGTTTCGACAAAAAAAAAACCATTTCGATGCACTAGCATCTGGCGATGCACTAAGCGATACCGATGCACTATCTTTGGGCGATCGCTAGCTGATGCTGCCGATCTTGCACAATTTCCAGCCCTATTAACTACACGAATTATAGGTGCTATTTCATCCAATTCCTATTTGGTTTTGGTTCAAAATCTGGACCTTCATTGGCTAACCCACCTTGAGAAGTATGTCGCATTCCTTTGCAATAGATTTATTTGTATTATTATTATCACGGTGACCATCCGGCGGTGATACCATCAAAATACAAAATGTAGGTCAAACACCATAAAAGAGTTCCTAAAATGATTGTACCTCTTTAACCTCTTCAATAGCATAATAAGCTTTAGTGTGTATTCCCAATTCCTTGGGTTGGACATCGATTATCACCAATACAGGATATGGAACATAGCCTATATGTTGACACAAATAATTTCAAGTTGACATGATCTAAGATTTATCCACGCAAACACTTGAACATTGGTAAACTAGTAGCGATGATATAAAGGTTCTTCTTTCGTAAATTAAATAGGTTTGGATGTTGCATATTAAGCATCATCGGTAGCAAGGGCCTAGAAATATTCGGTGAATACTCGATAACAAAATTTTAGTCATATAATCTTTTGATGTAATAAGCGAGAACACAAGTTATCCAAGGAAGTTCATGATCACCAAATGCAAGACCAAATTGCAAAGAACAAAATCAAAAGCACGCTCGGAGGTAAATCTGCAACAATTTCATAAATGAATATCGGATATAAGCGAGTAAAGGATGATAAATGAAGGTAACAATAATACAGGAAGTCGGGAATACTAATTTCGGGAATATTACAAGGATTCAATAGAACAAAGGCGTGGCAAATTTGACCCATTAATTGAAGCGAGTCAATTCGGGTTTATGTATTATCTCGAATCGATCAAATGAAAGCGATAGCTAATAAGAAAGCGGGTCAAAAGTCACCAAAGCTCATTTGTGATGCATAAAACCTCCAAAATCATTTTTTTTTCTAAAAAGTTATCATATAATTTTTGTGTTGAGACATAAATTATTTAAGCATGTCATATCAGAAAAAGCTTATATAAGCATGTCATATCAGAAAAAGCTTATATAAGCATATTATATCATAATAATCATAATAAGCCAAAAAAGTGGGGCTTATAAGCTGTAATGAAAGAAGCTCATAAAAAAGCCCACCTAAAGAAGCTATGTAACGATGCACTAAATTACAAACGGATGCACTAAACATTCACGTTGATTCCATAATATGTCGACGATGCACTTATCATACTCATTGATGCCCTAATCATTACTCATCGATGCTCTAATCATTACTTATTGATGCACTAATCATACTCAATCATGCTCTAATATGTTCGGTGGTGCGAAAATACAAACATTTAACACGATGCGGCAACCACTAACATTGATGCCTAATCATACTCATCGATGCTCTAATATGTTCAGCGATGCACTAAACATATTTTGATGCACTAATCACAAAAATATGCCGTAACAAGTCATTTGATGCCCTAATCATACTAACGGATGTTGTAACAACTATTCCTGATGCAATAATCATACAAGCATATGTAATTCATGAAAACTTGATGCACTAATTAATCAAACCAATGCTTTAATGATACTCAATGGATGCCATAATGTATCATACGATGCTTTAATCATACACACTTGATGCACTAACGTTTCATGGGATGCCCTAATCACAAACTCTCAATGCCCTTACTTTTCATTTCATGTTCTAATCACACACATTTTATGCCCTAAATTTGTCACTTGATGAACTAACCATACACTCCGATACCTTAATATTTTAAAGTGATGCTCTAATGATTCTAACTGATTCCATAACATTAATTTTTGATGCATTAATCAAACAAAAATCATGAAACAAGTCACGCGATGTCTAATAAAACACAATGGATGCATTAATCTATCTCGCGATGCTCTAGCAATACACAAATGATGCATTAATCTATCTCGCGATGTTCTAATCTAACAAAAATATGCACTAAATTAAATTCCTTATAATCTAATCATCTACACTTGTTTACATAATGTTCATACTGATGCACTTATTCATACAAAGAAGTGCTATAACATATTATTTACTTAGATGCACTAAATGTAATTTTAAACTTACAAATTCATTAAATGTCATTCCACTCCCCAATAACACTAATTAATTTATAATTTTCAGAATGATGCACTAAATAACATAAAAAAAAAAAAAAGTATGTAATTAAAAACTTACAGTTTTGGATATCTCTGGCTTGATATCAATTTTCTTCAGGTGTTTGACGGATGTACGACGGCAACAATGGAGTGGTGGAGATGATAGCCAGGCGGCGGCAGATGGAGATGATGACGGTGGAGTGGTGATGGGAATGATGATGGTGGCGATGGAGATGGTGAGAAGGGATTGGTGATGTATCAGAGTGGCGGCGGTGGCGGCGACGGAGGTGGTGATGGTGAGGTCAGTGTTTGAATCGGTGTTGGTGTATATGTTTGTATCTGGAATTCAGGTTAAAAAGACCGCTCATTCTTTTTTTTTTTTGTCTTGTTTCTTTTTAACCCATAACTTTCATCATTTACATAATCTACCACAAACTTTTTCTCACTTTTCTCTAATTACACTTTTCTCTAGAACCGGACTCTCTCTCTCTCTCTCTCTCTATATATATATATATATATATATATATATATATATATATATATATATATATATATATATATATATATATATATATATATATATATATATATATATATATATATATATATATATATATATAGTGTAAAACCCGTCCGATGGACTGGTATGACTTGTGGTTTTTATTTTAGGATTTAGTAGAACAAATATATACTAAAAAGTAATTAAAAGTTAAATGAAATGGTTAAGATCTATAATTGACAAACACGGATGACATTCCCAAGTGTAATAGTTCCCAGATCTCCATCCTGTATCCAAAAATTAAAGTGTCAAGATGCCGATTGACACTGTTTTAACCTTATTTTGGGTCTATTTATGTATATTTATGTTGTGATTTTCTCATTTCAGAACCTTATGTTTAAGTTTGTCCTTGAAAAGTCAGAGGTTTATTACCATGTGGTCAAATATTTTAGGTTTGTCTTTTTTAGGTCAAAACAACTAATTTTCTTGAGCTACATCAAAGGGAAGTCATATCCTAAATACTTTTATTGAAAGAACACATGTAATTGATAAAATCATGTTCTTTTATTACTAATATTGTAAAATTAATAATCTTTAGATAAAAAGTATACCGGCTCACCAAACCCGTTTTAGTTTGTAAAATAACAATGACATGTTTCGAGACAAACACGTTGTGATCACTGTTGGCGATAACAATTTAAAACCTTCGAATACCACAAGTGATCACGATTGCGAGCTCACCATTTGCTCAAATATGTAATTAAACACCAAAATGTAAGAACATTAAACCACAAAGCACAATGTTAAAATTCTTTAGAAAGATTAGGGTGATCAAGATTCACGTGTATGGTTTTCTCTTACAAAGGATCCGGTATCAAATATCGTACCTTTCATTGATCTTTTTTTTTTTTTTTTTTTTTTTTTTAATCTTGATCCGAGCGTGCATTTTGATGCATTAAACAAAATATATATAACATTATTAAATTGTTGTAGATGGTCTAAAAGTAAGCCATAACATAAACTATGAAATTGAGAAGAACGATTAGAGAGCCAAGATACTTACCCCTGAATTAAGCTACACTTTGTGATAGGCCTCTAAGCTCACGCTTCGGAGCAGACTCTCAAAAATGTTGGCGCCCCTGCATTGGTCTGATTATGATAATAAGCATGGAAACCTTTAATGCTTTTTTGGGCAGTCATCTTGAATTGTTTGTGATTGAAGGGGATTATATCTAGGTGAGAGAGGGTGCCCAACAAATTATAGATGGTATGGTGGCTCGTGCAAAACTTCGTGCTGCCACTGTTGCAGCTTCTGCAACATCTTTACATCCATCATTGATGTCTTCTGTTGTTGTCACTCATATGGCCCGGACTTGGCTAATGAAGGCGTCGTCGATTAATTCCAGCTATGCAAATGCTGAAAAGAATACATTAAGACACAATGCCAAACACCACCTTAAGTTACTATACTATAACATACATTTCAGCACACAGGAACAACAATTATAAAATAATGAAGATAGTTCTGATTACAGTCAAAAGAATGTGAACAACGATTAGAACGTAAGTGAACAAAAACTTACCACCGTGAAAATATACAAGTCTAACTTATTAAGATTTGTATCTATCACACTGAGGGCATTCTTAGTATTATAAGCAGACCATTGATCATCCCAAGTATTAATGACAAATATCCAACCTACAGATGATTAAGTGAGAGATTAGTTAAACGGTTAAACCATCCAATGTTCAACTACTCGTATTTAATAAAAAGAAAAATAGGTACTTTCACCAATAGCGGAAATAGATGCTTCCAATGTTGAGAAATCATCATTTAAAGTGATTAGCAATGAAGCAAAAGACTTCTCTAAAGATGATGACATGGTCTTACCAAATTTATCAATCTCCTTATAAAATTAAAGAGTAACAAGAAGAGGGTAGGAGATGCAAATTTAACATATCAATAACTTACCTATTCGTTTATATGCTTAATTTGTAAAAATAAATAGATAATGTAACACAACTAAGTGCATACCCATTAAGCGGTAACCTTTTTAAATAATACATGAGTGGTACAAAAGTCAAATAATAACAGCCAAATAAGTTGAAGAACAAAACTAAATAAACCTTGGCTAATTGCTGATCAAGTTAGAACTCTCCCCTGAATGGATGCAGAAATCATTACCATGGCTATTTCGGCTGGTAACTTGGGACTGTGTGTCCTGCTCCTCTTACTCTAAAGCCCAACACCCCTTTGTATACCACCACGTATTCTATGATCAAATTCACAATAATTAGTACGTGCCATTGATTTAATAATGATATATAACTGGTTGCTACCCAATTCTCATATGTTTAATAGTTATACCTCTTTACTGTAGTACCATGGTCTTACTGAATCTCCTGTGGATGTCCCAGGACAACACGTGTACATACTTAAATGTGTAAATGATACAAAAGTTGGAAATACTACATGTTTAATCAAAGCTAAATGAGATTTAAAACAATGAAAACAAAAAACGAATGGTTATTTACACAACCAGCAAAATAAGTCCAAGTTCTCATCCTGAAGTTGTGTTGTTATATAGTCCAGAAAAAGAACGCTCCCTCAACGGCATTTATTTTGCCCGTTGGCTCTTTGCCACATGTAAAAAATAAATTCGGCATGCAACTCTTCGTGATCTGTTATTAGAAAGGGTTATGATCTTAAATACAATCCACAAACATCAAGTTCAGGCCCTTGATCTTTTCTATCAATATCTTTACCATGGTATGCTTATGTTTGAGTTATAAGTATCTTTTCTTATTATCTCCTCCTCTAAAAATGTGTCGACAGTATAGTGTGGTGTTACATTAAAATTGGCATTATTATGACTTAAAGAAAACTAATGTGAAAAATCAAGATTTTAAAAAATGCACCTCTTCCTTAAAATTATCCATCGATGGGTTTGAGGTTGGTGGGCAAATGAATTTAATGTTTATTTTGTTAAATGTAATCAATTACTTCATCGATGATAAGCGTGTAAAGCTAAAATATATATTACATAAGGAAAAATGAAGTACATATAAGTTTGATGAAAATACATCACTAAAGTTGAGTTATCTGTCCAAAGTGCGCTTTGGTACTATTTCATCCATCACTTTCGATATCAAACTGCATGATAGCAAGAATTTATTTTACAAAATCTATTGTACTTTTATACCCACATGGTGAGTCATACAACATAAGCTTATTATCAATATACAAACAATCGTGTAGTATAGTATTGAAACTCTGAATATCATACCTCTTCATCGACCCTCGCCTCTCGATATGAGATCATTTGAGAAAGTCAATCTTGGCATCAATCCCCTCTTCTTTAGCCAAAAAATTGAACAAAAACTGAAAAACATACAAAACATTAAATGAATTTACACATATAAAACATTTTTGAGATATAGCTATAAACTATCAGCAGTCACCACAAAAAGTATATAAGCTAACAGTTACCCTAATGGTTTTTTAGTATGATTAAGATTCACGAGCCTCCACCAAGCCTATCTCTGCGAAAGTATTAACCAGATGTGGATCAAATATGTACCCGTTCGACTCATTTAATGTGACCTGTTTTAGCTTACTTTCTATGAACCACAGGTTTTGCTTATGTTCCATTTAAAATGTTGGTCACTATTGTCTATTGCCACCTATCATGGACATGATTCTATAAAAATAGAGATAACATTACGTGTAATCATAACCATGAGGTTGCAAAGCTGGATACCGTGAAAAGTCAATCGTTTCTTATGCCGAAACGATGTTTCCTTTCAAACATAAACTCCAATTTAGAGAATGACTGAAAAGAAATTAATCATATTTCTCTATACCACGGAGTAGTCCAATTAGACCTCCCTACATAAAACATAGAGTTGAATAAAATTAAAGATATACAGACCTATAAATCAATGATACCAATATTTAACATGCTAGTCAATATATTGCTTATATCAATTGCCATTATTAATGATAACACACACCTGAATTAGATCCCCCATTTCGGTTCCCATGTCGACATATTTTTGTGCGGTGACATTGCTCATGGCTAGCTTCTCTCAAGGCAATTTGTACTCGATCCGTTTCATTTGCAATTCAAACATGAAATCCTCGGTGAAACTAAACAAAACCATTACTCGACCCATTACTCGAATAAGAACCATTACTCGACCCATCCAGTTTACCATATCTAATCATTAGGTAGCACATGAGGTCTACGTTACTACATCAGTTTGTTTGCAAAACCCTGCAGTATCAAAAGTCTTAAAACAAATACGTTTGAGTAACTATAAGTACTGACCTGACTGTTTCAGTTGAACCAAAGTTCAGACGTCTTGCAAGGACCAATGATTGCAATTGTGTTTCATACATGGAGCTATCCAAAAGCCTTAGTTCTAATGCAGAAATGAAGGGGTTTCCAAGATCTATATCCACAAGGCACACATACATGTAGTCGATGAGGTGATATGTATAATCTCATAGTCCACCGGCAATGACAAACCGAGGCTAACTCTAGTCCAATGATCGGACCCAAGGTAGAGGTCAAATGCAGGGGCTTACCTAAGAAATCGTAGTTCCATAAAGAAATCTTGCCCGTATCAAATACTTGTTGCCCTTCCCTTTTCCAGTCCGAAAGTGTAGCGACTTTTTCCGCTTATAGGAAAATATGTAAGAGTGGTGAGTGGAAATCAAGGGTGGGAGAGTTATACCTAAGCGATATTTTTCTATGCCAACCTCCATCTATGAAACCAGCATCTGAAACATAGTTTATGCCTGTTTTGTTATCAGTATATTCGAAGCCTGAGGCAATTCCACAATCTATGCTAATGAAGCCTGCCAAAAGATATATATAGGAAGATTAAGAAATGTATTTGATACAACACCATTTAGTTTAAAAGTTATTCTTAGGAACCTCATTGATCCAACTGAGCATGAACCATGGCTAACGGAAGAGCTACATGATTAATTAACATATAACATAAACTTTTGAACATTGTCATTTTTACGGGAAGAGATATCAGGGTGAAGTCTTAACTAACAAAGGGCATATATATGCATTCATATGTAAGTTAGTGTGTACATATCAAATTTTAGTATAAGATCATGATTTAAAAAAATAAGAATTAATCAGTTAATATTGATGACCAATTATAATGCAACCACAAAGAAGTGCCGCAAATAAGGCTATGTGGTGAATGATTCGGACTCGGGCTTTGATGTTAATAGACCAACACATTTATTGTCCAACTATTGAGCAAAATGATTTAGAAATTGTTTGCTTAGATATAAGCACTTTTTCACACTTCAGAACACAATATCGATGTTGGAAGTCTAAATACAAATAAATCATAATCATCAATGTGTTTAGATGCATGATTTCTCCGAGATCAGCTGTACATTTATGCGGAATCATACCAAAAAAAATAATAATAAATAAAAAATAAAAAATAAATAAAAAATCCAAAATTGATCAGTAGATAATCATTAATCTTTTTGCTGCAAAAATATGTATTGTTCTTGTGAAGATTTAACAAAGGTATGGTCTTTACAGAATTAGAAAGTACTTTGAGTGTATACATTTGTTATGTATGCACTTTGCAGTGAACATAATATTTTCTTTGCATTTTTGTTTAAACTAAAAATAAGAATGAATTTACACAGTAATTGGTTTCTTTTAAAAAATATTTTTGTAATAATATCTAATATTATGTCTCTTCATTTTCATAATAATGGTTTCGATATCTTAATAGGACTTATTGTTCATCTTATTTAATATAGCATTACCTTTTGCTATTCTTTGAGGTTATGTTCTTGTCTCGCTAGGGATGTAAACCTTGTTTCTGCGCATTCCATAAGCATCTTGGCAAACCTAGAAATAAAATGTTAATAATTTGAAAATCATCGAAACCTTTTTTAGGAAACTAAGCTACCATATTTAAAACCAAAGACATTCAAAAAAATCAAAACTATTTGTATCATTTGATGCCTGAGTAGCTGTATTGTCTTCAACCTCTGTTATTTCTCTCAAATAATGATAATCATTCAAACAACAAATACTGAGTATAGCTAAAAACAAAGATATCACACACCTTTGAGAGCTAGTGGACTACACAACCGAGCTAGTGCAGATGCGCGATTTATGTGATGTGATCTATCCTAGGATGCCTATATAAGAACAAAAAAGACAATCATACACACTCCAATCAGTAACTTAATGATAAACGAAAAGGATAGCCACAAAATAATATAACCACTCACTGTGAGAACTGAAGTTATACACCTTCCTTCAAAAAACGATTTCAGTTTCAACTCTCTAAGCCAAATGAACTAACATGAGAAATCTAAAATAGGTGTGAATTTTATGAATTTTGTAGAGACTATTAAAGAGTATATTAAACATTAATTATAAACACTCTTTTGTTGCAATCTTCATGCTTTTAAAATACAAAAGTGAAACATCCTATGTCCTAAAACAAACTTCTATGTGTCAAAAAAGCTAATTGCAAATTTTAAATTTCATCTATATCAATCTCAGTTAAATTAAACAAATATGTTCAGAATTACATATGAATATCCTATGTCCTAAACCATATCTATATCAATCATAGTTCAACAGGATGTCATTATCACGTAAACCAACAAAGGGATGTGAAAACACTTATTTACCATTTCCACATAGATTGGCAATAGCTCTAGCCAACATTCTTAGTGTCATGGATCCTCGGCATCAGCTGCCGTCATTGCCAGCAGACAAATACCCCCTTGAGCCATTATTAGTTCTTGATTAGCTTCTGTATACACCAAAAAAATAACAATGAAGATTACCCTAAACATTTCAGGAATGATAAAAATAAAAAAAATTAAGCATATACATAAATGTGCACCGTATGCACAAGATAAGATTGATAAGCGCTGCGCGCACACACACAGAGAACAATCAAAACGGAGGAAGAAGAGAGACAGTTCCTTGCAAGATTGGCAATAGCACCAGCTGCTATTCTGCAAATGGTTTCGTCAAAGCTTATGCTTTTAAGGAGCGCCAGCAGGGAAGAGACACCACTAGCTTCAACTATTATTTCCTGATTCATATCTGCACACATCAAATCTATAGCTTACCTTTTTAGAAACATTTAGGACTAATCAAGTATACTTGGTATAGTGGAATTAGGTGTCTAAACATACTCAGAGTTCCTAATTTATCTTGATGTAGACCATAACCTCCATTAGTAGCAATCTAATAATACAGTGGTGGTAATCAAAGATATCCATATACCTTATTACTATAATATTTACTATCCATTCAGGTAGACCTCTTTTAAATTCTAACATTTTTAAGCATGCCGTGTAATAATAAGTATTTCCTGATTTATGATGAAGTAACCTGACCTATCTGTAAAAAATGCAGTTTACTATCTAAAATAACCTTTGAGAGGAAGTGCAAGGACTTTCTGTTTTCCTGAGCATAAATATAAGACATATGATTGATAAGAAGGTTTCAGGAAAGAATGACCTTCAGCAGTGGCCACCACCTTCACTGCGTGCAGACGTACATTAGGATCTTCTGAGTCTAGCAAAGACAAAATCTTTTGCAATCCCACTATACAATAGGATCAAGAGAGCAAAGTTAGAGCAATATAAGCTAGTTTTTTAAACAACATGTGTGAACTATGCATCTGTGTACATGAAGATTTGTTATTGGCGTTCTAAATCCATTGCCTTGATCATCAAGTTGTAAGTATCTTGGTGAAAAACCAAAAGAATGAAATAAAATAGAATCCCAAATGTTGCACTCAATAGAATGTATATATGTCATGACAAAACTTATTCAAAAGAAATTATTAAACTTTAAATGTGTATAAAAGCATGTTTCTTTCAAGCGAGTAGCGAAGACCAAAGTAAAACCTAACTGTTTAATTCACATAAAAGTGACAAACCTTTTAAACACGTCTTGAGATAACAACCAACCTACTTTTAATTTGACTAACTCGTGCAAGATTAATATTTGTTACTGTCACAAAATCCGCATGAGTCTTCAACTGGGTTAGCAATATTGTTATATTAATCTTTAGAAGTACATGATAGAGTTAATTGATGAAACTATTGTGGAGCTACCGAAACGGCTCCTAATTGTGGACATTTAACAAAACTTTACAGTTGGTCACTTTTAGGACACTGAAATTCAACTATCAAGCTTTAAATGTGCAGACAGGCCCACTATTTTTTCTATAAATTTATGGTATGTATGCATACACAAAGAAAAGATATTTAGTCTTGATTTTCCTAAACTACCCTTCTTTGATACAACAATAGCCTGCCTAACCAAAACGATTTAGTTGCACCTAATTATATAATCAAAATCAGTTTCACAATAACTAAACAATAATTTGATTATAGAACTTACTGAAAACACAATGCAAAATCGTCTTCATAACAATGAATCAGATTAGGGGCTTGCAGTCTTGTGGTAATCGACATTTTTCATGAACGAATCTTCCTGCCATAACCAAAGCAACAATAATCATCAAAAAAATAGATACAAATAATACTCCTTAACAGATAAACAACTATAAATTGGATTGAATAAAGTGTTTGGTCAATGTTCTTTTGTGAATTGTGACTACTTTATTATGATGGAAAGACTAAAAAGTAAAAACATAGAAATTGATACTTTACATCTTTAGGTACAATAGGAGAATGATTAAGCTTTAAACATTATTTAATTGCACATAACTAAGATATGAATTATGAGATAATTTGACTCAATGAGCTATGCCTAGAATTACGTTTTATGTATATAAGAAGCTAACAAATATTCCCTTATGTTTTCATTAATGAAGTGTTTTACACACTATATGTATCATATTCTAATGCAGAACAAAACTATCAAATGAACAGCAGTACATGCATAACATATTAATATTATGAATATAATTTGGAGTTATGATAGTAGGTAATACCTCGTCCTTGCATTGATGCTTCATGATTGTAACCCCATCTTGTGGAGCATCCATATACGATTCGTTATTATAACCTCCCCTTCCATGACCATGGTAATTGCGGCTTCTCCCACGTCCTCTGCCCTTGTGGTAGTACACATCAAATATTGTTAAAAAAATGTCCAAACTTTTGCATGCTTCAGTGGCTGCTAAGATGACATGCTCGGCTTCATCAATGATCTCCATCTCTTCATCATTATCCTAATCCATGGGAGGTTACATCGGTGGATGGTCAAGGCTAAATTTTAAAGATTCAAGTTTCATGAGCATTCCAAACGTTAAATAGCTCACGCGTGGATGAGTTCTTCTAAATACCGATTTCATTGACTCTTCTCATCACCAAATTAATAATCTCGATCGGAAAATTATTCATATAGCATAAGATTATTATAGTACAAAATCAATACGAAAGATAGAGCTATGATTATCTAAATAAGTTAGCTTACCTGGTAAATGTGGCCATGAGCAAACCCACGATCAACAGATGACTTATTTAAAACCATGGCATCTTCCATATCATATCGCAAGATATAAGACCAATTAAGTACCCTAATCAAGAATCCATAAAAAAATGATTAAAGTATGGTGCAAAATACTCACCGAATAACCCAAACCTTTGCAAAATTGTATTAGCCCATAATGGAGAGTCATCGATCCTATATTTTTCATACGCATCGGTCTGCATAATTGGGGATTGAGGGTGCGGACAAGCATTTTATAGAATAGGGTAAGTATATACAACATAAGTCAGAGCGATAATTAAGACTATAATACGATGAAAGAACCTGAAGGTGATAAAGCTTTTGATCTGCACGACAATTTATCCCTTGTGAAGAGAAACTCATTGGTTGTTTTGCCATCTATATATTAAAAAGTAGTTCGTAAATAAACTGAAAAAAACAGTGAAAACTTTGGTTGCAAATTAAAAATAAAATGAAAAAAACAGTGGGACTTGGTTTCTAAACGTCCACTTCCAGCCACTATGCTCGACCTGAGGTTTTGTCTCGATATTTCTGAATGTCCACCTCCAGTCACCTTTGTGAACATCATGCTTCTCACTCTTAATATTTTTTTGTCCATCCTTATCATACTTAGCAATATTAATCAGTAACTTCACATTGTTAATACTTATTTTTAGCCTTAATAGTTTTTATTAGAAGTGATGGTCATTCACATTTAGGAACTTTGTAACGTGCGTTAGATATCGTATTAGAATAGTCAACGGGCTCTTGGATTGGACTAAGCTAATTGGTTAGAAGTTATGTTAAGCTAGCCTTGTATAAGTTGTCATCCAATCCAAGTCCAATCCAAGCCCATCCCAAAGCCCATTAGGGTATATGTAAGGAACTATAAATACCCCTCAAAGTCTCATTTGAGGGGTGTGCTTGAAAAAGTGTGTGTGTGTGTTTTCTTTGGAGCAATATAACATCTCTTGTTTTCATCTCTCTACACATACATATGCATAACTTATATCATCATCAAGTCACCATCTTTCTCTTAATATTTCCTTCTTATTCACGCATAGTTTGTGTTTAACGTGGTCTACGCGTAACGTGGGTTACGTCGTGGGTGTTTAACGTGGTATTTGTGATATAAGGTTGATATATCTAAGGTCCTACAATTGGTATCAATCGCCTAACAATGGTTTAGGAGTGTTTGTGTTTCATTTTTTGGTTAAAACTAAGCATAAAGTTGCGTTTTTCTCTATAAAACGTGGGATTTTTGCATAAAGTTTTGATTTTTACGTGTGTTTAAGCTTAAAGTTGTAGACTTTATTGATCTTTAAGTGTTTTGGAAGAAGTTTGTGCAAAAGAAATCGATTGGAAACGTGTTTTTGGGTGAAAAATTCGTGTTTTTGCAAAGCGGGCATTTTCTACGCGAAGGTACTTGGTCAAAACCCTCTTTTACGCGAAGAAAAGTCAAAACCTATTTTTCGCATAAGGTTTTACGCGTAGATTTGGTTTTACGATAACTTTTGGTGAAGAATCTTCGTGCAACAACGATTACTCGGTGCTTCCTCACTTGGATAAGTTTGTGGAACACTTCGACTTGTGGATATCTTTTCTGTTGTGACGGATTGTAAAGGATTTTTGTTTTAACCTAAGTTTACGCATAAGCGTAACGCTTACAAGTAACACTCTACGCATAAGTTAACACTTACGCGTAAGGTTTTCTGACTAAAATTTTGTTTACGCATAAGCCTAAAGGTTACGCGTAAGTTGGGTTTCTGGATAAGGAATCCTCATTATAAGCTTTTTACGCATAAGAATCCACGCATAAGCACCAATTTCTACGCATAAAACAGGTTTCTGAGTAAGATTTTGAGCAAAACTTCAAGCGGCTATAACTTTTGAACCCGTAACTCCGTTTCGCGTTCTACCCATCAAAGCGTAGTGAGCGAGGAGAATAGACCTCTGAATAAACTAAAGTTGCTTTGGGTCAACCTTCAAGTCCTAAAAACGCTTCGAAAAGAAGTTTTGAGGTTTTTAAGTTTTTAGAGCAAATTTTCACTACAACAACCGAGCTTAATCTTCATCAAACACAACTCCTTTATCGTTGAATCGATCCTACATCAACTTTATCATTACATACATTCATCAATGGCAACTCAACAAGACATTCATGCAGCCGGTGCCGAAAACCGTCCTCCTATGTTGGAAAAAGGTGGTTATCTTCAATGGACAAGTCGAATGCTTCGTTACATCAACACAAAACCTAATGGAAAATTGATGATTCAATCCATTGAATGGACCCTTCAAGCCTCGACAAGTCCAAAACCACGGAAATCGATGCAACACCTCCCGTCCAACCATCATTTCATACTCAAATGAATCGAGAATACTTGAAGAGGATCAAGCAAGTCGGCCGAGATGATATGGCAATTCATTGTCAATGGGTTTACCAAGAGACATATTTCTTGATGTAGACGGTGTGAAAGCGCTTTCGATATGTGGGAGCGTGTTAGACGGCTTTGTCATGGAACATAAATTGGTCAACAACACATAGAGAACAAAGCGCTAAGCGAAGGAAAAGTTCACTTCAACTCAAGAGAATCCATTGAATCCTACTATGGACGGTTTTGCACTTTGATGAATGAGCTTATTAGAAACCGGTTGGCACCTAGAACTATAAATGAGAACATCAAATTTCTCAACAATCTTCGGAAGAATGGGGACGATATGTCACTATTGTCAACCAAACAAATGACTTACATCGGTGAATTTTGATCAACTAAGCGATTTTACGAAACAAAACCAAGTGAAGTCAATGAAGTTAGGAAAGAAAGATTGGCAAAGAATCATGATCCATTGGCACTCATTGCAAAGACTCAAACTCCGGTGAATACACAACAACAAGCTTCATCATCTTCCACTAACAACAACTTGCGACAATACATTCCACAACAACAAGCTGTTTTCCCTCAACAACAAACCTATCCACGAACAACAACATTACGAGAACAAGGAATCAGCGATCTTGAAATTGAACAAGAACAAGCTTTACTGAGCATTTGCATTTTGGGTAAAGCATTGATCGCTATTCCACACCAACTAACAACAACCAAAGGTTTCATCAAACACTACTTAGCAGACAAATTGCACGGTAGGGTGTGAACATGGGTAATCAAAGACAAATGGTTGGAGTTATTGCGAACCACGAGGATATGCTCTTGGATTTCGGATGGTGTCATCAAAGGTTCCGAATCGTGTGTCAGTTGGGTCGAATGTTGGAAATTAGATGGGTGAGAATGTTGGGAATAAGCGTTGGTGTCAGAATAGGAATGTTGCGACTCCGGTCGTTGGGAATTATGGAAATGTAAATCGAGTGTCGGGTTAAGTGTTATAGCATCAAGGATTGGGTCACATGGCAAGGCTGTCCCATTAAGCCACAAAGAAGAATCTTTGAGTTTCTTCTTGAAAGCTATCTTCATGTAACTGAAGCAAGAAGCGAGGATGCGGTTGAGTCTTGAGGAAAATGATTTTTCGCTATTATGGATGATTTGGAAGACCTCGAGGAAATCAATCGATTGCATCTTCATGGCAAATCTTGAGGGAGACTAAGTCGACCCGACTGACGCACCTCTGTCTAAGGCGCCAACGAAGTATCGAGGTACCAATCATTGATACATGCTATAACAATGTCATATTTGATGTGTTTACTCATGACGAACGACGTACGTGGCGCTTGACACCTACTTATGATACATACGGACAATCCGAGTTGTAGTAATACAAACTCGAAACTCGAGATGTGGATCCTAATGGAGGCGTGTGGCACAAAATCTTGAGGCGATGAGGAAACACGTGCTTATTTTGAATCATTAATCAATAAGCGTGGCATTGAAATTGAGAAAGTTAGAGCGGTCAATCGCGAAGTTAAGGCCGCGAATGCTAAATTGACCGTTGAGCTTGAGAGTTACAAAGAGAGCATAAGAGCCTCTCGAATTTCATACAAACAAAGTATCGAATTAGAAATTGGTTATCGAGATTACGTTTTAAGAAAAACAATTGCAAATCAAGTATGACACACTTGATGTGAACTTGAACTTGAAAATAAAATCTTTAAACAAGGAAATTTACGAACTAAATGACCAACTTTCTAAACAAAAAGCAACGTATTACGATCTTGAAAAGAGAAGAAAAAGTTGATAAGCGATTTTCAAAGCGAGAAGATTCTCTTCTTGATGAAATTCTGGATAAAAATGAAAAAAATTCAAACTTTGGAAAATTTGCTTCTTAAAATGGGTCATTCTGCTCAAACAATCAAGATGCTTTCTAATCAATTTAATCCGCATTTTCATACTAATCATAGAATGACACTTGGTAACGACCCTTCTTCGTTCCTCAAGAAAGCTCAGAAACCTCAGAATGTGTTAAACAATGGCTATGGAGCGGATTGATCGTGCAGATTCTCCACATGCTCATACCAACAACACATGAAACGTTCTCATCAAAATCAAAGGCAACACCAAGTTAAAGATGATTCTTTGTCAATATCAAAGAATCTACAAAGTTTAAAGACTCGAGAACTACATCATTGGTAATTAAAAGTCAAATAGAAGTGTGTGCATGGTGGAGAATGACGTGGAGACACCTAACCAACGAAGTTGACAACGGCAGACAACACCATTGACTGATCACAAAGCATGAAGGAACAATGAAACAAGACTATTCTATATCTACACACAAAGTTCAAGCTCGAGAAAAGTAAAGACCTAATCAAGTGGAGCATCTTTTGAATGACCACCCCCAGGGAGATTGTTAGCCTTAATAGTTTTTATTAGAAGTGATGGTCATTCATTTAGGAACTTTGTAACGTCGTTAGATATCGTATTAGAATAGTCAGCGGGCTCAAATGGATTGGACTAAGCTAATTGGTTAGAAGTTATGTTAAGCTAGCCTTGTATAAGTTGTCATCAATCCAAGTCCAATCCAAGCCCATCCCAAAGCCCATTAGGGTATATGTAAGGAACTATAAATACCCCTCAAAGTCTCATTTGAGGGGTGTGCTTGAAAGTGTGTGTGTGTGTGTGTGTTTTCTTTGGAGCAATATAACATCTCTTGTTTTGATCTCTCTACACATACATACGCATAACTTATATCATCATCAAGTCACCATCTTTCTCTTAATCTTTCCTTCTTATTCACGCATAGTTTGTGTTTGTGTTTAACGTGGTCTACGCGTAATGTGGGTTACGTCGTGGGTGTTTAACGTGGTATTTGTGATATAAGGTTGATATATCTAAGGTCCTACACTTATCCCTCCCAATTTCTTTTCAAAGCCTCTAGTGTCTCCCACATTAAGGAAGCGAACAAAACCAAATCGTGTTCCTAACTTGGTCCTCCTATATGCAAGGTACAGATCTACCATAGTACCATAGTTTTTGAATAATTCCCAAAGGTTCTTCTCATTCCAAGAATCGGGAAACCTGGTGAAGAAGAATGTAACCATTTTACCTTTCATTGCTATGTTAAAATCCACATTCCACCCCTTATTTTCTTGTCTTCGACCCTGTTGAGATCTCCAACCACAGTCGTCCTTTCGATACTTGTTATCTTGTCGTCGTCTTCGTTGAACTGTTGTCCATTCGCCTTCCATGACTTATTGTTTTTTCCCTCTAATTGATGTAAAAAAAATTTAAGTCTTATATTAACATAAGTAATCTAACATGTTTAGTAACACCTAAACTAGCATGTTACTTCTTAATAAACATCCTTTAGCTAGCTACATAATTCATTTTACAAGTTAACTTTGTTAATACATTTTATTCAAAATGAAAATGTATTATTTCATCACTTCATGCATCATCCTAACCTAGAAACATCTTAGAAAAAGATCGTAATAGGTTACTAGAAAGATCTTGAGAATATTTTAGAAAGATATGAACAAGATTTGCAAGACTTTCAAGATCATGTGTTGAGGTCCACATAACCAAAAATTAACAAAGCGGACCCCCCTTGTTTTGGTTTCGCCTGATTCATGGGTTGTTGAGCCAAATAGCTATAAATAGTGTTGGAAAATTTAGTGCACTTGTGGGATTAGTTCACACCTGGTTTTGGGTTAGGAGGTACGAAGTGTACACCCATGAGGTCCCTGAACACCCTGACTCTACTCAATAGTGGTTTATACTACTAGTGTATTGTTTACTCCGATAGTGTAATGGCGATGGTTCCTCTTGGTAGTGTTATGGTTCCTATTGCTAGTGTAATGGTTCCTGCGATGGTTCCTGCCGATGGTTCCTGCGGTAGTGTATGGTTCTGTTGCTAGTGTAATGGTTCCTCTTGGTAGTGTTGCAAGAATTATTTTGTAATGACTTTGACTCATTCAATTGGTTGTTATGATCGCTATGACCACATTTAAATTGGTCATGTAACCATTACTTTTATAATTATGGAGGTTTATTATGGGTGATTAATTGGCCGTTAATCACACATAATGTCCATTGATTAGTGTTGAGTGTCCTCTACTATAAATAGAGAGTGACATATTCAGCTTGAAGACACACTGAAAAGAAATATACCAGGAGAAACAAACTGAAAGCATAAACACTTATAAGCGTAGGGGTTATTGAATTGTGCCTAATTCTATAACTACATTTGGTCTTATCCCAAGTAGATATTCGTGTAACCTATGCATTAGGGTCGAATAGTTTACTTTGGAAAGTGATCACACGATTCCAAGTGATATTCGGTAACCACCTAGTGGTATTGTTGCTGCTGACTTTGATTATCTTACCATGTTATGGGCTGTTACCACCAACAATCAAAGTAAACTATTTGTGATAATCAATGGCTGCTGCTGCAATGAAACACATGGCTTCAAACTTTGCTGTTGGATAAGTTTGAAGGGTGGATTTAGGAGATGGCGAAGAAGATGCACTTCTTCTTTGTCAAGCATGAGTGTGGTTTATGTGCTAACCACTCCTATTCCCGATGATGGGGATGATGCTACAGTTGAGCGGATCGGAGGAGGAGCAAATGGGAGAATGATGACTACATTTGTAGAGGTCTAATCCTCAATGGTATGTCCGATTCTCTATTTGATATTTATCGAACTTTGAATCTTCCAAATTCTTGTGGATTCCTTGGATGCCAAATATATGGTTGAGGATGCATCAAGTAAGAAGTTCCTTGTAAGTAATTTCACAAATTACAAAATGAGTGATTCAAGACCGGTTATGGAACAATACAATGAACTTCTTGGTATACTTGGAAGGTTTACACAACACAATATGCACATGGATGAGGCTATTCAAGTCTCTTGTGTCATTGATAAACTTCCCCTTCTTGGAAAGATTTCAAGCATACCTTGAAACATAAAAGGAGGAGTTAACTCGGTTGAGTTAGGCGGTCATCTGCGCATTGAGAAATCTCTCAAGGTGCGGGATAATGACAAGCCAAAGAGTAGCAATACTATGGTGCATCTGTTGTCAATATGGTGGAGCATAAAAACTCCACGGTACAATGACAACAAAGGCAAACGTAAATATCATGACAACACAAGGTCGATCCTAACAAGAAGGCAACACCTACTTGTTGGAAATATGGCAAACCGGTCACATTAAAAGGGATTGCAAAGTCATTAAGGTTGGTGGTAAAGCCAATGGATCGAGCACTAATGGTTCGTGGAGTGGTGGTTCTTCCAACTCACCGAAAGGTCGAATATGGTTAATAAGTCTTTTGATTTATTATGTTACATATGCATCGAATCTCATTTTGTGCAGGATGATGATGTTGCATGGTGGGTTGACTACAGTGCGACAGTTCATGTGTGTAAAGATAGAAGCTGGTTCAAGACTTATGAGTCACTTTGAATGATGGTTCTATTCTTCACATGGGAAATGAGTCAACGACCTTGGTGCATGGTCGTGGTTGTGTAGATCTTAATTTTAGTTTTGGAAAGATTGTAACTTTGTTTAATGTTATTCATGTTTCGATATCGGGAAGAACTTGGTTTCAAGTAGTATTTTGAATAATCATGGATATAAACAAGTTATTGAGTCGATAAATTTGTTCTTTCTAAGCATGGTGTGTTTATTGGTTTTGGATATTTGTATAATCAAATGTTCGGGCTTAATATTGTCACCGATAGTGTTAATTTAGCATTTGTGACCACCATCGACTGTTGACTCTACCCTATGGCATGCAAGACTTGGCCATGTACACTATAAAGAATGCAAGATATGTCTAAGGATGGGTTAATCGACTTTTGACATGGACAACTGAAAGTGTAAAACTTGCATGTTGACCAAGATAACCAAGAAACCTTTTCGGGGTGTGTGATTTGCATGCCAATCCTTCTTTGGGGAATAAAAAGTACTTTGTGACATTTATTGATGATGCTTCTATATTTTGTCTATCATATTTGGTTACCCATCGGTGTTGGAAGGATACATCGATGCAAATTGGATCGATAACTCAAGACAATTAGATCTAACGATGGTCGGGTATTCCTACTTGGTGGAGGTGCAATTTCTTGGGCATCCAAGAAGCAAACTTGCATCACCGGTTCAACAATGGAATATGAATTTGTGGCTTTAGCAATTCTTTGGTAAAGAAGTCGAATGGTTGAAAAACTTGCTTCTTGAGATTCCATTGTGGCTAAACCTATAGCACCTATTTCTATCCGTTGTGATAGTGCAACTACATTGGCATAAGCTTATAGCCGGATGTACAATGGGAAGTCTAGACACTTAGGTGTCGGGACATAGCATGATTCGTGAGCTTATCATGAATGGGGTAGTATCTATAGAGTTTGTTAGATCTCAACAAAACTTGGCGATCACTTGACGAAGGGTTTGGCTCGAGACTTGGTTATAAAGTCGCTAAAGGGATGGGTTTAAGTCTAACTTAGTCACTGAATGCTAGGACACCCAACTCCTCCTTAGGAAACTTGGGAGCCGAGTTCAATGTGGAAAGTCGAACATTCATGGGTGGAGCACATGTTTTATTTTACATACCAAGGTTGTGCTCAAAACCTCTTGAAAGGAGGATGAAGTCTTTACTTAATGGTTATTTGTCTTTGAAAAAGTGCTTGGGGAGCATGAATAAAGAGGAACCACCTATGTAAATGTTGAAGTTTTGCCGCTTGGGGAGCTTTTGGACTTTTAGCTTTTACAACATTTATGAATTTGGATATGGACACATGGCTTGTATAGTGTCGGGGAGCTGTTAAGTGTTTGAAAACTTGTGTATTTTATCTTGGTATTCAAATGGGTTGAAGGGTTCAATTCTTAAAACACCACGATTCTCGAATATTTGAGCGTGTAATGTACTAAGATGGAAATTCAATCCTCGGGATATTTTCGTTTACGCACATGTTTTGTTTGATGTTTGTTTTTCTTGGAAAGGAAGTGAACTAAATTTGGGAGGATTGTTGGAAAATTTAGTGCACTTGAGGATTAGTTCACACCCGGTTTTGGGTTGGGAGGTGCGGAGTGTACACCCATGAGGTCCTGAACACCCGACTCTACTCAATAGTGGTTTATACTACTAGTGTATTGTTTACTCGATAGTGTAATGGCGATGGTTCCTCTTGGTAGTGTTATGGTTCCTGCTTGCTAGTGTAATGGTTCCGCTAATGGTTCCTGCGATGGTTCCTATTTGGTAGTGTATGGTTCTCTTGCTAGTGTAATGGTTCCTCTTGGTAGTGTTGCGATAATTATTTTGTAAATGACTTTGACTCATTCAATTGGTCGTTATGACCGCTTTATGACCACGTTTAAATTGGTCATGTAACCACTATTTCTATGATTATGGAGGTTTATTATGGGTGATTAATTGGCGTTAATCACACATAATGTCCATTGATTAGTGTTGAGTGTTCTTTACTATAAATAGAGAGTGACATCTTCACTTGAAGACACATTGAAAAGAAATATACCAGAGAAACAAAGCTGAAAGCATAAACACTTATAAGCGTAGGGGTTATTGAATTGTGCTAATTCTATAACTACATTTGGTCTTATCCCAAGTAGATATTCGTGTAACCAGGGCATTAGGGTCGAATAGTTTACTTTGGAAAGTGATCACGATTCCAAGTGATATCCGGTAACCACCTAGTGGTATTATTGCTGCTGACTTTGATTATCTTACCCTGTTCTGGGCTGTTACCACCAACAAATAGCAGCCCAAACTCAATTGTTTTCTCATCACTTACATACATAAACTTACATACTCTCTCTCTCACTTGTTTATATTTACCATCTAACTCTTTCATAGTTGTTTTGTTGAACTTCTTAAGTAGTAAGAAGATCACATCAATAAAGACTTACTAGCTTCAAGAAAGTTAAAGCAAGTCTTTGCATATACAATGTGTGCTGTAGTTATTCATACATCATTGTTTGTACCAAAATATTATAATCCTTTGTAGTGATCGGTTAGTATTTTAGTCCTCAAAATACGTAGTGTGACGGGAGTGGTTGTACCCTTGTAAAGAACTCAACATCTAGCTTTGTATCAGAGATATTGTGTAAGCGACGTGTAAGGATACTCGGGGAGTGGAGTAGGGCAAGGAAAAAGAGTCCTTGTACACTGAACCACTGTAAACCCCCGTGTTGTGGTTTGATCGTTTCTACCCTTCTTGCATTTTACTTACTATTATATTTTGTCAATTTATATTAGTCAACTTCACATAACGTTTTCAAAGAAAAGAAATTAAAAACGGTAAAATTATTTAACCCCCTTCTAGTTTTTCACAAAATATTACAATATTTTATTTTTTTTTTCTGAAATAATGTAATACATTAATACTTTTCGGCTAATAATATATATTTTTTTGAATATCCTTTTCTGTCATAGTATATTTACAAACTCCAATTTCAGTATAGATACTTTATCCGAAGATAAGTTTTAACTCTTACAAGCTCGAGCTCCAAAACCAGCTACAACTACCGGTTATGTTTGTCTAACATGCTTATGTATATAAGATCTTATTAATCTCCTTTTCAAACATATTATTCGATTTTGCCCGAACGAAATATTAATGTCTCTTTAAGAATACATGTGCTTCTTTTCTGTAACAAAAGGAATATTAAAGGCTTAAAACACAAGACGTATATTTTTGAAGGTGTTAGTTACCATTGGAACTCTTCTAATGCAGTATTTCCACCCATTGTACCTATGACTAGGCCCTATGGAACAACAATTTACACAAGGAATCAAGTTTTCACGAGTTGTGCACCACTAGACTTCCCCTTTCACGCGTTATGGATCAAACTTGGAGGTGATTTGTCCCAAACTTGACCGAGCATATTTTGTTATTTGTGTGTCTGCGTGTATTAGAGAGTATATTTGTGTTTAAGTGAAGTATATTTGTGTTTAAGTGAAGTGATGTGTGGTTGGTTTGATGAAGAGAGTTAATGTCAATGTGGAGTTGATGTGACAATTATAAGTTTGATAAGTGTCTATTACTACTAGTCTAAGACATACTAAACTCCTTTCAAGAGTTTTGCAACTGTCTTTTATTAAGAGATTGATGCAAAACATCTATTTCGCTTATTTAAACTCTGTTTTCGACTTTTTTTAAAAAAAGAAGGAGGTAAAGTAAATAAAAGAAATGTAGAATGGGAGGAGAAGAACCAAGGTTGATATATTTTTCGAGTTCTAGAGCTTAAATCAAAGTAAAGAAAGTTTGTAGGTTATTATATTCTTGCTTTTGTGAATTTACTATATACACCTTTTAAAACAAGTTGTACTTCACAAAACAAGTAATATTTTTGTCAATTTTTTTTTTCATGTTTCATCCCAAATATAAGATGAATTTAAAAAAAAAAAAAAAAAAAAAGACATTAGATATTTAACATTTTCTTTTCACTTTTCTTTACTTTCGTTCTTTTCAAAAACTCAAGATCAAAACATTTTTTGGGTTTCACTTACTTCCTTACACTTTCATTCTCTAAAACACATTTGAGAATACAATGTTAGAGAATCAAGAGATGCATCAGTGATTTTAACGTCATCACTTATATTTTTATGTAATTGTGATTTACCCTTAAGATAAAATGCTTAATTAGGTTTAGCTTACAGTCGAATTAAAAGGTGCAGAGTGCACACTCGTTCTAGCTAGCTTGATCCCGCCACGAACAATTGTGATTTACTTAATATATACAAACTATTGATTCTATCGGGTTCGAGCTCGATTATTAAATGAGCCTAAACTTAGGCTCGAGCTCGGGCTCGAGCTCGTTTAGGCTCGACTCGTTCGTGCTTTTTACCGATCCGATCCTGAGCTTTTTACGAGCGGTTCGGCTCGTTTCCACCCCTAATCGTTTTCATTAATTTTTGGTTGTCTTCTTAAAGATATTACTGCGCATATATATGAAGAATGAATAGTATATGTTGGGATATGATAGCCCAAATGTATGGGCTATATAAGTGAGGCTAAAAGGCGTGAGAACCAAGTCAAAGAGGTATAGTATAGTTGAAATAATTAATCCATCTGCCCTACAACTGAGGGGTGTTTGTTTAAGCTTTTCTATGTTGGCTTAGGAGAATAGGAGCTTATATGATTTTAGAGCATCTCTAATGGGAGGTTGAAAAAGGGTTGAGAATGTGTTGAACATGGATCGATGCATTGAAGCAAAAGGTTAACAATGACTTATTTGATCAATAGGTTGAGATTGCACAATCTATTGATTAAGCTAAATAAGTATGCTGAATGCATGTGTTGAGAATAAGTTGAGATTTATACAAAAGCCTTTTTATCATTGGAGAGATAAGTTGAAGAATGACTTGAAAATCTCTCGTCATGTTTGCATTGGGGATGCTCTTAGCTTTAATTAATTAATTTGTTTCACAATCCCATCTTTTTCAACTTATTTTGAAATGTATTAGCTCAAATAAATTCAAAAAATAGTTAAAGATACTACATAAACTGATAAGCTCAATAAAAGCTTAAACGTAACCACCAACCACCCCACGAAACTCCCTTGCTAAGATGATCTATAGTTTATGCAAATTAAGGTGATTTATTTTCGAGTTGCAACCAAAAACTCTAATTGGTTTAGGCCGCGACCTAATAGAAAGTTAAATTCATGATTTACTTTTCGTCTTTCAAAATATGTTTTATGTTCCGTCGTTCTCGCATGTATTGTCAAATCGGGATAATTTATATTGATAAAACTTTTAATATTTGTATTTCGTTCCTCACAGTGTAGGTTTCGACATTGCCATTCGCCCTTGATCGATTGTTAACGTCTCAAAAAGAAGCTTTTTGCCTTTCTACATTGGGTGGCTACTAAAGATGATGAAGACCTTGATGGCTTGACGTCTCATTTATTGAAATCCAACAACAAAAGAGAAAATCATTAAATATTTAGTTTAGAGTTTTAGACTATGAAAAGCAAAAACTCATCAATATGAGTTAAATGATAGCTCTTTATAACTTACGTACACAAGTTTTAAAAGCATTAAAGGAATACATTTGTTTTCTAAATAATTTTATTTTTATATAAAAGAATTTACTAACAACAAGTTTATAAGAATTTACAAACGATAAAAGAGTGTCTCAGAGAAACATTGAAAGTTTGTCAAACAAAAAATAAACTAAAAATGAAAAACAAACGATAAACAGAGTGTCTCAGAGTGCAAACTCGGTGCTAGACGGAGTCTAAATCGTATGCAATCCAAACTGTAATAAGGCAAAAGCAGTCAAGTCTGAAATATACGAACCAAAGTCATTACAGAGTAACATAATTACGGAGATAAACAAGAGTAGATTCAAGCATGCTCTCAAAAATAAGAGCAACAAGAACATAATTACTTGGAGATGAACGGAATGTATTCAGCAGATAAATGCAGATTCGAGACGGATGCATAGTGTCACAATTCTCAATTTCCTATCATTTTCAAATTTATATTTTCATTAACGATATATTTCTTATTAAATAAACGCTATCGCGTGATTAATTATTTTGAACATTTGA
This sequence comes from Chrysanthemum lavandulifolium, assembly GCA_022545495.1. Taxonomy (NCBI): domain Eukaryota; kingdom Viridiplantae; phylum Streptophyta; class Magnoliopsida; order Asterales; family Asteraceae; genus Chrysanthemum; species Chrysanthemum lavandulifolium. The sequence continues at coordinate 143,537,726 of CM040245.1, read as the reverse complement.
TCCAATACTTCCAAAAATTATCCCGATATATTATTATTAGTTTACTCAGTGTTTTAAATTTATTTTGTATATAAATTGTTATATTTATATAATTACGACGGTTTTCTTAAATACTACACGATAATTATTATTTCACTCAAATTTTGCAAGAAATGTATTTTTATGACCTCAATATAATTTATCTTGAACCGTTAAAATTTATTTTTAGTTAACGCTACCCTAAATGCTTAAATAAATACATAAGTTACTAGTTATTCTTTAAGTAGCTACACTTTAATTCTACATATATGTATTTGGATAGACAAAACTCATTTGGTCTTCTTTTTTTTAGTGTGTCGACCTCCCAAGGTGAGTCACACCATCTACTTACTAAATATCTTGCTTATATTCATATACTACAAGTAAAACATAGATATCTAAAACACAAAGTGAAAAGATCAAACCATCTCTCTCTCTTCTCCATTGTGACCGGCCACCTTGAAAGACCAAGAAGGAGTTCCCAAAATTTTTCTTGTCAAGTTATATACACTCTAGTTACACTCTTGATTAAGGTTGTGAAATAAAAACCTTGAGTGATTAGAATAAAACCTTGGTTCATAAACCTCATCAAGTTAACTAGTAAGCATTTCATATACATCATCATCTTTCATATTTATTTCATATTCATTTCATCATATTTGAGCAAAACATGCAAGTCTTATGGATATTTATACCACTTTTGTTGTTTTTATTAACTATTATGTAATATAATTATCCTACAATGAATCCCTTGAAACATATCACTCTTGGTGATGTCTAGGAACCCATGACACCCTAAGAAGGTGTATGGTAGGATTAGAATAGCTTCGGAGTTGTTTTGAATGGGTTAGAATAGGTTTGACGCGAGAAAAACTCATTTCGACAAGTTTTCTAAAGGGTCTGTCCTTATTTTCGAAATTTGGAAATCTCGACAGTAGATAAAAATTTTTGGGCTAGATATTTGGAAAATATACTTTAAAACGAAAACGTGGTCGCTTGAACGGGTTAAAACGGAGTTATAACGAAGAAGATATGAATTTTTCAAGTTTGACGACGAAAACTATTTGTTTCAGAAAATTCAGCATGTATTCTCAACTTTGTACGAGTCAAAAATGAGGCTTAAACATTATTAAATGTGTCGACTTATCAAAATATATTTGTATATGTTAACTGAAACCGTGGATATAAAGAACTTGAAAACGGACTTAAAACGAGTGAGTTATGGTTAACCGAACTTTGAGTCAAAAACGCGTCGAAAACACTATTCACAGCATTAGTATGCTGTCGATTTTTAATCAAGGTTTTGAGGGTCTAAACGGACGTTCGGGGAAACGGACCTTAAAACGAAAGTTAGTTTCCTATGTATATATTACGCCAAGTCCGATGTAAACCGATTTTTCAATTACTAAAACCGTTACATAGTTTTAACTATATTTTCACCATTAGCTCAAAAGTAATTATTTTTACATGGAACCGCCACACATTCAAGTAACAATATTTTTTTTTATATAACTAGTTTTCAAGTAGCATATTGGGTGATACGTTTTCAAATCATGCATTCACGACAACATATCATAACTCAAGTCATAACATTCATTTTAGGTCGGATAGTTTCCGAGCCTCATTTTCGCACTTCATTTTGTTAGCATATCAATCATACCGGTGAGTTCATACCCGCTTACTCGCTTAAATTCTTACAAACTCTTTGGGAGATACATGCTTAAATACTTGTTTTTACTCATGAATACTCAAACCATTTATATAATTGTGTTACACTATACTTTATACTCTTTGGACATTATGTGGTTTATTGTGATATGTGCCTTAATGTGCTAAACTTGTTTTCAATTATGCCTCAACATACATACATTAGCAATCGGTTAACTCTGCTGGAGCCGGCGGAGAGGTATTGATAGTACTATCGGGTCGACGCCCACCCTTGTGTCCTCGATGACTTGACCTAGTGAATATAATCCGTTATTCAATGAGACACAACAAACAATGTAGACTTGTCAAGAGGTTCGCTATCGTGATTCTTTGCATTAAGTACTTGTATATATCGATGCACATATGTCCTACTTACAAATAAGATTGACAAATTCTATGTCTTGGCAATAGGTTGTAAACACACAAAGTTGCAAGTTTTGTATGGGCGGAACTTGAACCGAGCGGATTTACAATGCCTTTCGTGATAAACGATTTTGAAAGGTTTTACATTTCAACACAAACTCTATGAACTCACCAACCTTTGTGTTGACACTTTTAGCATGTTTATCTCAGTCATAAGGCGATAGCATTTCATGGAGCTGGGTCACATGGCATACATTCGAGTCTTGTGTTTTTATAAATTACTATTCGACATGTTTTGTAACCCTTTATGTATTATCAAACTTTGGGATCTCATGTTTTGTAAACTTTAACTTTATTTAATCGAATGGTAAACTTTTCAAAACGCCTCATTTTAGAGGTCGTTCAGATCCATACTTTGTGTTATGACGCCATACCCAAAGACTCTATCGTTCACCGTGATATTTTGGGGTGCGACAGATTGGTATCGTAGACTTGGTTATAGAGAACTAGGTTGCATTTAGTTCCTAGACTATAACCGCTTTCACGACGATCCTTTCTTTTCCTACCGCCTTACACACTTTTCGTATGCATATGTTTTCTCGAAAATTTCGCCTAGACCCACCTCATTGGATAACATGGTTTTTGTACCGATAGGGTGTCCCAAAATCTAGTTGAGTCATCGAGATATGGAGTCAAGAATAAACACTTATCTAACTTGATCTCGTGATGCTTCTTGTTTGATGAGACACGAGATCGAGCTAAATAAGTGTTACTATATAGTCAGATAGATTTGATGATTTTGCCCGAGGATGGGAGTTCTCGAGGATACTTTGGGAACTGCTGGCTACTAAACCTCATCGCGACTTTAGCACCTAAAGGAATTTCCTATACACCATGTGCGACTCTCCATAGATACCTACCCTAAATTCCTCCTCCACCGCTTAGAATCGGATGATAGAATGGCTACCTATTTCAAGAACATCAATCGCCAAGACATGTATGTTGGTGGTATGTACACGCAGTGAAATGAGGCAATTATAATTATGGTGGCCAACATAATTATAAATGCGCCACAACCCACGTGGACATATGCGACCACGATACGTAGATCGGTGTGGGCACACCTTAGGAACCAATTTGTGGCGTGGTATTATGTTCGAGGACGCTAAGTATAGACATTGGGAATTTAACGGTTCTTTCCTGCAGAGATCATGGCACCAAAGAGGTAAACACGCACTAGCCGAGGTGGTGCGCGCAGCGGGTGGTAGGACGGTGAGCGTGGAGGTAGAGAAGCGGTAGCGACATGGGTAACAATGACAACAACGTGGCGGAAACCCCGATTTTGCCGCCATCATCGTCAACAACTTCAAATCTTGCTTCCCACTATTGTCACACAAGTTGGAAACCATATGAATAACTCGGAAACCACGGAACGGAATGGCGACACCAACAATGTAGTTGGCAAAGGGCAACAATAACAACACCACCACCACCACCAACAACAACAATGTAACTGGATGCACTTATAAGGAATTTTCAAAGATGCAAACCGTGGAGTTTGATGGTATAGAGGCGCTTTGGCGATACTGATGGGTAGAGAAGATGTCGGTGATCGACATCAAGAATTGCGCCGCACATCGAAGGTGAAGTATGATGCTTGCTTGCTATCGTGGAAGGCATTGACATGGTGGAACACACACCTACTGTGCTAAAGGGAAGCAGAGGCAAACTATAGGTATGACATGGGACTAATTTAAGGCGTTATTGAAAGAGGAGTACCGCCTGACAATGAAATGCGTAAACCGGAAGATGAACTTTATCACCACTCCATGATAGGGCCGGTCACGCAGCTCTACTGCATCGATTTCATGAGTTAGCCTGTGCTAGTTCCTCATCTAGTTACCCCGAGTCCAAGAGAATCGCGAGGTACATATATGGTCTTGTCCTCAAACTGTGGAATCGTGGAAACGATCGAGCCGCCTACAATACAAAGTGCACATCGAGGGCGTGAACCCCGATGCATTTAGATGGTTAGAAATGGTACTTGAAGAGCAAGGACAAGAGGAAGGAAGCGAGTGGGTCGACAGTGTATGGACGGTAGCGCATAAACAAAAGGGCAAGAGTTTTTGGCAACCGGCATCGAACAAAGAGAGTATGCTGGTACACATCCCAAGTGTGCTAAATGTGCTTATCATCATCCGAAGACCAAGCCCCGCCGCTTGTGTACAAATTGCAATTGATACGGCCATCTTAAGGAGCAAAGTAAAACACAGTAACACCAGCTAATGTGGGTACCATGAGGAATAATCAAAGGACTTGCTTCGAGTGCAACAACCCTAATCACTACCAGAATAATTGTCCTAGGTTGCATGGAACACGTGGACAACCATGTGGTAACCAAGACCTAGCTTTAGCAATCAAGGAAATAACCCAAACCGTGTACCCAATATCACCCACCCCGAGCTCGAGCATTCTATTTAGGAACCAAGGCACCGCAATGCGAATCGCACGCTTTCCTAGACCATTAAGTGATCCACCGATTATTCTTATTCAATGAGCCTCATTAGATAAGAAACCTAGACGCGTAAGTTTTAGCATAAGCACTTTGACCATACACCCCGATTTCGCGAAACCTAAGGGTAGACCTTTAAGTATCATCGATTGAATCACGAGGACGTGATTCCTCTGACATGGGAAGAATGTCACAATTCTCAATTTCCGGTCATTTTTCAAATTTATATTTTTCATTAACGTATATATTTCTTATTAAATAAACGCTATCGCGTGATTAATTATTTTGAACATTTGATCCAATACTTCCAAAAATTATCCCGATATATTATTATTAGTTTACTCAGTGTTTTAAATTTATTTTGTATATAAATTGTTATATTTATATAATTACGACGGTTTTCTTAAATACTACACGATAATTATTATTTCACTCAAATTTTGCAAGAAATGTATTTTTATGACCTCAATATAATTTATCTTGAACCGTTAAAATTTATTTTTAGTTAACGCTACCCTAAATGCTTAAATAAATACATAAGTTACTAGTTATTCTTTAAGTAGCTACACTTTAATTCTACATATATGTATTTGGATAGACAAAACTCATTTGGTCTTCTTGTTTTTAGTGTGTGTCGACCTCCCAAGGTGAGTCACACCATCTACTTGCTAAATATCTTGCTTATATTCATATTATACTACAAGTAAAACATAGATATCTAAAACACAAAGTGAAAAGATCAAACCATCCTCTCTTCTCTTCTCCATTGTGACCGGCCACCTTGAAAGACCAAGAAGGAGTTCCCAAAATTTTTCTTGTCAAGTTATATACACTCTAGTTACACTCTTGATTAAGGTTGTGAAATAAAAACCTTGGGTAATTAGAATAAAACCTTGGTTCATAAACCTCATCAAGTTAACTAGTAAGCATTTCATATACATCATCATCTTTCATATTCATTTCATCATATTTGAGCAAAACATGCAAGTCTTATGGATATTTATACCACTTTTGTTGTTTTTATTAACTATTATGTAATATAATTATCCTACAATGAATCCCTTGAAACATATCACTCTTGGTGATGTCTAGGAACCCATGACACCCTAAGAAGGTGTATGGTAGGATTAGAATAGCTTCGAGTTGTTTTGAATGGGTTAGAATAGGTTTGGCGCGAGAAAACCTCATTTCGACAAGTTTTCTAAAGGGTCTGTCCTTATTTTCAAATATGGAAATCTCGACAGAGATAAAAATTTTGGGCTAGATATTTGGAAAATATACTTTAAAACGAAAACGTGGTCGCTTGAACGGGTTAAAACGGAGTTATAACGAAGAAGATATGAATTTTTCAAGTTTGACGACGAAAACTATTTGTTTCAAAAAATTCAGCATGTATTCTCAACTTTGTACGAGTCAAAAATGAGGCTTAAACGTTATTAAATGTGTCGACTTATCAAAAATATATTAGTATATGTTATTACGAAACCGTGGATATAAAGAACTTGAAAAACGGACTTAAAACGAGTGAGTTATGGTTAACCGAACTTTGAGTCAAAAACGCCGAAAACACTATTCACAGCATTAGTATGCTGTCGATTTTTAATCAAGGTTTTGAGGGTTCAAACGGACGCTTCGGGGAAACGGACCTTAAAACGAGTTAGTTTTCCTATGTATATATTACGCATGTTCTAAAAGGCGTATAGGCGTGGCAAGGCGGCATAGCCACGCCTCAAGCCTCCACGAGCCTTTATGAGGCCTTTCATGCTTTAAGGCGCATAAGGTGCAAAAACTATTTACGATTTATGTATTTATAATTTTATATCATTTTTAAGAGCAATTTCAAATAATAAAGCTCAAATCCCAAATAACCAGGCCAAAATACGATGCCCAAGTAAGAATTAAGTTTTAAAATTACGAGGCCTAAGAAGGAAATAGCCTAAATACTAGAAATTCAAGCCCAAATCCGTAAATCCACTAAATCCTTCTAAAAATGGCGCCACGCCTTACCAAAAGGCGCGCCTTTTCGCGCCTTATCCCACGCCTTTTCACACAACGCCTTGACCTCGCGCCTTTGTCCATTTCTTGGCGTCGAGGCCACGCCTCGCGCCTTGGCGACGCCTTGGCGGCGCCTTGGCGCGCCATTTAGAACACTGATATTACGTCAAGTCCGATGTAAACCGATTTTTCAACTACTAAAACCGTTACATAGTTTTAACTATATTTTCACCATTAGCTCAAAAGTAATTATTTTTGACATGGAACCGTCACACATTCAAGTAACAATATTTTTTTTTATATATAACTAGTTTTCAAGTAGCATATTGGGTGATACGTTTTCAAATCATGCATTCACGACAACATATCATAACTCAAGTCATAACATTCATTTTAGGTCGCGGATAGTTTCGAGCCTCATTTCGCACTTCATTTTGTTAGCATATCAATCATACCAGTGAGTTCATACCCCTTTTACTCGCTTAAATTCTTACAAACTCTTTGGGGAGATACATGCTTAAATACTTGTTTTTACTCTTGCGAATACTCAAACCATTTATATAATTGTGTTACACTATACTTTATACTCTTTGGACATTATGTGTGGTTTATTGCGATATGTGCCTTAATGTGCTAAACTTGTTTTCAATTATGCCTCAACATACATACGTTATGGTGGTTAACTCGCGGGAGCCGGCGGAGAGGTATTGATAGTACTATCGGGTTGACGCCCACCCTTGTGTCCCCGATGACTTGACCGGGGTGAATATAATCCGTTATTCAATGAGACACAACAAACAATGTAGACTTGTCAAGAGGTTCGAGTTGGTCGTGATTCTTTGCATTAAGTACTTGTATATATCGATGCACATATGTCCTACTTACAAACAAGATTGACAAATTTATGTCTTGGCAATAGGTTGTAAACACACAGTTGCAAGTTTTGTATGGGCGGAACTTGAACCGAGTGGATTTACAATGCCTTTGTGCATAAACGATTTTGAAAGGCTTTACATTTCAACACAAACTCTATGAACTCACCAACCTTTGTGTTGACACTTTTAGCATGTTTATCTCAGTCATAAGGCGATAGCATTTCATGGAGCTTTTGGGTCACATGGCATACATTGAGTCTTGTGTTTTATAAATTACTATTCGACATGTTTTGTAACCCTTTATGTATTATCAAACTTTGGGATCTCATGTTTTGTAAACTTTAACTTTATTTAATCGAATGGTAAACTTTTCAAAACGCCTCATTTTAGAGGTCGTTTCAGATCCATACTTTGTGCTATGACGCCATACCCCAAAGACTCTATCGTTCTACCGCGATATTTTGGGGTGTGACACATAGCGTATTTAGATAGACAAAGTGCATAAAGCGTAACCGTATGCGTAACCATGTGCGGGTCGATGATGCGAGCAAAGTGCATTACGCGCATATATGCGATAAAACAAGACGAAACCAGATGCAGAACCACATGTGAAACCAAAACAAGTTGTTGATTTCGGGATGCTACACACTTTTAACACTATAAATAACCCACTCATTTTACCATTTTATTCACAAATTCAAACTACAACTATCTCTATACACATTAAAGCATATTCTCTTTAAACACTTTTACACATTTAATTTACATAATGTCTTACGATCTATTTTTTGCCACTTCATCTTCGGACGATGAATATGAAGTTACTAGTGAGCTTGCGATTTTTACGGAATCTTGTTGGGAGGCTTTTCAAGCGTCAAAGCCAAAAATCTCACGAAACCAAATTGAGATGGATCGTTACGGTGCTACTAATCGTTTAGTGGCGACTTAATTCTCCGAACACCCAGTGTATGACGAAAGAACATTCCGTCAGCGTTTTCGAATGAGCCGAAACTTATTCACACGAATTGTTCGAGAGATAACCGATCATTCCTATTATTTTCAACAAACTCCTAGTTGTGTGGGCACACTTGGTATTTCTCCATTGATGAAGCATACTTCGGCAATTATTCAATTGGCATATGGAGCCAATCCTGATGATCTAGCCGAATATCTACAAATGGGTGCGACAACATCTGGTGAGTGTTGTTCCCTTTCACACTAGTATAAAACAATAAAAACAATTAAAACTACCGATTGTGAATAATGACCGGAAGATGCAAGTAAAACACACCGATTAATTTTCAACTTATATATTCTTTATTAGAAACAAATTAAAAGAATACATTACCCAAGTACTTCATGGAATAGTACTTGAGATTGAAATGACAAAGTATGGTATCTCCTCACTAAGCTCAAAGCTAAGTCTCGAGCACAACTACAAAGGTACCATCGAGCTATCTCGTGACGAGTTAGATTTGGAGGAGTGAAAGATGGCTTTGTGTGTGTTTTACAATTAGTCCACAAGCTTAAAAATCTTTCACCCATCTCTTATGCTATTTGTACAAGTGTGGTTTTAACTCATCCTAGAGGACAACCGACAAAAGAGAAGACAAAATACTAATGTATTTTGTCTCGCTTACATTGGCTATTTAGGGTAAGTGACAATGTCGCTTTCTTCTTGTCGTTGATGACACCGAGCCTCGTAGTTAACGATTCGTGGAAAGTTTGACTTTGGTTGATACGGACTTCGCCTTATCTATTTCAAACTTATCCCGCCTTGTCCCGCTCATTCTTCGTTATTTCATAGCCTTCTTCTTCTTGACCCGCCTTCACCCCTTAAGTTCCGCCTTGTCGAGTGGAGAGACTTCTTCTTTGTCTCATCGAGTATCCTCAAGACAACTCACCGAGTGGCTATGCGCTTAGTGACTTGTTAGTGTTTAGGGACAAAACACTTAGGTATTTTTATTCAAATCCTAGAGTTAAGGGGTTTGGGTATTCACGTAACCCAACAGCCTCCCCTATTCGATATACAAATAGCCTAAGTGTTTGATCTGTAAGTGAGCAAATGGCTTCTTCTTACACTGAATGTACTAATGAACATAATAAGGAACACTGAATATTTTAACAAAACATAGATCGTTTATTGATCATATTACAAAGTTCATATCACTAATACAAAAGATAAATGATAAAGCATATGATGTCAATCAAGATGGATTCCCAGTGCTTCCAGCTTTGGTTTCTTTTTTAGGAGGGTTTCTTTGTCGTGGTGCTCTCTTATCTTGGCATTCGTGTCAAGCAGTAACCCGATGTTTTCTCGCAGCTTGATTTGAGAAGCCACCGGTAGGTAGCTTGCCATTGTAGACACCCCTTCCGGATCAATGTCGCCCACCTTTGGAATGTTGGGTTCCCAAAGACATCAATAAAGAAAATTTCTCTTCGTGCTTTTCTATAACCAAGCACCACAAACTTAACCCTTCGTGTAGCTCCTCTGCGCCAAGGCCTGTACCTTGATTTCGTGTCCAGATTCAACCCTTTTCTTTTACCTTGGGATGGCCGAGACTAAGACCCTTGAGTCGCAGCTAGAGATGGTTGTATCCCTAGCAAGGCTGGTGCATCCCCGAGTCTTTCATAACGCTTTACGAGGGATTTCATCGCCTCGACCAACGATTTTGCTTCTTTTCAATAATTGGACCAAGCTCATCAAGTTCGTGATCCCAAAGTCGTTGAATTTTAAGGGATCATGAACCTCAAAATGCCTTTTATCATCCCCTCAGACGCTCATTGCCAATGGTTCGATTTGGGATGATTTTCACATCGCTGATTTTCTCGTGTAGCCTTCTGCTTGTCATGGTCCAGTTGTAGTGGTTGATCCTTTCTTGCCTGATAGCAGCAGCCTTCTTGTTCTTTTCATCAAGCATCTTTCTCATAGCATCCATTTCAACATTCTGAGCATCTTCGAATTGTTGGCCTGCCTGTCCCTTTTCAAGCTTCTTAGGATCAATCCCAATCTTTTCAGCTTCTTCAGCCACTACTTGGATCAAGGCATCTTTACTTCTTTGCTCTTCCTCACCCGCTTTTGAGTCTTTCTTATTTTTCAAGATAAGCATGAAATGCTCGGACCGAGCTTGTACTTTTGCCTTGTATTTCAGACAGATTTTTTCGTGCTCAAAGTGATCATGATTGCTTTGCCTTTGTCCCGAAATGGTGAAAAGAGGATACCATGGGGTGTTGTTGTGATTATAGGTGTTGTTTGTGTTGTCTTTGTCACCGAGGTTGGTGTTTCGATGGTGGGATGGATGATATAGGTGATGTTGTGGCTTCCAGTTGAGTTGGCTCTCCCCTCAACCTGCTGTCGCAATCGAGAAGGAGTTTCGGGATTTAGAAGGGCTCTCTCCCCTCATACTCCGAGACCATGGTCGCAATCTTGTTGAAGTGAGAGCAAGAAATGCCCGAGATAATTCCGAGGATAAGGAGTCCGTGCCATTGACCTTTTCAAGGCTTGATATATCTCGAGACCATTGTCTTGATGTTAGATGTATCTTGTTGAAGGAATTCTTCATGTGACCTTTTCAAAAGTTAAGTGGGTCTTCCGAGATAATCCCGGTAAGGTCATTCTAGGCCCTTGAGATTCCGTGCCATAGAAGATGAAGCTTTAGTTCCCGATCAAGAATTTTAGCATCCATTCAACATGCCGTGGAAGAATGTTGTCATACTTTTCAATTCCTGGAAGATGTTGTCACTTTTTCAATTCTCAAGAGAGGAAGAGGAGTCGAGTCATTATCATCAGTCGAACAGTGACTCTTCGCCTCTTGTGGATCAGCCGATGCTTTGTTCCTATGATTGAACATCAACGCCAAATTCTTCTCCAATGAAAGTATTTCTTCTTCACCGTCGCCGAGCTCATCATCGAAAACAAGATGTCATTAACTTCAAAGAACCGTCAAGAAACCAAAGTGGTGGTGATGGGTTCTATATCGGTGGTTTTTGTCTCTCGAGTCTTTGTCCCTCGTGCTTCTTCAAGCATCGTGGTGATTCCCTGCCATCCTTAGAAGCGGCAAGTGATATTTCTATTAGTAGGTTGTTTGTTTCCCCGAGTCTTTGGGATCGATAGTTGTGCCCCTGACAAAAGTCGTGTTTCATGAGTGTCCTCACCGAGCCGAGTGGAAGGCGCCCCCACCGCGGGTTGTATGTTTCCTCTTGATCTGGGAGTAGTTCGTGGGACCAAGGGCACCGACCGTGATGTACCGTTGTCCTTCGATGTCACTGTGGTGGTTGTTGCTTGGTCGCCTGGGTGTCTTATCACCGGGGCTTTTATGCCTTTTTGGTTGTGCTCAGAAGTCTCAGGCCCCGAGACTGGGTTTAGTCTTAGTCCCACCGAGACTTCTCTTTGGGAGCAGGGTTGGAGACACGGAATCCGCCGGTTGTTTACAAGAACCATATGGGCCGTCAATTCAATATCCGTGACCAAGGATGGGTTCTTTGAAAATTTGAGGCACTGTGGTGGTTGGTAAAGCACCATGTTGAAAATCCCGAGTGTAGTTGCAACCCAAGAACACTTGTAAAGCATAAGAAACAAATCTAGGTATGAAACGATTTCACCCTAGTTTTGTTCTCGTAGCTTGGTTACGAGATCACCGTAAATGATCTCCCCATGTCGACATTAGTAGTACCATCATCAAGAGGCCATCATCAACCGAATAGAATTAATTTGTTCAATGGATGAGTGGTTCCCGCCGAGAACCCGAATCACAAATGTGAACAGGATCCTCCAAGCCACGGAAAGGAGTTCTTGGTGACCGGGTTTTGTCCAAAAGTTTTGGATCAAGAGCAATTTTTTCTAACTCACCTTTACAATGGTCGGGTCGTGAGAGGAACATATTTTCCTTGGTTGTAGTCAAGCCCAGTTGATGAGCAAAAGTTTTGAAGTCCCGGTGACAATTTGTTGCCCATTTAAAATAGAGAACCCGATGAGAAACCCCGAGGGCTCTTGATATGTTCTCATCGATTGGAGGTGTCGGTCATAGGCCATCGCAGCTGCCCGTAACTTTCCCGAGGAAGTTGTGGTACAGTATAGATGGGGACCGAGTAAAGGCCTGCTTTTAGTGGGCGCTCAGTAAAATTTCATGATTCCCTTATAGGTTGGGACATCATGTGGGTATTCAAAGTTGCCTATAACATTATTTGTTTTGAATTCAACATTTTCTAGACCGCTTACCCATCGAGGTGTAAACCAAGAGACGTGTTCTTGCCATTTCCATTCATAAAATTTAGGGTTTTGAAAAAATTTTGACAAGAACAATCAAAGAGGTTAGAGTCTCTTGAGTTTTGTGATGAAAACCTTTGTAAATTGTTTACAGAGAAGATTTTGTTGAAAACTAGTTAAGGATTTAAAGAACACACAATGTTTTCTCGGGTTTGAGAATAGATTTTGGCATAGTTTTGATGCGTAAAACAATTTGTGTGTGTTTTAATGTTTTGAGAGGGTATTTATAGAGTGATGAGAAGGGTAGATTTTGCATAAGTGAGGATTTGTAGAGTTGGTTTTGAAAACTTTTATTTTCCTCATTTAATGCGACCACTCACTACCCGCAGCTTTTTCTCACGCTTCAGGAACAGCTTGCAAGCACAAGAAAAGTGCATTTTGTAGTATTAAAATATCCTTAGGATATTTGTTGAGAGAAGGCATTTAATGCCAAATGGGATGAGGTAAGGTTTGAGGACCCTCGACATAGGTGATGTAGGACATAGAGACATATATTCTATATTAAATTGGTATGTTTACCAACCTAGGACATTTAAGTAATCAAATACTTGGTGCATTTAGTTACTCATTCAATGCTCAATGTCCATCGTCAGGTCCCCGAATGAGTCTTACTCATTCAAAGAGAAGATTATTTTGGGTTTTGTTCAGGAGCAGGCCCATTTCGTAGAGAACTCACCGAGATTGGGATTGATTTTCGTGTTGTCGACTTTCAATGTCAAGCATTCCCAATTCAAATTTTCGGCCCTCAAGGTAGGTTCATCCAAGGGTTTGGTAAAGATATCGCAAGTTGATATTCGTGGGATGAAGTGGAGTTCTATGTCTCCTTTCATGATGTGGTCCCCGATGAAATGATATCCGATATCAATGTGTTTGGTTCTTTGGTGGAGGATGTGGTTGTTGGAGATTGCAATAGCACCGGTGTTGTCACGTAAGATGCGTACCATTTTGTAATGGATGTCATAGTCACCGAGTTGACTTTTCATCCATAACACATTGGCACAACATCCTCGCAGTTAGCCACATATTCGCCTTCACCAAGACATAGCCACCGATTGTTGCTTTTAGCACTCCAACAAACCGCCTTTCCTCCAAGAAATTGACAGACCCCGAGGTACTTTTCCTATCCATGTTGCACCAAAGATAATCGTAGTCGAATACCTTTGAGGTCAAACCCCGAACATTTTGGATAGTAAAGTCCAAGGCTTGGAGTTCCCTTTAGGTACCGAGGATTCTTTGGATGCAGTGAGATGGGATTCTTTAGGATTGAATGATATCTAGCTATTAGACATACCGAGAATTGTATGTCGTCCGGAAGCGCTCGATACATCAATGATCCTACAATCCCCTCAAATGAGTTTGATTGATCGATTTGCCGGTGAGATCAGTCCAAGGTTGTTAGGAGGGACCATTGGTGTCTTCATCGAAGCACGTATCAGAGATCTCATATTTCTTCAAGAGATTTCGTATACTTCTCTTGACCGATGGAGATTCCTTTGTCGCTTGTTCGATTTGTAGTCCAAGAAAGTAAGTGAGTTCACCCATCATGCTCATTTCAAATTTCTTTGTCATCGCTTTTTCAAACTGCTTGCAAAGAGTATAATTTGTCGAGCCAAAGATGATGTCATCAACATACACTGACCAAGATCACATCTTGTTTTGTCCTATAGATAAACAATGTGTTGTCTATCTTTCCTCCGACAAACTTGTTTTGAATCGTGAAAGCCGAGAGTTTCATACCATGCTCGGGAGCTTGTTTAAGTCCATATAGGGCTTTGTCAAGCTTGCGCACATAGTCGAGAATTCACTACTCTCAAAGCCGTGAGGTTGCTAAACATACACATCTTCCTTGAGTTCACCATTCAGAATGCACTTTTACATCCATTTGATAAACTTTGAAGTTCATGTAGGTTGCAAATGCAAGGAAGATCCCGATGGCTTCCATTCTGCAATGTGAGCAAATGTCTCATCATAGTCAATGCCTTTTGTTGAGTGTAACCTTCGCTACAAGTCCGCTTTGTTTTTAATGACAATGCTGCTTACCGCTTTGTTTTGAAAACCCACTTCATTCCTATGACAATGACATCCCGAGGACATTTGATCAAGGTCATGACCTTGTTTTTATCAAACTGCTGAAGTTCTTCTTGCATGGCTCGGACCCGCTTTGATGTTTTAGAGCTTCAAAGGACACTTTGGGTTCTATTTCGATAGAAAATCAAGATATAGACATTCATTAGTTCAAGTCGCTTAACTTAGTAGCCATGCTTCTAGTGAGCATGCCTCGCTGGGTTCACCAATCAATGTATCTTGTCCACTTACTTTGTGGTCTAGGATCCGAGCTTGAAGAGGTCACGGAAACTCGTGAGTGAGTTCGTGTGCAGAGCCACAAAATCATTTAGATCATCCGCTGAGTCGCTTTGTTCAGTCGGGGTTCTTGAATCACGTGTTTCGAACATTAGGTTCAAGAGTTACCTATCCCAAGAGGGACCGATTGGTCATTAATGAATTCACCGATTGTTGGTTGAGGAAGTTTATGGGTAAGACATAGTATGAGATATCAAGATCAACTAGATACGAGGAATTGATTTCATGTGGAACTCATCCGAGGGTATCTTGACGAGTCATTAATTCCTACTTCCTCCATCGAGGTATTGGTGAATCGATACTTTCTCGAACTTTCATCAAAGGTGACATGAAAGGTTTCCTCAACTTGTTGTCTTCTGGTGTTAAATACACTGAATGCTTTAGAGATCAGTTAGTAACCCAAGAAATATCCATCATCAGCCTTTGCATCAAATTTACCTAAGTGATCCTTGTGATTGTGAATGAACACAGAGCTACCCAAACACATGAAAGTAGTCGATATCGTGAAGTTTTCCTTCAAGATCTCATATGGGGTTTTGTTATGTCTTTGACAATGATTGACCTATTTTGGTTGTAACAGTCGTTTTGACCGCTTCACCCGTATGCTTTGAGAGTGCCGAGACATTCAACATAGTTTTGGCAATTTCAATGAGAGTTCTGCTTTTTCTTTCACTACCCCATTTTGTTCGGGGTTTAAGGAGATGAAAATTTTGGGAAATTCCTTTCATCACGTAAATTCTCAAGCACTTGATTTCGAACTCGCCATTGTCGGCTCGATTTGTTTCACATTAATGTCATTCGATTTTCAATCTTCTTGATGAATGACATTATGGTCTCAAATTTTCGACTCTTTTGGAAAGAAAGTATACCTAAGTGTATCTTGAAAACTCATCAACAATGACAAGTGTATACTTCATGTCGAATTGATCTTGGACTTATCGGTCCAAAGAGATCCATGTGCAGGAGGTGAAGGCGCTTTTGATAGAGAAATTTTGTTTTGTTTTGAATGATGCTCGTGGTGTTTGCCTTTTTCACAGTCGAGCATGGTTTGTCTTTTGCAAAACCAAGCTATGGTAAACCAAGGACTTTATTTTGTTTTGCCAAGTTGTTGATGTTTTTGAAAATTAAGTGAGAGTCTCTTGTGCCACAACAATTGATGCTTCAAGTGGCTTTGCAAAGAGACAAGTTCCATCTTGAGAGAGTGTTGACATGTCTAACACATAAACATCATCTCTCCTGGGAGCTATCAAAACAACTTCTTTGTTGGCATTGAAAATGGTGCCTTGTTTGTCATTGAATTGCACAATGTACTTTGCATCACATAATTGACTGACACTGATGAGATTGTATTTTAGACCATTGACATAAGCTATCCTAGAGAAAACTATTCCATTGTAGTTTACTAAACCATAACCCTTAGTGGGACATGATGAGTTATCACCAAATACTACCTTGGTCCTGGTTCCTTTACATACTTGTGCAGATACTCCTTTACACCAGTCATGCTTCTTGAACATCCACTATCTAGATGCCAAATAGGTTCCCTGGCGTGTCTCTGCACACATAGTAAACTGAATTAGTTTCTCTTGCTAACCCGCATGCTAGTGGGCTTGGGTCTAAAGGTCTGCTTGAATTTGGCAATTGACTCATGGTCAGTGGTTGAGTGCATTATGCTACCATAGGTTTTGCATTTGCCGATCGAGGATGACTCAATGATGCGGGTTGCTTTGAACTTCTCCTTGCTTGGATGACATCGTTATGCCGGGATGTCTCATGAGCTGGATTTTCGCAAATATCACAACAGGTGTTCATGAGACAATCATCAGGATGATGATCATTGAAGCCACATTGTGGATAAGGAGGAAAGGGTTTTGCTCTATGCCTATGAGCTTGTTTAGATGTTGAAGCATGTTGATGACCAACATTGGTGTGTCTTGCTTCACTGAATGAACATACATACTGTAAGTGATAAGAAGTTCTGTGATCATCCTTTTTTCAGGTCATACAAAAAAGGATTTTATAGCAATTATCAGTGGTATGACTGGTATAATGGCATAGATCACACTTCAGCGTGGGTTTGGTGTTGGATTTTGACCTTGATGAACTAGAGGAGGTCGACTTAGTTTCCTTGATTGAATCAGAGCTTTTTCGATGGATTTCATCTTGTCACCAACTTCCTCACAAGTTCGCCCCGCTGTCGGATTTGGTCCGCTTCAAGAGGAAATCAAGATGTGGAAGTCTCTGGGAACAAAGTCTTCTTGGGTTGGGTTTGTTGGTCTTTTCGTGATGGTTCTACCAAGTCCAGATCTTTCTTTTGGTGAGTGAGGTTGAATTTCAAGGAGTAAGCTTAGAGCTAGGTGCAAGCACCCAAGAGGTTTCAGGGGAAGCGGTGCTTGAGATTCGGCTCGACTTAGAGATGTGTTCAAGACCATCGGGCACATCAAGGAGTCCAAGCATGCTCTTTAGAGCTTGGCTTTGTGCTCTAGTATTCTTCCATAATCGAAATTTGAAGCTTACTCGTGGTTAACCCGCTTAACCCAATCATCGGACTTGGGCATTGACTCCTTATTGGAGAGCATGCCAGCAGATACAAATGGTTTTGGACTATGGTCTTTATTGTGAGAATCATGGAGATGATCTTCACCTATGATTCTCTTCTTGCTATTAGGGGCTCCCACAACATCAAAGACCCTAGGATTCTTAGCAGTCCAACTTTCAATGATATCTTTTTCTTTTTTAAGTTTTTCCTGAAGAGCTTGATTTCTTTTAACTAGTTTAGTGTTTTGAATTTTCAGTGTGACAGCCTCAAGCTTGGCTTGTTTTAAAAGAAGCAGTTCATCCCTACACTTGTTTAATTCAAAACCTAACTTGTTGTATTTAGAAAAAGATTTAATCGTTGCTCTCTACAAACTTAAGGTCAACATTGATATAGTTCATAAAGGATCATTAAATGAATCATCATCCATAGAAAGTAAAATATTTACCTTCTTCATTGTGATATTGACCCATTCTCCATTCCTCGCATGATTCTTCCCAACACCTAGCTTGTCCTCTTCTCGAGAGAGCCATCGCAGTGCATCGACTTGCACCATTTCGTCGTCGAGAAGACTGGCTCTTCATCCCAATAAGACTTCAAAGAACTAGGCACTTGTTTTTACCCCGCATATTTAACATTGTTTGTTGTTTCGAGGAGTGGCCTCAGCAAGTGCTAGCTTAGCTTTGGCTTTCCTATACTTTGCTTCAAAATCAACAGCTTTATTTAGATCGATTTATTTTCAAAGTTCGATGAGACCGATAGATTTTGGTTGAAATTTGCTAAAGCCCAAAGACCTGTTTGACCTCGAGGGTTTGTAAGAGGTTCGTAAATTGTTTTGAAAAAGCCTTTGGCAAATGACCTCTTTGTGACACTTAAAGCACTTAGTGTCCTCATTAGCTTTAGCATTAGAAAACTTTTTTCTTTTTATAAACCTTCTAGAGTTAGCAAGGAGTGCCATTTCGAAATTCGATGTTCGTGTCATTTAGGTACTCCTCACTTGATCTCTCATCGCTCATCATCCGAATTTTCCTAAAATCTCGAACCACACCGTTAGAATAAAAAGAGAAATTGGTGTTGAAGTGGTGGTCGGGGACTTTGACTTCCCGAGACTTCTTCAAGTCGTGGTATCGTCTGCTGATGAGGTTTTCCTCATAGACAAATTTCCCATATATTTCGTGAAGTTCAAGATTCGGATATGATTTGCATTCAAGTCCCCGAGAGAAATCCAACCACTTCTCGTGGAGACTATTGACAAAACCAACATTGATTTCATGTTTGGACAACTTAACACCATCATTTGATAGTTCATTTAACAAAGTTTTGTACCGTGTAAGTTTGAGATGAGTTTCTAAGTCCTTAGCCTCAAGGTGTTATACTCAAGTTTCGTGTCCATAATCTCGTTCTCCTTGGTATCTCGAGGACCTTCATGATCGTGGACCAGTCATCCTGTGTTTGTTTAGTCAGACTATAGCTTATAACAGACTCCATAACATCATCGGGAAGACAAGATATGATGATGCTTTTGAGCCTTTGGTCCCGGTTGACCACTCTCCTCTCCCTCGAGTCCATCGAGCTTGTGTTTAGGCAAACCTTCAGCAGCTTTGGGATAAATGGACCTTCATTAATACACTTAATGTAGTAAGGTTCCATCCTACCAAATAGCAAAGCATTCGCTTTTCCATTTGTTAAATTTACCAACTTCGAGTCGAGGGCAACAATGAATAAGCTCCACCCTTTTGTCGACAAGTTGGGGCACATCAATTTCAACTATTAGGATCCTCGATTTAAAACGTTTTGAGCGGCTTAAAAGGTTTTATAATCACCGCTCGATACCACTTGTTGTTCCCTTTTCACAATAGTATAAAACAATAAAATAAAAACAATTGAAAACAAGTAAAAACACACCGATTAATTTTCAACTTAATATTCTTTATTCGAGAAAATGCAAGTAAAACACTGGGATTGAATTGACAAGTATGGTATATTCTTTATTAGAAACAAATACCAAAAGAATACGATTACCCAAGGAGTGAAAGATGGCTTGTGTGTGTTTTACAATTAGTCCACAAGCTTAAAAATCTCACACCCATCTCTTATGTTATTTATACAAGTGTTTACAATTAGTCCACAAGCTTAAAAATCTCGGCCCATCTCTTATGTTATTTATAAGTGCTGGTTTTAACTCTATCTTAGAGGACAACCGACAGTTATAGAAGAAAAATATCGATGTATTTTGTCTCTGCTTACATTGGCTATTTAGGTAAGTGACAAGGTCGCTTTCTTCTTGTCGTTGATGACACCGAGCCCGATAGTTAACGATTCTGTGAAAGTTTGACTTTGGTTGATAAGGACTTCGCCTTATCTTTTTCAAACTTATCCCGCCTTGTCCCGCTCATTCTTCGCCTTCATAGCCTTCGCCTCGCCTTTAGTTTGTATTCAGTGGTAGTAGATGGGAAGAGTTTCGTGGATCGCGAGTTATTGTCATCACCACCGAATCCACCATCTTCTTCTTGACTCCGCCTTCACCCCTTAAGTTCCGCCTTAATGAGTGGAGAGACTTCTTCTTTGTCTCATCGAGTATCTCGAAGATACCACCGAGTGGCTATGCGCCAATGACTTGTTAGTGTTTAAGGACAAAACACTTAGGTATTTTCTATTCAAATCCTAGACTTAAGTGGGTTTGGGTATTCACGTAACCCAACATTGAGTGTCTTCAAAAATTTGTGAGGTCATCCTGAGTTATATGGTGAAGAATGTTTACGTAAAGCCAACATATACCGACTTTGGAAGACTATGTGCTCATCACTTCTAAAAGCATGGGTTTTTGGGATGATAGGAAGCATTGATTGTACAGTGGTCGTGAGAGAATTGCCCATGCTTATAGAGCTCAATTTGTTAAAGGTGATCATGGACCAGCCCAATCATTTTATTGGAAGTGATCGCCTCCTAAGATTTATGGATTTGGCATGCGTTCTTTGGTGTCTCCAGAATGAATAACGACGTGAATGTTTTACGTCAATCGCCTGTTTTCAATAATCTCAAAGTGGGGAGAGCACCGGATGTTCCATTCGTTGCTAACAAAATGACTTATAAACGGAGATATTATTTTACCGACGAGATATATCCAGAATGGTCCGTTGTTATTAAGTCCATTTCAAATCCGAGTACGGATGATCACAAAAGAATTTTGTATAAGACGAAGCACGAAGCAACAAGGAAAGTTTTGAACGAGCTTTTGGTGTATTAAAAAAGAAGTGGCTACTCCATTGGCCATGGAGGTTCACCTGCGCCGGCTCCGAGCTATCCAAAAGAGTAGTCGCCCTGGGATTAGTTGTCTCGCAATGTCGAATCAGAAACCCAGGAATTAAAAAAAAATGGCTAATGATTAAACATTCGGCTAGAGGGTTGGACAAAAATCGACTATTAGATATAATGTACGCATGCATCGTATTACATAATATGATAATTAATGACAAAAAGCGGGTAATACCTCCCACATTTTTTCGAGGGGAACAACACCGTGATGATAATCCTGTAAAAACGCATGCAGAATCGTTGGAAGTTACTCGGGAGATAGTCAACATAACAACTCATCTAAGCCTAAAAGCCGATTTGGTAGAAGATATTTGACATCGTGAAAATCAAAACTAGTTTACTCATTTTATTATTGTAATGTTTTAATGTTATTTGAATTACTATGTAATGTTGAGGACTTTATTTTAGAAACCATCAATCCCCTACTTACCAAGGGACACCTATCAACCGTTGGATCAAAAACATTTTTAATGATAAAAACACGGAGGACTAATCTTGCCAAAACGTGAAACTTCCCCAACCACATAAACACAACACACGCCATTTTCATCGAAAACCAACACGCCGCTTTCTCTCACTAAAATCTCTCACTAAAACAAACCATAACAATCAAAATCACCAACAATTAACCGTCAAAATCAAAAAAAAAAAAAAACAAAACGCATCAATCTTCAATCAAGAAGAAAAGCACAAAAAATGGATCAAAACAAACCTACCAACTCCAAAACGAAGGTACGATGCTTAAAACTAATTATTTAGATGTTATTTATGTATCTCACCGATTTTATACTTATTTATGAATGTTATTGCTATTTATGAACATTTTTCTCAGATTTTTTTTGTGTATTAATGACATGCAATTGATGATTATGTATTTATTTGAGATTTTGTCATCACACCGTAAAAGAAGAAGAAATTTATGAAGATTTTGCCGATTTTAGATGTTTTAGGTGTTTTAGGTGTCATAATCAGAAACAGTTGTGGTAGATGTGGTAGTGATTTGGTAGTCTTAGTGGTTTAGTTTTGATAATCGTAGTGGTGGTGGTAGTGGTAGTGGTGGTGGTGGTGGTGGTAGTGGTGCCGGTGGTGCTCAAAGATAGTGGTAGTGATAGTAGTAGTGGTAGCGAACGCCGATTTGACTTTTAGCGCTCTTCGTGATAATGGATATGTTTTTAGCTTGTTATGAGTATAATTTTGATGTAACTTATGATGCTTTTTAGTGTGATGAGAAATATTTTATGGTATATCACTAGTGATAGAAACAGATGTAGCGATAATTGATTACTTGTCACACGATTAGAGATCATGTAGCGATAACCGATACATTTTAGTGTTTTTGTGGTAGAGGTGGTGGTTTAGTTATGACTTTTCGTAGTCGTAGTGTTACTAGTAGTGGTAGTGGTACTGATGGTAGTGATGACGATGAAGAGCAGACGCGGATAACTTAAATATTTAATGGTATATCACCAGTGATAAAAACAGATATAGTGATTTTTTTTTTTTTTTTTTTTTTTTTTTTTTTTTTGATAGTATAACAACTGTAATGATAAGCCGTTATACGCGAAATAACTATATTTCAAATACATTTTTGATTAGAATTTATAGTGTCTTTTTGTTTTACATAACATAAGACATTAAAATTTTGATTTTGAAAAAAATGTAGAAGATGATATTTACGAGCATCTGGAGACAATACAAGCTTTAAACGGTCAGTTTTTGTCTGCTAAATAAATCTTTAAACATAAAAATTGCGTACATTCTGCTTGTTTCTTAAAAAATTTGTAAATGCGCTTTGTCGACAAGCAAATTTTTGAGCGATCTCCGAGATTCAAAAGGAAAAGGTAAATTCCAACATATAAGCATGTCTCCTATAGAAAATATCAACTATGATAAACCCCGTATGTATGCGGCATACTTGTTTTGACATTTAGCTTCGTGTTATATCACCGTGATACAAATTGATATGACATACTTGCAGAGAATGTTATAAAATTGTATGACGATAAACATTCGTAGTTTATATTTATCAAGAATAAATATTCATGAAAACTTACTTGGGATTTCTTTTGTGCGATTTGAATACAAGTCTAAAAGAAATGAAAAGAAAAGAAGCAAGAAACAAACCCAATTCAAAAAGCACCATATCAAGAAAAACAACCACCACCAATGTAAACACCAACACCACAAACAACACTACCACAACAAGAAACACAACAAGAAACATCTACACCTCACCCCGTAAAACAACCACAAAATACACGAAGTCATCGATAAAACTACCTATCTAGAAAAGACACCCACAAATCGATAACAACCATTGCACGATCAAGGCTTGTCACACCATTAAATCAAGCATCACCCAAATGACATCACCGTAAAACACACCAATAACAACTCTAGCAACCATAGAAACCACACCAACACCACCAACAAATTTCAACAAAAACACCAAGCGACACCATCCGAACCAACACCAGAAACAACAACCAAAACAACACCCGAAGCGACACCCCAAGAAACAGTCATACCCAAAGAAGCAAAACCAAAGTTGAAACCCAAGCAAACAAAGAAAAGAAAAGAACAAGCAACAGATTCACCAGTTGCTATAACAAGATCAGAATCAAAAACAACAAACCGAAAAACAAAAGCATGAACAAAAAGGAAAGAGAAAGAGAGGGAAGAAAAAGCTGAAGATGCAAGAAAGAAAAGAAGGAAGAAACAAAGAAAAGAAGGAAGAAGAAGAAAAGAAAAGGAAGGAAAGGCAACAAATCAAAAAAATGAAAGAAACGAAGAAGAAGAAGAAAGAAGAAGAAACGAAAAGAAAGAAGAACAAAGGAAGAAGGAAGAAGCAAAGAAGAAGAAAGAATGTATTTAAGAAAGGCAAGGAAAAATGGAGGTGGAAGATGAGGAAGAAGAAGAAGAATATGTCATTCCATTCAAGTCGTTGAGGGCTAAAACGATCGTCCAACCGCTTTACGATGCAACACATTCACGAGCCCGTAAAGAAGGAAAATGGTCATGGCAATGGATTTGGAACACCGATTGATTTCCGCTGCAAAAATCCTCGAAAGTCGCCTACTTCATATTGACACATATGGATATGGAAAAGATGCAAATAAACTTGCCAAATGGGGTGTCATAAAATCAAACCGAAAACGATTAGGGAAGTTCTAGGATACCAATGGGTCCGAGACCACTTTGCTCAGACCGTAAAGGGATTGCAATGACGTGTTTATGAAACAGCTTTATGGCACAATTCCCGTAAAAAAAGGATAACAACAACAGCATTATCAAAGGTGATTCAGAGTACTGAAGAAACAGACTTCACCTTCCAGATGAATTTCCTAATGCTGTTTGCAAACTGTCTGGGAACCTGCTATAACAGTTCGATGCTGAAGTATCACGTCATCAAATTTCTGATGACACCAGAGGAAATAACGACAATTGACTGGTGCTCATACATTTGGAACTCTATGAAATTAAGCAAGGAAGGCTGGGATGACTCAACAACGGAAAATTGGTACTATGGACCACATGCAGCATTCACGGTAAGTCAAGGTTATCTTTAAAACAAATATGATGTAGGGTATCACAAGTGATACTTTAAGTTAATGACATATAAATGTATTCTATCACCAAAGTGATATTACAAGTTGTTTTTTTAAAAAATAGATGCCATGTACAATATCACTTGGGATACTAAAAAAAGATTAATCTACCACTTCTTTTAATAAGTAAAGGTTTTAATGAATGTTTTGTTTTCTTGAAAACAGCTTATCTACTTACATTTCACAAAGTTCGATGAAATGGATGTGCCAAGAAAATGGCCAGCCATCAGAAATTGGAACACAAAGCTGATTGAGAAAAGGCAAGACATGGAGATGGAGATGCGAGGGTTTGGTCATGTCATGGTAATTGAAGAAGAGGATGAGAGTGAAGAAGGAGATATCAGGAAACAGAAAGAGGTAATACTTATAATTAATATGAAAATTTTGAATATATCACTAGTGATAAAATACTTATAATTGCTTTATTTAATTAAAACACAAAGAACTATATGAAGTCGTCAAGAAAAGTTTGATAGAGTTTTGAATGAGAAGAGAGAGTTAGAAAATTTTATAAGGGTAAGCATGGAGATATACCCGGGAGATGAAACAATAAGGTTATATGTAGAAAAATACAACACACAATTCCAGGGGAATCTTCAAATAGATGAAAATGGTAGAGTGATTGATAATCAAGAAGGAACGAGCAGAAGAGATGGAGGAGATGATGAAGGCAGGAATACTGAAGGAGGAGGAGATGATGAAACTGATGATGAAAGTGATGATAGTGGTTCTTTCTTCCTCAGTAATGAGGATGATGATGATAGCAAAGGAGGAAATGGAGAAGGAGGAAACAACGATAAAGAAAAAACCACAAAAGAGACTCCTGCAGAAACAGATAAACAACAAAGTTAGATAATTATAATCTAAAGTATTTATCTCAGATACAATATCACAAGTGATAAATTTTACAAAACAAAATGGTAAAAATACAGTCAAGAAGAAGCAATTGCAAAAAGAAGCAGTCGAGAAAGAAGCAATTAAAAAGAAGCTCGTAAAAAGCAAATGAGAAAAAAAGAGAGTCGAAAAGAAGAAGAAAGAAGAAGCGGAAAAGGTAATATCACAAGTGATAAACTCTAAAATATAACAAAGTCATACAATACAACACTTTTTTTTTTAGTTTTTATTTATTTATTTATTCTTTAATTTTTTATTAATGCAGGCTGCAAAAGAAGCTGCATCAAAAGAAGCAGCCAAAAAGAATGAAAAAAAAAGAAGAAACAAAAAGAAGCGGCAAAGAAAAGAAGCAAAAGAAATAAAAAGAAGTCAAGAAGAAAAGAAGTAATTAAAAAGAAGCCGCAAACAAAAAGCAAGAAGTCAAAAAGAAGTCACGCAAAAAAGTCGCCAAGATAGGTCGAAACAAAAGAAAATCGAGGAGGCTACAAAACAAGCTCAGAGAAAGAGGCAAAAAAAAAAGTTAGTAGAAAAGAACTTGCCAACAAAAGAGTAAAACAAAAGGTTAAAAGACTCTCGATATACCAATTTAGTGATATTGAATCGCAAACATTAAGAATGAATGTGAAATGAATCATCGTTATTGTTGTCAAATGTCTTGTTGATGGTTAGATTGTGGATTGTTTATATGACTAAAAATAAAACAAAAATAAGTCAAACAAAAATAAACTCGTTAGACATATAAACTTAAAAACAACTTGCACAACTTTTGCATATCTAAACATTATTAGATGCTTAAAAACAAAGAAAAAGACGATGCAAAGAAAAACAAGCAATGAGACACAAGAAGAAGAAGAAAGGGCTAAAGTTGCAGAATTTCAAAGCCCGTAAATTCAACACAAGGCATTCAGACTCGTAAAGATGTTGCCGAACAAAGCAACAAAGAAAATGAAAAGAGGGAAGGAAAAGGATTGCTAAACCATCGTTGTACTTGAAATCACCTTATATGAACAAGAAGGCGTATACGATGGAACCGTTAATGTAGTCTCAAACAATGCTAGCTAATGACTTATTTTCGATGGAAGGAGATATAATGTAAGATTTCAATTCATCGTTAGTATTAAGGTTATGTTATTTATCACAAGTGATATGCTATATTTAAGAACCTAAATTTTATCAAATGTGATATTAAAAACAGAGAAGACGATTCAATGATGGCAAGGGCACACCAAGACCAAGAATAGTAATGCAATCAATTGCGCCGGCTTGCTAATAGAAAGTCGTGATCGATGCATTCGCCTTGTATTGAATCATGAAGAGAGAAAGAACAAAGTTGGAAAATGAAGACAAGATACTACTTCCCAACAGATGCAAGTGGTAAGATATAAAACTTCCAAAAAAATGCAATAATATATCCATGCTTCAAAATTATATAATATGTATTTTAAATTATCTTGAATCTATTGTTATCATACAACGCCAGAGATTCAAGAAAGTAAAAGATGAAAAAAAAGCAGGACAATTTTGAATATCGATGAAAAACTCATGATCGAGGAAGAAGCAAAACGGAAATTGAAAGATGTGAAACTTGTCTTCTTTCCGATAATTGCTCACGACCATTACTATGTCATAGTTTTCAACTGAGAAGGGCAACTGAATATCGACAACAAAGATTTCGATGCGCCTACAAGGATAAATACAAACCCAACTTCGATTTTGTGGTAAGCAATGTCCGAACCGAACTCGCTTAAAATACTTATATCACTAGAGATAAATTGTAGCAAGTAATATTTTGTTAATTTGCGTAAAGCAATTTTGTAAATTACTCGATCAAGGCTTCACACCCAATCCTCAATACGATGTTGAAAGAGAAGCCAAGAATCGTGTTAAAGATGAAATGGAGGACAAAGGATAACAAGATTGATTGTGGCTTATACATGATGATGCATATGGAAACATTTGAAGGTGAAGCAGACCAAGTTGGAAGCCAAACATCATTGATGAAAGGAATCACGATATGCTGAACAAATGACGAGAATGAGGATGAGGTATGCAGCTAAGATATCGTTACATGAAGTGAATCAAAAGAGTGAACTCATGTCGAATATGCAATCAAGTTTGTGAAAAACACAACCATGATGAGAAGGAGATTCAAAAGGTGGTGAAGAAGCTATCGTGAAGAAGATAGTCGAAGAAAACAAGCATTAAATCTATTTAATGCTATTACAAAACAATTTACATTTGCTTTTAAGTATTTAGATTTCTAAACAACGTAGATGGATTAAAGTAGGTTTAAGAATCTGATATGCAAAAAACAATAGTAGGTCTGCTGGGCCACGGAATGTGACGGACAATGTCCAAGTTTGGGAAATACCTAAGTAGATGGGTGGATCTATTAGGTACCTGAATTACATTCCCTGGTGCCGGAGATTGAACTACATTTTGTTTTGGATTTTGCATATTTTAGTTGCATTTTACATTTTGTTCTGCATTTTAGATGCAAGTAGGGATCGCCGCCACGAAATGTGACGGACAAAGGTCCAAGTTTGGGAAATACCTAAGTAGATGGGTGGATCTATTAGGTACCGAATCACATTCCCCGTGCCGAGATTGTACTACATTTTGCTCAAATTTGCATCTTTTGTTGGAAATGCGACGATGCTTTTAGATGTATTTTACGCTTTGTTCTTGATTTTAGATGGAAGTAAACACTTTGGGTAATATGAATATAACCTTGCTTATGTTCTTCTCACGATATATGCATGTATCTATCACTATATATATTTATGTCGTTGGATAATTCATAGAAGATTTCGCTACTCGCTACCTTTAGTTTAAATAAATTGAATTGGTGAACCAAAGATCAGTAAATTTAGGATTATGATGAATTTTTTTTTCAAAGTGTAAATGATTTATTTGCGATACTTTGGTAAATGATAAGATGACTGCCAAGACGCACTGTCCTTAACGTGTATATCAAATTAAGAGATTGATTATTTTTGCAATGACACTCTGTGAAAACATGTTAAAACTGGTAAACAAAAACTAGCCTACCAACAAAATTTAGATATTAAGTCACCACAAAACTAGCCTACCAACAAAATTTTCTTTTTCTTTCTTTTTTTTTTAAATGTATCACTTGTGATATTAGAACATATCACCAGTGATATAACTAAAAGTTTATTATATCACCGTTATGAAATGTCATCTAACAAAAAAGAAAAAGCAAAAATAAGTAAGGATTAATTACTTCCAAAATGTATTTTGAGATGTGAGCTTGTATGTCCTTGTCGTGAAAATTTTCATTGACTCAGATAGACAAGCTTTTCAAAAATGTATTTAATTGTTTATCACAAGTGATATAAATTAAAAAAAGCAAAAAAGTTTACATAAAGTAAAAATATAAGGACTGAAAATGTAAAGTTCAATAAAATAAAACCCAGATCTGGAAAAACACACACACAAATAAAAAAAAACACACACCAAGAATCAATCCTTCGAAAAATAAACGACGAACCGTTGAACCAAATTCAAAAATACATAAACATGAAGGAATCGCAACCTCAACAAGAAAAGGGAAAACAATCTGTTGAAAATATGGATAACGGTACGACACTCATTTCGATATTATTTAAAAATTAATTGAATTTTATTTACTGTATGCGTATTTTATTTGAGATTTATATGCATATTTTATATATGTTTTGCTTATTTTAAGATGTCTTGAAACAATGATAAATTACATAATATATTTAAAAAAAAAGAATGAAATGATTGTTCAAGATATATGTAATATACCGTTTATCTTCCGTGATTTAAAAAATATGTTGAAGACAAAATTTTATGCTATTGAATTAGAAGTTACAATAGCGACAACTCATGTCATTGATTGTTAGATGTTTACAATCAGAGAAACTAAGATAGTTGTAGTTTTGGGATATTTATAAATTGAGGCACATTGTAGTTTGATTGTAGTTTGATTGAAGCTCACTAATGTTTTGGGCTTACAACTTCATTCAAAATGCATACCGAAAAGAACTTAGTTTATACATTTTGAAGTTGTAACTACTTTGAGTGAACTTGTAAACTAAGGGACATAAATGTGACTGCTTTGGGATCGTTGAAACTTTTTGGGCTCATTATAAAACAAGGTGATTTGGTTGTTAACATGTAGAAAAGAAACGAAAAGGTAGTTTGGTTGTTAAAACGCTCACCCAAATTTGGTTAATTTGTAGATTCAATGACCGTGAAATTGCCAAACAATGTATAACCGGATTTGCTATTATACGATGAATGTAAACCAAAAAGAAGAAAACAATTAGCAAGTAAGAAAAACGCTTTAGAGATTTGCATCAAAAATGGAAGAAAAGAAAAGGGTTGGAGGAAAAAGAAGATGATGAAGGAAGAAGCAACAAAATTAAAGCTCGAGCAAGAAAAAGAAGCATCGGAAAAAGCTACGTAATGTATATGAAAAAGTGTTTTATGATAGTTATGTGAATGCTATATCACAAGTGATAAATGCTAAAATATCACAAGTGATAAATGACAAAAAATTTATTTTATTATTTTATTTTTACTACAGGATGCAAAAGAAGTCGAAAAAGAAGATTACACAAAATGAAACAGTAAAAAGAAAATCAAAAAATGTAAAAATCAAAAAGAAATCACGCAAAAATGATAATAAAGAAGATAATCGTGAAAGAGAAAAGGAAAAGGAAAAGAAAAATTGGTGAAATGGAAGATGATGTAAACGAAGAGATTGAAAAGATTCAAAAAGAAACGAAGGTGTACACAATAGTCAAGGGAAGGGCATCGTTAAGCCACTTTTGAGGCAATGCGTGGGTTAAGTGTAGAAAGAAAGAAGGTTATAACACAAATGGGTTTTGAGACTTGATAGAATTCCAATAAATGAAATACCGACAAAGCTTGCCTTCTTTGTGGTAGACAACCTCGACACGTAATCAATGAACCTTAGACTTCCAACAGGAATTTAAAAATATCTCCACAAACCGTGCATGAAGTTCTCGACTACCAAATGGATCAAGGACGCTAGAAAGAGATGAAGGCCAAAGACAATACAACGATAAATTTGTTGAAGAATGGAAAGATCAATTCAAACACGAAAACAGCTTTGACAACAAATGCCATATCAAAGGAGATAACAAAACAACAAACATGTATTTCATGTTCGTAATGAACATTTTAATGCTTATTGCAAATACATTGGGAGGATGCGATAAAGCTCGTTGTCACAAAACGGTGTTGGAAAACGTGTTTGAAGGAGATAACGTGAAAGATATAGATCGGTGC
The DNA here is from genome assembly GCA_022545495.1 of Chrysanthemum lavandulifolium. NCBI lineage: Eukaryota > Viridiplantae > Streptophyta > Magnoliopsida > Asterales > Asteraceae > Chrysanthemum > Chrysanthemum lavandulifolium. Next base: position 143,506,969 of record CM040245.1, on the reverse strand, counting down.
GATATATTTTTGATTGTGCAAGCTCAACAAAACATGATTGGTCCGCAAGAAAGAATAATAGGATGAGGTTGAGTATTACGCCCGCTTACATTCTTGATGGTAAGTAATAAATTTTAAATTATTTTTTCTTCCTAACATAAAATGTTATAAAATATACATTCATTGAACTCGATAAAATTGTTGATGAAACAACTTGCATATTTACATTACACAAAGTTTGATCAAATGAATGTGCCGAGAAGAATACCACTCTAAAAAGTTGGAACACAAGTCCGTTAAAAGTAGGAGATTCGAAATTGATTTCAACAAGTACTTTGAATGGTGGAAATTATAGGAGACATGAATAAAGACGAAGAAGATATTCAAAAGGTGTCAAGATAAAAAAATTAAGTTATTTGTTATGTCCTATCACAAGTGATAAAATAAATTATGCAAGATATCACTTGTGATAATACAAGAAATATTAAAAAAAAAATAAAATATCACCGTTGATGATGCATAACTAATATGATCTTAAATTTGAAATTCAATCACGTGAAGTGTATCGATGCTAGAAGATAAGATAGAAAGCATTTTGAGTGAGAAAGAAATGCTAGAAGAAACAATTAAAGAATACATATGTAAATTCAAAGGGGATGAAAGGCTTCGGCAATTTAGAGAAAGAATAAAAAAGATTTTCAGTGAACCAGATGATTGTTTCAAAGGAAAAAGTCCATTCTTATCATCAAGATCTAAATCAACATCAACAGAGTCAAGCTCCATCAAATTTGGCACAAGTGATGATGAAGATGGAAATAATGAAGTACAAAATCCATTTGCCAGACAATATACAGAACACGGAGATGAAAATGACGAATCAATGATAATTAATGATGCTGTCAAAAACGATGAAGCAAACGACCAAAATGGAGAATCAATCTATAATGAGAATGAAGTTGCGCAAGGTAGTGGAAACAAAGACGCAAGCAATACCAAAATGATGAAACCGATGAAAACAACAACAAGAATAGACAAGAAAAGGATGAAGTCATGTGGAAACATCGATGGGAACAAGAATAAAAAGGGTGAAGTCAAGAAAAAATGAAGGGAAAAGATGAAACAAACAAGGTTACAAGTCAAAAAGTAATGAAGAAGCTAAACATCAAAGAAAACCTTTGATATCGATGATGATATTTTGGAGATTTACTAAACAAAACCGATGAAGAATTTAGAAATGAATTGAGAGAAATACAAAGGCAACAAGCCAACATGGATGCAAAACGAAATGAAGAAGTGAACAGATATGCAAAGCGAGAACCGTGAGAACCTTAAGAAATGTAAAAGTGTTGAAGAAAAGAACAAACAGTCCATCTTCACAGAGCCCTAGTTCCGCCTTTATACTGTGGTCTCACCAAGCTTTGATCTAGGATTTGATAGCCCAGAGTACAACCAAAATCAAGTGATGAAGAAAACAATATCAGTGCTCAAATCTCCATACATGAACAAGAAGGTCAAGACGACAAAAAATCTAATGTAGGTGGAAAACTCTTGGCAAGAAGCATCTTCAGATGCAAGGAAACGAAGCGTAAGTTTATATTTAAAATTTCAATATCTAATTTATTATGGTTATCACTTGTGATAACAAAACATATATTAGTTTCTTATATTTATCACCGTGATACAAAAACATTTACCTATATACACAGCTTCCTTATACTTATCACTTGTGATATTGTGAACAGAGAACAAGTTTTCAGAGACGATAAAGGTTTAGGATTAATGAGAATGAATGTTCAATCACTAGCGCCAACCTTGAAAATTGAAATTTCGTGATAGATACCTTTGTCGATATCCTAAACTACGAGGAATTGTTCTCGATAGAAAGATCAAACGGCATTACTTTTATACATCAATGATGGTAAGATAAATTTTATATAAAATGAATGTATTTCAGATTTACTTTTATTTATTAATAATAATAATAATATTTTTTTAATTGTCAATTAGCTACCGTGAGTATTACAAGATAAGTTTTAATTGTTCACCGACAAAGTAGATAAACAATATGATATGTTTGAACACTTGATTGCTATTCGATGGAAGAAGACACAAGGCACTCAAATTTGATGATATTAACTTGGTATATTACATTACTTATATAAATTAATCAAGAAACTTAGTATATAATTTTAAATTTAATACCTTTTTCATGATAATGTATTCTTCCCAATAATAGCACATGGACATTACTATCTAATAGTTTTCGACATCGTTAAAGGAACATCTCATCATAATTGACAACAATGATTCGGATGCAACATACGAAGAAAAGTACAAAGAAAATTATGAGTTAGTGGTAAGAAAAATTATTTGATTATTTATGTTTTACCAAGATAATATCACAAGGGATACTAGTCTATAATTGACATTTTATATTATAAATTTCAGAGGGCGGTTTTGTAAGACACTTGTCAACATATGAACATCCAAACAGATATGAAATGATGCATCAAACACAAGAACCGTAAATATTAAAGATGGATTGGCAAACAAAAGCGTAAAAGATAGATTGCGGTTTGTACATGATGATACACATGGAACTCTACGAAGGAAAAATTGGATCAAGATGGCAAACAGCATTCTAAAGGAAACACACAAACAACATCGAATTCAGATAGAAAATATGAGATCAAGATACGTAATAAAGATGTTGCTTCATGAAATGAACGAAAATGGAAGATGATGTCGACTATGCATTAAATTTTCTTGCAGAGAACAAGGACGAAAAAGAAGTAAAGAAGCTTGTCAAGGAGGCAATAAAGAGAAAGTATGCGTAACTAAACAACAATTGACCGATCGCATAATGTTTTATGTTTGGTTTCATGTAACAACAATTAGTAATCCTCTTCACTACTTATTAATCCCGATGGCGACTATCGCTTTGTAAAACAATTATCTTTATCGTTGTCAAAGTTGTAAACAATGATGATTTCTATTCGCTTGAAAGATTTTGGAAAATCATAATTCAACCTTGCTTTTGTTAACTTTATTAAAGTATCCAAATGTCAAGAATAACATGCCATAACAATATAATAGAACTAGATTAACAAAAAACTTATATCAATTATTCAATAAAGTCACAAAAGTAAACTCATAAAAGGTATAAGCATTTCATCAATTTTGTATGCTTTATCACAAGTGATAAAATGAAAAATGGAAGAAAAGTAATAACAATAGAAAATCATCACAAGTGATAAAATTGGATAAGACATAACAGATAGATCGCACCTCAACCTCAACCTCAACCTCCATGTCCTCTATTGCAGTTGGTCGCTACGATGACTCCACCTCAACTCAGATAAGTACTCCTTCAAAGAGAGCCACTTACTTCAAAGATTATTGGTCAAATATTTACCTTTGTCCGACAAGTAGCCCTGTTATGTCTGTCGACCCACAAATACCGCACGACTTCTTTTGCTTCTTGCTTTATCAAATGCTTTCTCACGCCCACCCTTGATACGCCCTCATAAACCCCTTATTGCTCGCTCGATGGATTTTTAACATAAATTTTAGTAGGCTTTTATACCCATAAACTCTTCAACAATTTCGTAAACATTACGGAAGGAACAGCTTGGCAAATCACCTCAACTTCGCCAACTTCTTCACTTTGTCTACAAAAGAAGTCAACTTTCCTTTATTGTTACTCATCATATGAACACACGACTCAACTAACCCAGCTTGCCTCAATTGCAAGCCTCTATTTCTTCATTGTTCGACCATAACGAGCCTTTTGCCTCCTCAAATCAGCAGGAATCAAATCCCTTGACCAACGCCTACGTAAATACTGATCTGGGATAGAAACAACCTTGGAATTCTTGAACACACAAAAGATGTGACGACACAAAATACCACATCGAACAAACAACTGACAACAGCAAGCAACTGAACCATCTACTTTGTTATACAACACCTTCATAAAAAAAAACAAAAAAAATATATATATAAACTTTTATGAACTTTAATTGAATATATCACAGGTGATACCTCATATAAAACATAAAAGAACATAATATCACAGTGATATTAAAAGAATATCACAATATCACAAGTGATACTAAAACAATAACAACTTTTATGAACTTTACATGCATAATATCACCGTGATACCGATATAGACTTATAAACAAAGAAAGTAATAGATAATATCACCGTGATACTTAAAAAAACTTGTAAAACAAAAAGAAATGTACCTTGTACTCTCCAATGTCTTTTGATACAAATTAAGCTCTTCCTCGGTATTGTCTCAAGTACTTTCATCATCAACCACTCTTGGTACAATCTCAAAGATCCGTTTTTCCTCGATATAACGTAAACATCGCAACCTTCACCACAACTTTTAGACTTGATAGAACATAACCATGAGCCAAGAATTATCTCTTTCTCGAACAAGAACAAACAAATTACGAGTATAAAACCCTGTCGCATGAATTTCAATTGCTAATGGCGCCAACAAACCAGAAATGAGTCAATCGATCGATGATCTAATCTTTCTTGTATGTATCTCTGCTTTCTCCATTGCGCACTCATAACATACCATGAATTTAACAAGAGTAGAAGTAGGAGACGTGAAATGTGAAAAAACGAGTTCTCACTCTCGACCTAGATGTGGTCCTCATCACCCACATAGAGGAGAATCAACAAAAAGCAGAATCCATGACGCCCGATCCTATACATCTTATTCAACCACTTATGATTTAAAAGACCAAATTCAACCATCAACTCATTCCATCTCAACTCAAACTCTTCAGGCCAATATACATGTTCCAAACAATCTTGTGAAATTTATTCTTAAAATCAAGATCATCATAAATTTCGATACAATCAAAACAAGAAAAAGATAATCATTATAGACAAGAAATGAAAAAGTATCACAAAAGTATCACAAGGGATACAATCCAAAAGTGCCACAAGGATACAAAAAGTATCACAAGTGATACAATCCAAAAGATGCAAATATCACAGAGATAAAAGATGCAAAATATCACGAGAGATACCTTAGACGGAAGCTTTTGCATGATATGCCACATACAAAGCCTGTGCTTTGAATCAGAAGAACTTCACTATAGCCTTCCGCATTGCACCATCTTGATCAAGAATAATGATATTTGGAGAACGAACAAACGCTTTCTTAAATGCTTGCAAGAACCAAACATAAGATTCAAGAGTTTCATTCTTAAGAAGACCGTAACCAACAACACAGATCTCCTATGATTATCTATTGCAAGAAAAGGCACGAAACCATCCCAGATTCGGAGAAATAAAAAGTATCTCGTGTGATAATATATACAAAATGTAGAAAAGCAAATGAAAATATCACAAGAGATACTAAAAAGGTTCAAAAACATACTTGTTAGTTTTGTATGTGGCATCAAATGAGACGATATCGCCAAACTCTTTGTAATTCAGTTTAGCAACTTGATCAGCCCAAAAGAGTCCAATAAGCTCGCGTTCTCAACAAGATAATCAAAAGAGAAGTCCGATGTAAATTTCATCCGATCTTCCATACGGTTAATAAGCATTTGTGCATCGCTATCTCCTATGAAACAGCTTTATACCACGAACTAGATTGTTAAACTCACTGTACTATGAACAAGTGCCGAGGACCCTTTCAACCCAGATACAAACCGTGAGCTCTAGTCGCCTAATATTATAATTCAAGCTTTAATTATAAACACCGTCAACAGTATGTTAGCTTCCTCTCACTTGGACAAATGCTTATACTCAACACGATCTAGCTCATGATTATGTTCCACATCGAACGAGTAAGGCTATATTTTCTACTACCAGCATCATATGAAAACCGCACGTGCTTTGCAACCAAGAATTTAAAGTTCAAGTCCTCACTTGTTTGTCACCTTTCTTAGAGCTAACGATTCAAACGAATTTTCTTTGGGCACCCTTCCTATTGCAAACTAAATACTTCTTTTACATATCCATCCCTTAATCTTTTCCGAGTAGACTTTCTAATACCAAATCCCGCCTCAAGCATATCTCATGTACATACTAATGCAATCCTCAATGTAATCATAAACACTAAACAAAACCGGTAGCACACTAGCAAAGAACTCTAGGAACCCAAAACCGATCCACCAGAGTATCAATAAAATCATGATGAATAAAAGATGAAGGAGTTTTCAAACCACTAGAAGTCAGAAAGAAGGTAATAAAACACAAAGTCAAAAAGCATAACACAATAACTTCAAAATTGTCTTAAAATATCACCGTGATACTATACATTATTTGAAATATCACCGGTGATACTATAAAAGATGATTGTACAAAAATACTAAATGTAAACAAACAACACATCCAATCAAAACTAATAAATTTTATTTAAAAGCAATATAACATCTACATTAATATACTTAAGCACTATCATAACAAAAAGCACAAAACCTATAACTCGTAATTCAAGAAACATAAAATTGACAACAACTATAACTCAATTTCACCAATATATGCAACAACCGCAAACACGCCTATTCTTCTTAAACATACAACATCCGCTTTAACAAATCACTTCCAAAACACTAGATTTACGACTACTTTGACTACACAAAGAAAACGCTCCAAGACAAAAACACTAACAAGACAACTATCAAGACCAACACTATCACTCTTCTTCATTCGAATAACTATGCAACAACCGCAGAATAATAACAAATTTACCATAGAAATATCGTAACATCGCAAAGAAGAAATCAAGTACACTACATTTACGATTATTTTCAAGAAAAGCTTAAAATTAGAAGCAAAATACTCTAAAACCTTAATTAGAAAACAAACTATCATCAACTTCGATATCATCAAACTACACAAATTAAACCGAACAAAACAAATCAAACTAACAAATTATATAAAAGCAAAATCAAACTAATAACTTCATGAATAAGCAAAACCTAATAACACCAAACTAAATATCACAGTGATACAAAACAGAGTAAACTAACAAATTAATAAAAGCTTAAACACCTTAATTAAACACTTAATTAACAAAACAAATTTTAATTAATAAACAGATTAACATAAAAAAAAAAGTCAATTAAAACGAAAACTCACATGATGCATTATCATCAACGTTAGAAGCACAAATTGAACTCAGAATATCTAAATCAATTGAATCTTCTCCAACAGAACTTCATTAAGATCAATAATCTCCATTCTGCAAAATTAAAGAAGATAATTACGAAATTGAACAAAATAATGACGAAATTGAAGAAGATAATGAAGAATTGAAGAAAATATTGAAGAATTGAAGAATTACCGGTGGGATAAAGTGCAGGACGTGATGGAGATGACGGTGGTTGTACGGTGATGACGGTGGAGGATGTGGTGGTTGACCGGTTGTTATGATTGACAGAACTGCTTATGGAGGAATCCACACAGAAAAGAAAAAGTGTGAGAAACAGAGTGATGAATGAGGAAAAAAAGGGTATATATATTGGGGTAAAAATAGGTTAAAAGGTTTTAATCTTAGATTAATGACACCATTAGATCAATCCAAATAGAAGGTGGATTTGTCCCTTGTAAAGACCAAAATAAGAGTATGCAAATGAAAATTCCTCACTATGTTGAATTAATCTATAGTCTAGGAAAATTCTTATGAACAACAATATGTGGGTGAAACTTTTAGATCAAGAACGTTTGCTACATGCTACGAGTTTCGCTGTTCAGTTTTTTTATTTCAGATCAAGAAATTCTTTGTAGATGAAATTTTTTGAATATTCTTTTTAATTCTTTCACATCATATTTGCGCTACATAAATCACGTAATTAAAAAACACTAGTTCTTGGTTAACAAGCCGTCGGGGTGAATAAGATCAGCTAGCGAAACAAAATTCTCAAATCGAAGTTAAAGTTAACATCACATAGCCAGATATTAACTATACTCCGTATCAGTTTTAGCCCAAAAGAGTAGCATATTTTTTAGCGTATTTCATTTAGATTAACGTAAGTGTTATAGAGGTTATACAGATTATTGCCTTGGTATCTGGTTGTGCCGATGAGTCAACACATAAGCTAGTGTGAGTCAATACATAACCTCTTGACTTTACAGCTCGCTAAGGCAACTTGTTAGGCTGGAAGCAGTCGAATATAAAAGATCGGTTGGTCATCAAAGTTGACCGATGTCAACATCACCATTCTCAATGGTTGGGCCTAAGTCGGTCGAAGATTTAAAACAATCCGTCGAATTTTCGACCTATTATTTCACACGCATCTTTTTTTTTTTTTTATATTATTATTATTTTTAACTGGTCATCGACCACAGAATTTAATGCTGGTTCTCATCGTCGGAGAAGAGGCGACGCATACCATGACCCGGTCACTACTGTGCCCAGCCTTACTTACTGGCCATATGTCTAAATTATGACATAGACTATTCACGTTGCATTTAAAAGTGTAACATGCAATTGTGGTTGGAGTATGAGTTTGAGTGTTAGTGACTTGTGAGAAAAAGTTTCGAAACTTTAGGTGATCTCTTTGTAGGTGATTTTATTTTAATCACGTTAACGTCATATCTTATTTACAAACTCCTTTATCAAGTTAATGGCAACACTTTTAACAGTTTTAAAGAATGTTATTTCGGTATTTCCCCTTGAACATATCATTTTATATTTGTATTGCTTCAAATATATACTATAAGGTTACAAAGAGGTATGACTCGGAAATGGGACGTGCCCTACAAATGGTAAACGGGCTAGACTATACAAATGCTATAATAAACCTACGTACATATATGTCTTCCTATAGGGTCACTTTTGCATTAATGCAATGGTTCGGGTCATTTTTTCGTGTAAGTGTGTATGGTTAAAGACAGTTATCAAGATCGTTGAGGTAATTCATTGGTCGTGGTTAAGTGGGCGTTGGAGGATAGTTGGGTAGGTGTCTTCGGGTCGTGGTTTACGGGTGTTTAAGGGGTGTTGGAGGGTCGTGATGCAGGGGGGCCTGTAATATTAGAAAGACTTTGCTGATTGAATGTTTTACATATATGAGCAGTGTTGGCAAAAATCGGCCGAATCGGCCGATTAATCGGTAATCGGCCATACACCTTGTAGAATTTTGAAGATCGGTCTGGTAAAAAATTGGCCAAAAATCGGCCGAATCGGTAAAAAATCGGCCGAATCGGTAAAAAATCGACTGAATCGGTCAACTTTAAAAAATAATAATTTCACTAATGACGCACAATGGGGATCGTTTATTTCACTTATAACGCATAAACGCCTCATAATCAAAATTAAGCCTTTTATCGGCGTTTGGAAACATAGTCTTATAAGAGCTTGAAATCGCTAAGATATTTAGTTTGGGCCCGTAAATAACCAAAACTGCGTGAAATGCCAATCCGATGAATCACCGACATCCCGCTGACCGATTATCCGCAGGTGGTCGTCGACCGACTACCGATTCACGATTTTTGCAACATTGTATATGAGATAGCATTTGTATTTATAATAATACATAGCTTTGATGATAAGAAACATAATTCAAACCCCAAACCTAATGGACCTCAAGCCTGCAATCGGATTTGGGCTAATAATTCAATCATCAAACATTCCCCTACACTTTGAACTGGAGTCTTCCGGACAACCAAACTGGAATGAATGTATGTTGAAAGCCGCTTATTCTTTTCCTGGTATTCTTTGTTATTTGTTTGAATGGAGGCAAGTTGTATTCAACGAAAAAGTTGTTTATTGCTTGTGGCTTCTTTTTTTGCGTGACTTTTTTTTACGTCATGACTAACTTTGCCTTTAGGTAAGAGTAACAAAAAAATTTCAACTAGTGTCATCGACAACAATAATCCCCAACAGTTAAAACACTTTTTATTTTTTTGAATGAAGACAAATTTAATTGATTGAAAGAAACATAGGGCGTAAATTATGACGGCTAGAGTATCGTGGGATATGGTTTATGACTTTGGTAGTAAAAAATGCAATAAAGCAAAAATAGATAGGAATATAGGATCCTTCCGGATAATCGGCAAGTAGCCGATGACCGGAGAATACAAAATTTATGTTGGTGGATCTTACCTAAAGCTCGGATATCATGTAAGAAAACAAATAGGTTCTTATTGATTTCATGTCTATTTATAATCGAACATGACTTGAAGAATAAGCTAACATAGCCCTAAACTTAATGAACCTCAAGCCCGGAATTAGATTTGGGCCATTAATTCAATCGTCTAACAGGGCCGAGGTCATGGTGCATTGTTGTTGAAGGGTCGTGGTTCAACGGGTTTTGGACTCTCGTGGTTTTATGTGGGTGAGGGTAGTGGTTCAGTGGGCTGGGTGTGTTGGAGGGTCATGGTTGAGCAGGTTTGTTAGAGGTCGTAATCCATTGGTGTTGTAGTGTCGTACCGGGTTTCAGAACCCCGTGGTTTTAAGTATTTGTGGGACGTGGTTTACTGCGTGTGTTGGAGGATCGTGAAAGGACGTGGTTAATAAGGTGTTTAAGGCTTGTGGGTTAGCCGAGGTTCGAGACTCGTGGAGAACCACACACCCCAATTTACTGCTTTTGCAAATGAATGGAATTTCGGGATTGACCGTCATAGCACCACATCACAAGTTATATTGAACGACCTAAAGTGTCGTTTAAAACACATCGTTGGATATTTCATAAAACATTCGAGTACAACATCGGTCCCAAAAGGTTTACAAAATTTATGGAAATACAAATATGTTACAAATCCAAACGATGTTTTGAAATAAAGTACCATAATGTACAATAATGTAAGTCGACGCCATGACTCAAAATGTAGGTCCCTAAACCATGTCATGATGATAGTGCCTCGCCACACGAAAATACATTGCTAAAAAGGTCAACAATAATGTTGGTGAGAAATCATAGGTTTATGTAAATGTTTTATACGACTACACAAGTATAGATCGTGCATGACAATCAAGTCACGTAAAAATGTTACAATTGCAATAAGTCCATGACACCAAACTAGACTAATCATAATGTATGCCCCGCAGAGTGTTTGCCGACAACCCGTAATGTTATAAAATGAAATGCATCCGTATGGCGTTGGGATTCACCAACCCGGATGGAGGCGCCACCGATAGATCTATCCACTCATCCTCGCTCAAAGATTAACGGTTCATGTTCGTGTAATGGAATGGGGACTTTCAATTGGCAAATAAGGTAACTTAAGCAATGTAAATGAATTTAATATACTTGGTATCGTATAAAAAAATGTAGTGCAATGTATTCTCCCCGGTTTGAAAATAATCAAAAGCATGTAAACGGGCTATGAAAACTCACTTGGTAAACCGAATGATGACAAAAGCGAGTACACCGAGGTATAATGTGATGCGTCAACCGGACCTATTACGAATGATATGATATGTCATGAGTTGCAATGTAATGTTATGCATGCATTTCAGATGTTATTTATACCATTTGTGAGTTTTACAAATATTACTTGTCGTCGAAAAATACTCTTTTGACGCCTTGACCCTTCAAAAATCACTTTACAAGTTTTACGCCAAAATGTCATCCTATAATGGTTTTATAATGATTTATGGTGAAATTTTCACTTTTCGTCGCAAAACAATGTCGCCGGAAATTATCATGAAATTAACAAAATGGCTTTGGAAAACTAGTCGAATGGTGTACGCCGATCGTTAGAGAACGAACTCGACGGTTTTGGAAAGTTTGTATCGATATCTAGAAGTTTCAGTTCGTGAGTTTTCGCCAAAAGGTCTCGAACATAAAGATAATAAGGGTTAAAGATAGTGATTTTTGCTAATTGTTGTGCGTAAAATGAGTTTCGCCAAGTTTGAACATCCGTAATTAATTTACTACAACTCCGCTTATACAAACGGCTTGTCGCTTTGAAAAATATGGCCGGTGAACTTGATTTTACTAGAAGACATTTCGCTCCAAAAGTTTCACAACCTTGTTAAAATCGCCGCAAACATGGTCACATTACCTAATGTAACACTTGTAACGTAAAAATAATATAGTTTTTTAAAATAATAGTTACGGCAACTTTATGAAAACGTGCATATCTTTGTCGCTTCAAACTGCTTTCACGATAATATGTCCTTAGCTTCGTATCAAAGTATACTAATATATTTTAACAAGTCGAAATAATTTGTGAAGCTTAAGGCTCGCTTTTTACCCGAATAGAGTAAAACAACTTGCTGAATTTTCCAAAAAAAAATACGCTTCGTCGTCAAACTTTAAAATCCATAACTTCTTCGTTATAACTCGCTTTTATCCGCTCAAGCCGCCACGGATTCGCTTTTAAAGTATATTTTCTAAATATCAAGGCCAAAGTTTCGCACTAACCGTCGGTTTTTCCAGAAAATCGAAATAAGGACAGAACATAATTTATAGTTATCGAAAATAGTTTTTCTCGGACAAAACCTATTCTAATCCCTTCAAATCAACTCCAAAGCTAATCTAATCCTACCATACACCTTCTTAGGGTTTCATGGGTTCCTAATCACCATCAAGACCAAGAATACCATGGGATAATTATAGGATGACCATAAATATATATATAACTTCTTAAAATCATGAAAATGGTATAAATCACATATGTCTTGCATGTTGCTCCAAAAATGAAAGGATACATATGAAATGAAAAAGGAAACATGAAAAATGATAAAAACATGCTTACAAGTGAAAATGATGAGGTGAAAGTAACAAGGTAAATCCTAAACACTCTTGGTTTTTATTTCAAAACCTTATAAAGAGTGATAACTAGATTGTTATACTTGTGCTTGATAAAAATTTTTGATCCCTTTGCTCTCTTGATGTGATGACCGGTTATAGAAGCAAGAAACAAGGAAGAGAGAACTTTTGTTAACACTTTGAAAATGATATGAATGTATGAGATAAATAATGGAAGTTGGACTTAAGTATTGGTGTAAAACATGTAATTAATAAACCATACCCATTTTATCACCCTCCCCTTGGTCGCCAAGGGGGAAGGTACCTAGAGATATTTGTGTTTTTTTTTTCTAAAATGTATAAACTTTGTGTATATTTGTGTAATTATAAGGAAAAGTGTAAGTATTGTGTAATTAAATGAATCTTGTAAGGTAAGTGGAAATTTTTGTACATGTAAGTTTTAATAATTCAAAATAGAATGTAATGAGATAATAAAATTGTAAAAATACAATCCTTGTAAAAATTGAGTGATAAAATAATTATCGTATAATTTTTAAGAAACACAACGTAATAATTTAACTTTAAAGATTTATGTACCAAATAAGTTTAAAACATTAGGAAAACTCAAAATATAGTTTTTATAAACTAAATGTAAGTTTAAAAATACATCGGGATCATTTTTGAAAGTAACGGGTTAAATGTTAAAATAATAACTCACGCGATAACGATTATTAAATATAAAAATTACGCGATGAATGTGAAATGAAATGTCATGAATGAATTAATGAGATGCAAATGATGTCAATGAAATGTAGACTAATCTTAGTCCATATGAAATGTACGTGATGTTATGATCATGAATTCGCCGCTAAACCTTAAAGGTTACGCGAATTTGAAACAAGTAAACCAAGTTTACTATAAATGTTGAAATTATGAGGCATAAATTGTGTCGAGAAATGACCGAAAGTACGGGTTGTCACATTCGCCCATCTAAAAAGGAATTCATCCTCGAATTCAATCGTTGTTAGGTCTAACGGTGTCGGTGAAAAGATGAGGATACTTGCATCGCATCCGGTCTTCCTGCTCCCAAGTAAACTCGTGACCTCGCCGAGAATTCCAACGAACTTTCACGATAGGAATACGACTGCTTTCAACCGCTGACCTCGCGGTCCATAATTTCTCTGTGTTCTTCCACAAAATTGAGTTTATCGTCTGTCGAACTTCGTCCAATGGAATAACGAGCGATTCGTCCGAAAGACACTTCTTCGTGTTTGAAACGTGAAACGTGTTGTGCACATGACCGAGTTCGACGGAAGATCAAGTCGATAAGCTACTGTGACCAACTCGCTCAAAATCTTGAATGGCCCAATGTATCTCGGGTTCAATTTCCCACGCTTCCAATCGTACCACGCCTTTCCAAGGCGATACTTTCAACATAACTTTGTCACCCACTTGAAATTCCAAATCCTGCGCCTAACATCCGTGATAACTTTATGTCGACCGCGATTCGAGTCTATCACAATTTGAACTATCTTTTCGGTGGTTTCCGCACTATTTCGGACCGATGAGTTGTGCCTCCTACCCGCCCAACAAACAGTGATCGGCACTTTCGACCATAGAGTGCCTCGAATGGTGCCATCTTTATACCGTGTGATAACTATTGTTGCACGAGAATTAATCAATGGCAAATGGTTAGCCCAACCATTTCCAAAATCAATTACGCATGCCCTCAAGATATCTTCTAGCGCTTGAATTGTTCTTCACTTTGACCGTCGGTTTGTGGGTGATATGTTGTGCTCATCTCTAACTGGTTCCGAACGATCTTGCAATGAATTCCAAAAGTTTGAAGTGAATCGACTATCTCGCTTAAATGATAGAAATTGGTGCTCCGTGCCTCGAGACTATTTCCTTGACATAAAGTCTAGTGAGTTGCTCCATGGAATAAGTCTCTAATCGGTATGAAATGGGTCGACTTGGTAAGGCGATCAACAATTACCCAAATAGTCGTAACCTCCCGATGTCTTAGGAAGTTTCGTAACAAAGTCCATTGTAATGCGCTCCCATTTCCATTGAGGAATTTCCGTTGTTGTAGTAAACCCCAAGGCTTCGATATTCGACTTTACCTTAGAGCGGTAAGGCATTTGCTAACGACGTGGCAATCTCCGCTTTCATGTTCGGCCACCAATAAAGCTTCTTAAGATCTTGGTACATCTTATCCGATCCGGATGAATAGAATACTTTGACTTATGCGACTCATGCATAATCAATTTCGTATTCGCCATACAATGGAACCCACATTCTATCCTTGAAACATAGTACTCCATCCGCTCTCTTTACAAAACCGCTTGCGCTTTGGGCATACCATAAAGCTTTTCACTTGGTCGGTTTTCCTCCTTAAGTGCCTCGACTTGTGCTTCTTGGATTTTTGATGGTAAAGGAGAAATAATCATCATTCCCAATGATCGAACTCTTAAAGGTTTAGGCCTCTCTTCCGACTAAGAGCATCACCACAACATTGGCTTTTCCCGGTGATACTTGATTTCACAATCATAGTCGCCGAGTAACTCCAACCAACGACGTTGCCTCATATTAAGCTCCTTTGATCAAGAATATATTGCAAACTCTTGTGGTCCGTAAACACGTGCACTTTGTACCGTAGAGGTAGTGTCTCCAAATCTTGAGTGCAAAACTACGGCTCCTAACTCGAGATCATGAGTGGTGTAATTCTTCTCATGAGTCTTAAGTTGTCGAGAAGCATACGCTATCACCTTCTCGTTTTGCATTAAACAGCCCCAAGTCCTTTATGCGGCGTCGCAATATACAACAAAGTTCTCAATGCCTTCGGTAGTGCCAAAATTGGCGACCGCAAAGCTTTTGCTTCAACAACCAAAAGCGCTTCTTGTTTCTTTCCCCACTCATACTTCTTGTTTTTCTCGTGTCAACTTGGTCAAAGGTCTCGCTATCTTGAAAACCTTCGATGAACCTTCGTAATACCCGGCTAGTCCTAGAAATTGTCGAATTTCAGAGATTTGTTGAGTAGCCCAATCTTTCACGGCTTCAATCTTTGCGGGATCAACTTGTAGTCCTTGACTATCAATGATGTGACCAAGAAATTGCACTTTGTGGTTCCAAAATCACACTTCAAAACTTGGCATACAACTTCTCATTCTTGAGTAGCCTTAAAATCGCCCTTAAATGCTCTTCGTGCTCTTTTTTGCTCTTTGAGTAGATCAAGATGTCGTCAATGAATACTATAACAAACTTGTCCAAATACGACTTACAAACTCTATTCATGAGATCCATGAATACCGCAGTGCATTAGTCAATCCAAACGGCATCACTTGAAACTCGAATGACCGTAACGTGTTCTAAACGCTGTTTGAATATCCTCTTCCCGAACTCGTCGATGATAACCCGACCGGAGATCAATCTTGGAATAAATACTAGAACCTTGCAACCGATCGAATAAGTCATCAATTCGGGAGTGGGTAACGATTCTTCACCGTTAACTTGTTCAACTCGATAATCTATGCACATTCGGAAGGATCCATCTTTCTTCTTCACAAACAAGACCGGTGCTCCCAAGGCGAGGAACTCGCCTAATGAATCCTTTGTCTAGAAGTTCTTGCAATTGATTAGACAACTCTTGCATTTCGGATGGTGCTAGACAGACGGTGCTCGCAAGAATCGGTGCAGCTCCCGCACTAAGTCAATTTGAAATTTACTTGACGTGCCGGTGGAAGTCCGGTAAATCCTGGAAAAACTTCGTAAAATTCACGGACAATAGGTACATCTTCAAGTCGCCTCTCCTCCGACTTTTTCTGGTTACATGGGCTAAGAAAGCAAGACAACCTTTCTTTATGTACTTCTCCGCTTTGATGCACGATATGATACTAAGTCTAGTTCCACTCGCTCCCCACGAATAATCAAAGTTTCGCCGTTGTAGGAAGATGAACAACTTTCTCGTCACAAATGATCTTTGCACGATGCTTAGATAACCAATCCATGCCGATGACGACGCCAAAACTACCAAGCTCTACGGGCATGAGGTCTATGTTGAAGGGATGATTAAGAAAATTAAATGTGCAACCGCGGACAATGGTGTTGGTGCTAACTACGCTACCATTAGCTAATTCGACGTTGTATGATATGTCTAGTGTAGTTGGTTTAATGTTGAGCAAAGGTGCAAATGCGGTGGACACAAAACTTTATCGGCACCGAATCAAATAAAATCAAGCATAACGATTATTGAGAAGGAACGCACCGTGATGACATTCGGTCCTCCTTATCTTCTCCGCCTCCAATAACGTAAACCCTTCCTTGTGCCATACCTCCTTGATTCGGATTTCCTTGATTTCTTCCCTTCTTACAATCCTTCTTGTAGTGTCCAGGTTCCCCGCAACCAAAACATGTAACTTGTGGCGACTTGCAATCCCTAGTACGGTGACCAACTTTCTTGCAATTTTCACATGGATCAGGACATCGACCCGGATTATGATGACTCAAACACCTATTACACTTCGGCAAAACCCCTGAATATCCTTTTCCTTCTTTTTGACCCGCAACATAAGCCTTAGCAACCTCTTGCCTCTTGGGCGGTTGTTGAGTAGCATTTCTGCCCCTAGTGTTGTCCCACTTCCGTTTGTTGTTGTTGCTATTGTTGTTGTTGTAGTTGGATCGGTTATTGTTGTTGAAACGGTTGTTGGGGTTGTTGTTGTTGTTTCGGTTAGTGTTGGTGTATTTACCCCTCTTCACCACTTGTGCCATCACACGAGTTACTCGAATAACTTCCTCAATTGTTTGTGGATCGAACGAAGTCACATCTCCTTGAATCACCTCGGGAAGTCCCCCGATAAAAGCCTCTAGCAACTTCTCGTTATCAGAAACCATGGACGGGCATAACGCAGCTAATTCTTGAAATCTCCGGATGTAAGTGTCAATATCATACCCAATGGTTACTAGTTCATAGAACTCGGTCTCCAACTTTTTGACTTCCGTTCGAGGACAAAACTTCTTAGTCACCAAACCCTTAAATTGCTCCCAAGTAAGCTTGAAAGCATTCTCCATCCCAATCGGTTGAGCATAGGAATTCCACCATGACAACGCCCATCGAGTAATGTGCTCGTAGCAAACTTAACCTTACTATCATCCGGACAGCATAAAGCAAAAACCGACTCCAACTTTTCAAACCATCGCACCATGGTCGTAGCTCCTCGGCACTCGAAACTTGGTGGGTTCGCCACTTTGAAATCTTTGTACGAACATTTCTTAACCCCTGATCCTCCTGCATTACGAGAGCAGAGCAAGCCTTGCGGCTTCAAAGAAGTCATAAGGCCTCAAGAAAGAGCAGTTGCCCACCGCTTCCTTCGACTCTTAGAGCATTAGCAATGCTATCGCTCACCAACTTTTGAATTGTTGCTGGGTCATTTCAACCGTAGCTTTCTTGATTGCCACAACTCTTCAAAATCACAAGATGAAACAATCATGAGAACTCGTAAGTAGAAACAACCATCATACAAATATATCCACAACCACAACATGCATAAAGTAAATGGAATCACAACGGAACAATAACGAAATATCACAAATATAATCACAACACACGTGGATAATATACATGAAAATTTCGCCTACATGGACCGATATCATACATAATAAAACCATTCCTACATAGTAGAGTCAATACTTGATACATTTGTTTGTACAACAACCAAAAGACAACAAGTTCTTTAAACCACGCCACACACCGTGACTAGGATAATAATGGTCAAAACTATACATAATACAAGTCTACATAAGGCACCTTATGGTGCTCCGCCGCCGATCACGGAGATCACGAACCCGAGTAGTCAAACTAGCAATCAAACTCCTCATCTCACTAATCGACCGCAAAGTAACAATACTCACGAGCTAAAGATAACTCTCGTGTTCGACGGCAGAACTCATCCCGAGTCATCTCGCCTGTCATACAACTCGGGCATCTCCCGCCTCAACTCATCTATACGCTCTCGGTCCTCTATCTGTCTATGCCGAATACTACGATGAGATAAATCGATCGAAACCGCCTAACACTAAACCTCGACCTCCTCGCCGATGGGCTCAATCCTATCTACCGCGGTTCCTCCAACCGCCGTGACAAACTATCAATCTGGATCTCCGAGCATCAATACGGGCCCTAATGCCTGCAGAAGGTCGTCGTGCACCGCGACCTAGAACTCTCTCCTAACTCGAACCTAGCGGGTGGCTCGGGCTCGATGGATGGTGGTGTAGGGATATCAAAACGAGCACGCTTGGCGGCAAGTGCGTCCGAGGTAAAGGATCCCTAAGAAAATATGATGAAGATGGTGATGATGGTGCTGGCAGTGGTGATGGTGGTAGGTGTATCGGGTTATGAGCTGGGCTAATATGAGGAGTGGGTGCGACTTCGCCCTCCTCGAAGGGTTCAGTCTCAGTGTCGGTCATAACTAGTGGGAAGGCTGGAGTAGAGCCAATGGAGGATACGATCTCAGTGGAATGTGATGGAACATCATCCATGATGGGGTTAGCTGGAACATCATCCGAGCTAGAGTCCGATGATATGGTGATAGGATGAGAATCTGAAGACATGTCTGTGACAACCGATGTGAAATAAAAGTAAATAACCTCGAATAAAGTGTAAGTGAATCCACATGAAAAATGAATATGTACTATGATGAAATGATGAGATGCTATGATAATGTAGCTATAGTCTAGGTCAATGATGCAACCTAGTTCTCTATAATCGTAGCTCGTACCAATCATCACACCCCAATTTACATTTTGCGCAATGGAATGGAATTCGGGATTGATCGTCATAGCACCACATCACAGTTATATTGAACGACCTAAAGTGTCGTTTAAAACACATCGTTGGATATTTCATAAAAACATTCAGAGTACAACATCGGTCCCAAAAGGTTTACAAAATTTGCGGAAATACAAATATGTTACAAATCCAAACGACGTTTTGAAATAAAGTACCATAATGTACAATAATGTAAGTCGACGCCGCGACTCAAAATGTAGGTCCCTAAACCATGTCATGATGATAGTGCCTCGCCACCGAAAATACATTGCTAAAAAGGTCAACAATAATGTTGGTGAGAAATCATAGGTTTATGTAAATGTTTTATACGACTACACAAGTATAGATCGTGCATGACAATCAAGTCACGTAAAAAATGTTACAATTGCAATAAGTCCATGACAATCAAACTAGACTAATCATAATGTATGCCCTGCAGAGTGTTTGCATGACAACTCCGTAATGTTATAAAATGAAATGCATCCGTATGGCGGTTGGGATTCACCAACCCGAATGGGGCGTCACCTCGATAGATCTATCCACTCATCCTCGCTCAAAGATTAACGGTTCATGTTCAGGTAATGGGAATGGGGACTTTCAATTGGCAAATAAGGTAACTTAAGCAATGTAAATGAATTTAATATACTTGGTATCGTACAAAAAAAATGTAGTGCAATGTATTCTCCCCCGTGGGTTTGAAAATAATCAAAAGCATGTAAAACGGGGCTATGAAAACTCACTTGGTAAACTGGAATGATGACAAAAGTGAGTACACTGAGGTATAATGTGATGCGTCAACCGGGACCTATTACGAATGATATGATATGTCATGAGTTGCAATGTAATGTTATGCATGCATTTCGTATGTTATTTATACCATTTGTGAGTTTTACAAATATTACTTGTCGTCGAAAAATACTCTTTTGACGTCTTGACCCTTCAAAAATCACTTTACAAGTTTTTACGTCAAAATGTCATCCTATAATGGTTTTATAATGATTTATGGTGAAATTTTCACTTTTCGTCGCAAAACAATGTCGTCGGAAATTATCATGAAATTAACAAAAATGGCTTTGGAAAACTAGTCGTAAAATGGTGTACGTCGATCGTTAGAGAACGAACTCGACGGTTTTGGAAAGTTTGTATCGATATCTAGAAGTTTCAGTTCAGGAGTTTTCGTCAAAAGGTCTCGAACATAAAGATAATAAGGGTTAAAGATAGTGATTTTTGCTAATTGTTGTGCGTAAAATGAGTTTCGCCAAGTTTGAACATCCGTAATTAATTTACTACAACTCCGCTATACAAACGGCTTGTCGCTTTGAAAAATATGGCCGGTGAACTTGATTTTACTAGAAGACATTTCGCTCCAAAAGTTTCACAACCTTGTTAAAGCGCCAAGAAACATGGTCGTTATAATTAATGTAACACTTGTAACGTAAAAATAATATAGTTTTTCGAGAAAATAATAGTTACGGCAACTTTATGAAAACGTGCATATCTTTGTCGTTTCAAATCCGCTTTCACGTATAATATGTCCTTAGCTTCGTATCAAAGTATACTAATATATTTTTGACAAGTCGAAATAATTTGTGAAGCTTAAGGCTCGTTTTTACCCGAATAGAGTAAAAACAGCTTGCTGAATTTTTCGAAAAAATACGCTTCGTCGTCAAACTTTAAAAATCCATAACTTCTTCGTTATAACTCCGTTTTATCCGCTCAAGCGCCACGGATTCGTTTTAAAGTATATTTTCTAAATATCAAGGCCAAAGTTTCGTACCAACTGTCGGTTTTTCCAGAAAATCGAAATAAGGACAGAACATAATTTATAGTTATCGAAAATAGTTTTTCTCGGACAAAACCTATTCTAATCCCTTCAAATCAACTCCAAAGCTAATCTAATCCTACCATACACCTTCTTAGGGTGTCATGGGTTCCTAATCACCATCAAGACCAAGAATACCATGGGGATAATTATAGGATGACCATAAATATATATATAACTTCTTAAAATCATGAAAAATGGTATAAATCACATATGTCTTGCATGTTGCTCCAAAAATGAAATGATACATATGAAATGAAAAAGGAAACATGAAAAATGATAAAAACATGCTTACAAGTGAAAATGATGAGGTGAAAGTAACAAGGTAAATCCTAAACACTCTTGGTTTTTATTTCAAAACCTTATAAAGAGTGATAACTAGATTGTTATACTTGTGCTTGATAAAAATTTTTGATCCCTTTGCTCTCTTGATGTGATGACCGGTTATAGAAGCAAGAAACAAGGAAGAGAGAACTTTTTGTTAACACTTTGAAAAATGATATGAATGTATGAGATAAATAATGGAAGTTGGACTTTAAGTATTGGTGTAAAAACATGTAATTAATAAACCATACCCATTTTAATGTCTCCCCTCCCCCTTGGTCGGCCAAGGGGGAAGGTACCTAGAGATATTTGTGTTTTTTTTTTCTAAAATGTATAAACTTTGTGTATATTTGTGTAATTATAAGGAAAAAGTGTAAGTATTGTGTAATTAAATGAATCTTGTAAGGTAAGTGGAAATTTTTGGTACATGTAAGTTTTTAATAATTCAAAATAGAATGTAATGAGATAATAAAAATTGTAAAAATACAATCCTTGTAAAAATTGAGTGATAAAATAATTATCGTATAATTTTTAAGAAACACAACGTAATAATTTAACTTTAACGATTTATGTACCAAATAAGTTTAAAACATTAAGAAAACTCAAAATATAGTTTTTATAAACTAAATGTAAGTTTAAAAATACATCGGGATCATTTTTGAAAGTAACGGGTTAAATGTTAAAATAATAACTCACGCGATAACGATTATTAAATATAAAAATTACGCGATGAATGTGAAATGAAATGTCATGAATGAATTAATGAGATGCAAATGATGTCAATGAAATGTAGACTAATCTTAGTCCATATGAAATGTACGTGATGTTATGATCATGAATTACCGCTAAACCTTAAAGGTTACGCGATTTGAAACAAGTAAACCAAGTTTACTATAAATGTTGAAATTATGAGGCATAAATTGTGTCGAGAAATGACCTGAAAGTACGGGTTGTCACAAGAACAATTGATAACAAATCAATAGCTTTCACCGCTTGTTGTTCTAGTACGATTGTATAAATTATCAATAACTACGAAGTGTGATTGTTTCGAACTTTTCAATTCAACTTGGTCCTCACTTGGTAGACATAAGATGATATGATAATGGACTCAAACTCGCTTGTTTGTTTTGAGTTCATTACTTGTTATTTGTCAAAAGACTTTGAAATATTTGACAAAAATAATTGGATGTGTAGTTAAAGACAAAAATTAATAAGTTAAAGATGAAAGTTTAATTTTGTTTTGTATGGAAGCGTCATTGTAGCTTCAATGTTTGAAACGAGTGTGTGTGTCTATGTGTTAAGGCGTATAACATCAAATATTCATAAATGCCATGATAGAATTCTCATTTAGGACAATCTCGCTCATTTCTTTTTAACTTGTTTATAGCTAATTAAAAGGTTTAAACCACGTCTCACCATATAACATACCAACTTCGTTTTTTGTTGAGCGGCAGGAAAAACAATTTATCAGCTCGTAACCTCAGCTCGTACGTGGGTAATTTGCTAGTTAAGTACTTAAAAATCATTTTTAACGGATCCACCATACCAACTCATGTGTTATGCTTTGGATATAGTTTTCAATATATTAACGCAGACATCATTTTGTTTGGATGTGGTATCTATCTATCTATATCTATAATAAAAGAAGGTTTTTTAAATTCTACACGTCATTTAATCCACTATGGCACATCTTCCACGTCACTTAATCCACGCCATTTAATCCACGTGTAAATCCAAGTCATTTATGACCGCCTCTTTTATATGTTTAACCTACTAATTTACAGATCCAACACCATCACCAATTTTTTGATAGTTCCTCCATTCAATTTTCATCTTAAATCACACATCCTACTCTATAATAATCTGTTATTTCATCTAATCTCAAATTTCTTTCACCTGATTAACTCGTATGAGGTATGTTAGCTTAGCAACTTTTGTTAGGGTTTTAATTCATATGTTTAGGATTCTAATTTATATGCTATCGATCTATATGTTGAATGCACCCCTTCATTTTTTGAAATCCTGATTTTCAATCTAAATTTAGGTTTCTATCTATATCTATAATAAAAGAAGGTTTTTTTTTAAAATTCTACACGTCATTTAATCCACGGTGCACATCTTCCACGTCATTTAATCCACGTGTAAATCCAAGTCTTTTATGACCGCCTCTTTTATATGTTTAACCTACTTATTTACAGATCCAACACCATCACCAATTTTTTTATAGTTCCTCCATTTAATCTTCATCTTAAATCACACATCCTACTCTATAATAATCATATTTCATCTAATCTCAAATTTCTTTCATCCGATTAACTCAGATAAGGTATGTTAACTTAGCAACTTTTGTTAGGGTTTTAATTCATATGTTTAGGATTCTAATTTATATGCTATCGATCTATATGTTGAAGCGCACCTTCATTTTTGAAACTCGATTTTCAATCTAAATTTAGGTTTCTAATTGATATTCTATTTATTTAATCTTTAATCTTGAAATTAGAAATTAATCTTGAAATTAGAAATTGATTTTGATTATTGTTGTTTTTAAACAGATCTTGTGGGTTTTTTGATATCTAATGCTACAAATAGTGATAACAATAGGTCATAAATTGATATTTTTGAAAGCTTATATACTTCTTCTTGATCGTGGAACATAAGTTTTGAAATCTCGAGTTAGTTGACATACTAAAGTGGTTGTTTGGGATTGCTTATTAATAATGCTAATTTTCTACTAAATTAAAGGATTGTTATCAACAAGGATATCAATATAGAACTTTATTCCTCAACTTGTGTCCACCTTCTGCATAGGTCACCTACAAACAGGGATGATTTATATTGCTTGTGACGATTCTCTTAGGTTACTTTTATTAACGATTACTTACACTTACATTAGTTTTAAAATGTGGCAAATAAGTCCATTTTTTGGAACGCATGTTGTTATTTACATTTTTACAATAGGTTGCACTTTTGTCGTTTCAACCGTGAAACTTGCTGAAATTATACATGAAGTTAATCGAGAGAATAAAATGTCCGAAGGTCACCAAGAAATTGAAAATGAAAGGTAATCCACTCTTAAAAGTACTACATTAAGCGATACTAACTTAAGGATGTAACTCAAAGTCATATGCATTCTTTATAAAAGAAACTAAATCTGGTACAAATTAAAACAAAATGTAGTCACATGTAGCAAATAAGATGTGAAAAAGAAGATGGTTGAAGGGCGATACACTTTTCATGGTTTGTGTTTATACACGCAAGGTGTTCTGCTCTGTTTCAATAACATTTATTACTTGCTCAGTTCTATAACATTGATTACTTTGCCTTATTCGAAATATGCCCTTGTGACTTAATTTTTATTGTAACGTTTTTTACCTGTTTCTAAGTATGATATATTATTTAAAATTTCTGAGTTTGACCTTATATAGAAAAATATAAAATGAAAACAACAATATGAATTGACTCTTCCTATATAAATGGGTCAAGGTAGACTATTTTTGTTTTAACCGAGCAATCTTCTAATGTTTCGTAAGCTCAAACTTTATTTTGGCCGTATTGGTTTCAGGAGGACCTGGATGTCGTGGTGATTGAAACTTACTACTTGTCACACCCTCGCCGGAGGCGGAAACACGAGGTGTAACGGAAGGGAACATAAGCACAAGATAATAGAACATACCAACGTTAATATTTAAAAGAAAGAGTACACGATTACAATACCGTTTAGCCGTCATCGGCAAATATATTACAAAGTTTAGATTCCAAAATATTTCGTTCTATTACATAACGATTTGTAGTGACAAGTGAAAACTTCATTATGCAAGACCGGTAGAAAAAGCTTACTAACGATCACACGAAATGCATGAGAGAAAACGGGTCAACTATGAAAATAGTTGGTGAGTATACACGTTTAAAGTAAAATAAGAAAACTCGTAAGAAATATTCAAAGGTTTCGGTCATCGGAAATAGTCCACAAAGCAAAGGCATTGTAAATCCACTTAGTTCCAAGTTCGCCATACAAAACTTGCGACCGTGTGTTCACAACCCATTGCACAAAATATAGCGTATCAAGTAGTCAAGTATAAGCGGTCATAATAGTTCACAATATAGTACCACGAATATAATAATTCAGGATGCTCTGATGAAACCAAATTATTCGGGTACCACTACCCAAAGTTATGTTGGGTGCCTCTTCCCAAAGATATCTTGGTGCCTCTTCCCAAAGATATCTTGGGTGCCTCTTCCCAAAGATATACTGGGTGCCTCTTCCCAAATATATTGGGTGCCTCTTCCCAAAGATACGCTCCGAACACGGGAGACTTTATAGTGATGCTCGAACATGGGAGACTTTATAGTGATGCTCGAACATAGGAGACTTTAGGTCAAGGTCATAACATGTACGGTTCAATAAATTCCAACAAGTCATAAATTGTAATTAAGTTCAAGGATTTGATTCGAGTTCACAAATTCTAGTCAAAAGAGTTCACAAAAGTAAGAATCAATTTAATTCAAGTATGGTTCATGCATTCAGCCCCAAAATATAGTAAAACGGTAAAAAGGGGATGTGATTACTCACTTGATGAATAGATGCGATGACAAAAGTGGTTACACCGAAATGTAGCGTAAATCTCGAAACCGACCTATTATGAATGATATGATATGCAATAAGTCATGATGTAATGTTATGCACTTGATTCGGATGATATTTATACCACTTATGTATTTTTGAAAACAATACTTCTCGTCGAAAATATAATCTTTTAACGTCTTGACCATTTTTAAATTACTTCACGTGTATTTACATTGAAATGATATCCGACGATAATCATTTAGTGATTAATTGTGAAATTATAACTTTTCGTCGTAAAATAATGTCATTGAAATTTCCATGAAAGTGACTAAAACGGCCTCTAAACGCTAGTCGTAAAATGGTGCACGTCAAGTGTTAGGAAGCAAACTCAACGGTTTTAGGAAGCTTGTATCATTATCTCAAAGTTTTAGTGTTTAAGTTTTCGTCCTAGAGGTCTCGTACATAAAGAAAATTAGAGGTTAAGTATGGTACTTTTAGTCCAAAATATAGTTTAAGGATGGGTTTTCGGCAAAGTTTGAGCGACTATATTTTATTCATTACAACTCCGCTTGATTTAACGGTTGGATATTTTGGAAAATATGGTTGGCGAACTTGATTTTACTATAAGACATCTTTTTATAAAGAGTATCCTATCAATGTTAAAAACGACCCTCAACATGGCCCCTAGTTGCCGTAGTATATGTTTAATAGAAAATATATTAATGTTGCTAATAGAATAAAGTTACGGCAACTTTGTTTATCGCGTGTAATTTACTCGTTACAAGTCCGTTTTCTACGTTTTCTATACCCTTAGATTCGTGTCAAAGTATACTAATATATTTTTGATAAGTCGACACAATTTATAAAGCTTAAGACTCATTTTTGACTCGTAAAGAGTGACATTTTCATGCTGAAATTTCTGAAATTTATATTTTTCGTCGCCAAATTGAAAAAGTCATAACTTCTTCGTTATAACTCCGTTTTAATCCGTTCAAGCGGCCACGGTTTCGTTTTAAAGTATATTTTCTAAATATCTAGGCCAAATATTTTTACCTACTGTCGGATTTTCCAGAATTTCAAAATAAGGACAGACCCTTTTCAAAACGTGTCGAAATGAGTTTTTCTCGCGCCAAACCTATTCTAACCCATTCAAAACAACTCGGGTTATTCTAATCCTACCATACACCTTCTTAGGGTGTCATGGGTTCCTAGACATCACCAAAACTAATATATAACAAGGAGTAATTATAGGATAGATTATATATATTTAACACTTAAAAACCTTAAAAAGTGGTATAAACATCACATAACTTGCATGTTTTCTCAAATAAAAATGAAATGACCATAAAAATGAATATAAAATATTATGATGATAATGAATGCTTACTAATGATTGATGAGGTTTAAGGACAATGGGTTTTTCCTAATCACCCTACGTTTTTATTTCAAAACCTATACAAAGAGTGTGTCTAGATTGTTTATAACTTGATTAGAAAAATTTTATGATCTTTCTCTTGCACCCTCCTTATGGCCGGTATTATGATGGAGAGAAGAAGATAGCTTATTTTCTTTCACCTTTGATATAAGATACTATGTGTATGTTTGTAAATAAAATGAATATATGTCTTAGTGTAACTTAGATATTTTGTGATAAAATGGTAAGAGTCATCCCCTTGTCGACAAGGGGATATTATATAGCTAGTGTATACATTTTTTTTTTTACTAAGTGTTTAAGTATAGATTAGATGTGTATTTGTAAGTATAGTTGGGTAGTTATGTATATACTTAAGCTTGTAAGGTAGCGTTAATTAAAAATAAATTTTAACGGGTCAAGATAAAATATATTGAGGTAATAAAAATTATAAAAAATACATTTCTTGAAAGATTTGAGTGAAATAATAATAATCGTGTAGTATTTAAGAAAAACGTCGTAATTATATAAATATAACAATTTATATACAAAATAAATTTAAAACACTGGGTAAACTCATAATATTATTTTTATAACTTAATATGAGTATAAAAATATATCGGGATAATTTTTGGAAGTATCGGATCAATTGTTCAAAATAATGTTTACGCGATAGCGTTTATTTAATAAGAAAATAAACGTTTAATGTAAAATGCAAAACCCATGCATAGTTTGTTATGAAATGATGAATATGGAGTTTGAGAAATGACCGGAAATTGAGAATTGTGACACTACTACAAGTTATAGTGTGTGTGTGTGTGGTTCTTCTACAAATGTTTTATTTTTCTACACCATGTAAGTTCAAAATTGAATTCACTTGCGTGTATATCTCGATCCATGTGATTAGTTAGTTTTATCAAATAGGATGTAGAAAGGTGGTTAGAAGTTATTTGTTGTTCGTGTTTTAGTGCTAACTCAAAAATGATAGTGTTAATTCAAAAGTAATATTGTTAACAGTATTGGCTAGAATTATATATATGGTTGATGTAGATCTTATGTTTAAATTATTCGATTTGTATAATATTAATTGTAAAACTGATTATTACTTTCATTTTAACTTTAGAACTTTTCTACAAGTTAGTCTTCTACTTGCATCTTGGTTAAATTAACAGGTTCCTAAGTGTTTTTTTCCATTAGTTGAAATATTGGGATGGAGAATGTATTTGACTTCATATTGTATAGGGTTTTCATTATGTATGTGGTTTTATGCCTTTGCACTATCGAATTGTACTACTATTATTTGACTGTTGGTTTGTGTGGTTCCAGAGTCACTTTATAGTTGAATGTTATATGAGAAAGGCGTACATATCAGGTTTTACGGGTAGTGCTGGCACCGCAGTTGTTACACTCATACGGTAGCTCATTGATCCGTAAATGATTTAAATAGGGAGTATGGGTTGCCGTATCATTCTGAGGCATAAGGTTCGTGATTTTGGTTTTTTTGCGAAATTCAGTTGGATAAAAGTATTAGACATCAAACATTTCGATGTCATTTGCCATTTTGCAGGAGTGGATATACTGAAATCAAGAAATAATGTGAGCTTAAGGAGGGAATCATCAGGTCCAAAGGATAATAATCCATATAGTCATATTGCTTCTCATACGTTTACCTTGTGTGAATTTGGGCTGGAACAAACAATTTTAGCATGTTTGACTTTAAAAAAAAAATCAAAGTTTATCTCATTTATTAGATTGTTGTTCTAAACTGGGTGAATGTGTAATAGGTAGAAGGCTTTGGATTTTGCAGCCTTGGATCGGAGTTCACTTTACAGAGTTTAAGTAAACAACGACAATCATGTATCGGCAAGTCACTCCTCTATTATTGGTCCCGTTATAGTGATAATGTAGCAAGCTCTTCTGTTAAGCATTTATGTATATACTTTGTCCTTGTAGTAATGTTATTATGTCTAGAGAGCTAATAACCCATTCTTCACCAGGTCACCACCAAGCAGATCATCCTCCACATCCAATCGTGGAAGCTGCACTCGTGCTGCAGAAGGATTGAAGGGGTCAAGGCATCTCTGTTGTTGCTTATTAAGAAAGATGAGGTGAATCTTTTGGTTATATGTCGTGTGTTTTTAAGTCATTATCACTACAAATAATGTTAAATCAACAATAGTTAATGTGATTTGGCGCACCAGATTATTGACAAGTACATTTAGACTATTAAACTATATGCATAGCTTAACATTTCATATGAAGCATCCATTCTTTGATATCTCAACTTCTATGTCACCATGGATCTTTTACCAATTGGTTTTACCATATCTGATTAAAATATATGTGTAATATAGGTGAAATATCTGTAAATGCTCATACACTAGAGTATGTCTATGGTTCAGATTGTCTTGCGAAATGTCGTTGAATGATTTGTTAGTTGACATAATTTTGTGATTTAGAAAATTGACTGTTGTGGAATTGATGAAAGATGTGTAAGGTTTTTTCAAGTGTGATAGGATATGAACTTTTAAGCTTAATTTTGGCTTATGAACATATTTGTTGAACTAGAGTGTGAGGTGGTCGAGAATTTTATGACCCGACTTCTTCGTTATATTTGACAAGAGTGCGGCTGTACTTGTGCAGGAAGAGAGGAAGGTATGACATAAAACCCAAAGTGTTGAATTTCGTGTTTTCTCGTATATATATATTTTAGTTATATTTATTTCACAACTTCTGAATTGCCAGAAAGGAGACATGGAGGACTTTAACAAACTCCTTGAAAATACTTATGCTTTCAAAGTTGATATCAAAGAATTCAACATTGACAACAACAAGCATAGGTAAGGTATTTCCCGGTTGACTAATGATAGGTAATGTTTGTACATGAGTTTATTCATTAAGCGTCCACTATTTTATTTACCAATAAACTTTTGTATAAACAGGAAATACAATCCAACTCTCAAGCTACTGCTCTTGAATCCGAAGGTCTAGACAATACGTACACTGAATCTTTGTACTCTCCTGAAGTGTTGAATGTTCTCTTACTTTTTTTTGTTATAAAATGAATAATGTTGTTTCAGAATTAATATTTAGTTAGTTTTTTTAAACTTTTATACGCTATATTTTTTAACTTTCTATAAGCTACCCGTGATTTATCACGGGTTTATAGGCTAGTTAATATATTCAACCAACACATGTTTTATGTTTTAGATGTGGTTTTCAATATTCTTAATGTAAAGCAACAAAGTCGAGAATGGATGCCAGCATAAAGGTCTGCGTTGTGGCCCAGAAAACAAGCTGAAAAGCTTATGCGGCATCAACTATCATAAGGATGGCCAGTGCGGTTACAGGAAGAGCCTTCGGGCTCTTTTTGCCAACAAAAATGCTTCCCTTTCTCCGGATGATCTTGCTCATGAAAGGAAGAAGAGAAGCAATGTATGATATATTATTAATTGTCAGTGTAGATAAAAGATGATGAGGAAAAATCTAACAAATTAGTGTTGTATAAAAATAAGACTTAGCGCAAGTATTTATAAGTGTAAGTGCCAAAATTATTTAAGCCACTTCTTTGGAGTGACCAATTTCATAACGTTGTACTAAGAGAGCTAGATGCAGGAAGCACCAAATAAATATAATTGGATTGTCACCTCAGCAAATAACACAATAACTAAAATACCATCTACAACTATAACAATTATAGGTGCATGTGGGGCTTATAACCCACCACCAAAACAGCCCCCTCCAAAAAAAAAACAACGCTAATGGCCCTCATGAATTCACCAACGAATGTCCCAATGACATGACAATGACACCAACCATGATGCAGTATGGCATGTTATTGGATGAAAAAAAATCCAATGTCATGTCATTAGTTTAGTGCACCGTGCACTCTTATACACAAAAGCAATCCTCTTGAGAAAGTGATAGTGATACATCATTTTGAAACGGGAAAAGTTATCCCCACCCTCCCCCTCCTAAAAAATAGCAAACCGCACCCCTTCTGGGGTTTTTTTTTTCAATTTTTTGATTTTATTTCATTTATCTTTTATTTTGATAATTTTGTTTATATCAAAAATCTATAAACATAAAAGTACGGAACAAAAAATATAAAGCTGAATAAGTCAAACGCTTAAAACTGTAATAAATATTAAATAGAAACTGATAAAAAACTGTGTTATGCTGAAAATTATTGGAGACAAAAAAGAATCTTTGACTTTTGACCCTCATGTCACATCTAGGAAGCACAACCCTTTTAAAACTTGTTTAGAACGAGATATATATACCCACACATTGTAGCATGTGCAAACAATTTTATATAATAATTACAAAATAAAATCCTCGTTTAAGTAGTCAAGCATTACGAAAAAGCACACTCATAAAAATTTATATATGTAGTGGTTAGCTTTAGAAAGTAATAATCATAATGAAATAGCTTAAGGTCTACTTTATAATAAGCTTGTAGTTTAAGCACTTATACGAAATGTACAATGAGCATCAATACCTCACATTATGTTTGGCATAATGGGCTCAGGGTTAATAGGTAAAAGTAATAATCATAATGAGAACATATTATAGTTCGAAAGTTGTTTTATATTTTTATAAAGTTGTTTAATAATTAGTTAGAAATAAGTTTTATTAATGTAAAATCATATAAAATACATAAAATTAAATTCATATATTTTCAACTTTTATATGATAATTCATTATATTTTTAAACGTATTTAAGTAATTTAACTATCCATTAAGCCTCATTTTATGATGCAGGAACATGAAGACTTGTGAACTACTTTATAATGCCCACTAGCTTTCATAAACCGCGCGACAAACGAGGTACTTATTTTATAAACCGACTTATTTAAAAAACTCAAGCCCTGACAAGCTTATAGAAGGTTTATTTTAAATTGACTTATTTTAAAAACTCAAGTTTCACTTAAAGTAAATGAATCTAGGATTTATTTTAAAAACGAAGTTTCACTTGCTAGTCGCATAAA
Organism: Chrysanthemum lavandulifolium; assembly: GCA_022545495.1. NCBI lineage: Eukaryota > Viridiplantae > Streptophyta > Magnoliopsida > Asterales > Asteraceae > Chrysanthemum > Chrysanthemum lavandulifolium. The sequence goes on along the minus strand of CM040245.1, from coordinate 143,474,378 downwards.
AAGTACCACACCTTGCCATGTACTTTTGTCAAAAAAAATTAAGACACGTGACAATAATTTAGCGAGCTCGCATAATCCATCAGTCTAGTAAAAGGGTTCGACATGGTCGGTTCAATCAGTTAAACTGTTTCGGGTAAAAAAACAGCCAAATTAAGCCGGGTTTTTAATATTTTTTAACCGAATTAGATTTGTCGGGTTTGAGGCGACCGGGGTAAACCCAGTTCTCGAGACCCTTTTTTTTATTTTTATTTTTTTTAACACAAGTTAGGTATATAAGGTTGCGACGTAATTTTTTTACATGCTATTTTAGTTGAAATAAACGCTTTTTAGTTGGGGGTAGAAAGCGGGTGGTTGAGTGCGGTGACCGACATCTAAACCCGATTTTAAAACGTTGGTAACCGAGAAAGTTATATGTACTTCAAAAACTACAAGTGGCACCCTCACATTTCTCTCTCTCTCTCTCTTTTCTCATTTATTTTTATAATTTTGTTTATATTAAAAAAACTATAAAATTGAAAGTACAAAAATATAAAGTTTAATAAGTTAAAAGTATTAAACTGGCAGAAAATACAGAATAAAACTGATAAAAAAAATTATGTTGTACCATAAAACAAAGTAGGCCACTAGGAATGGAAGACAAAATAGAGCGAGCCAGCAATACCAGTAACATATCCTCTAGTAAAATCATTTTTTACCACTTTATGGAACATTGTCCGGAAAACGTACCATTTTTATTTTTATTTTTTCTTTAATGGGTTATGTTATCCACATCTTGGGATGTGATATAAAGAGAGTAAAGGTATAAAAGATTTTTTTCCCTCCGAGTTTATAATATAACACAGTTTTTTATCAGTTTCTGTTTCGTGTTTTCTGTCAGTTTTAAGCTTTTGACTTATTAAACTTTATATTTTATGTTTTGTACTTTCAGGTTTATAGTCTTTTTATATAAACATTATAAAAATAAAAACTATTAAAAAAAATCGAAACAAAGAGAGGAAGAGTGTCATTTGTAAAAAGGAGAGGTGAGAATAACCTCTCCCTTCCTTAATATGTAAGAAGTGATTGACACATTTTAAAATTTTATCAGGACATTCACTGTAAAAGCATTTAAAGCATATAATATACCTAAAAGTACTAGGGGTGTTCAGAAAACTGGAAAACCAATCTTAAACCGGAAAAAACCGAGAAATCGAAACCAATTGAAAAACCGATGTTTCGGTTTATGTAATTTATAATGGTTCGGTTTAGTTTTAGCTAAAACACCAACCGAGAAAAACCGAACCGAAAAAATACATTTAATCTTAAAAAAATTTGTTTCAATTGCTACTTGAATGTGTCATCTATAACACATAAACAATTATCAGCTAGAATTCTTGTGGTCGTTAATTTTTTATTGTAATTATTGTATCACTTTACGACGTATAAACAGTTCTCTTATATAATTTTTTTTGCAATCAATAATTTCTTATTGTTATTATTTTGTGTTTCTTTGTTCTTAAAACTTGAAAAAGTTATTCTATGTTGCATTAGAAATTCGACCATTGAAAGACCAAACCGCAATAAACGAAATAAAAACCAAAAAACCTAACGAAAAATAAACCAAAAACCAAACAAAAAATAAACCAAAAATAGAAAAACCGAACCTAGAATAAACTGAAACCAAATGGTTTTTGAAAAGCAAAAACCGAATACTTTTGATTCGATTTTGGTTTTAGCTAAAGACAGAACTAAACTGATCCATATCCACTATTTATTGCATACAATAAAGTATCTTAATAAATTTTTAACGAGTAAAGTCCAATATACATCCATGTGGTTTGTCAGGTCGCTTTACTCTAAACTTTTTTGGCACAAAATCATCCATTCGTTAGTAAAGTTGGACAAATACATCCTCTGTTAGTAAAATCGGTTAATGAGGACTAACGATTGCAAATATTTCTCCGTTATCTCCTAACGGAAGAGAAAATATTTGCAATCGTTAATCCATAGACTAACGATGCAATAAAATAAATTGGTGGTGGAGGTGGCGGTGGAGTGCACCATTAGTCCTGGGACTAACAATGCAATTTATTTTATTTTATTGCATCGTTAGTCATAAGATTAACGTCTAAATATTTTCTTCCGTTAGAGATAACGGAGAAATATTTGCATCGTTATCCTCATTAACCGATTTTACTAACGGATAGATGATTTTGTCAACTTTACTAACTATAGATGGTTTTGTCAAAAAAAGTTTAAAGATGTAAAGCGAGACGCGAAAAAAACCACAAAGATGTATTTTGGACTTTACTCATTTTTAAAATACGTCAATCACTTCCTCTAATATAATTTTAGGTAATAAAACCAAAGGAAAAAGAACATCACATTACACGAAAAAACCAATGTTCCAAAGAAACACCAACAATAGAAAAACATTTTATTAAGGTGTGAGGTGACTGATACCCAAACAAAGTAATAATAGATCCATCTACTCACCTAAATCAATTTAATTCGGTCAACAAACAACACCCTCTTCGCCATAACCATTTCCTTAATACTACACACCCTACAAATATATATATAAACTCACTTTTGTTCTGGATCTCATACCCACATCTTAGTTTCAACAATGTCTGGATTTTTGTCTCTTCTAAGAAGATTTTATCTAACTGCTTATAATTGGGCTGTTTTTGCTGGATGGTATTTTTTTTTCTTTCTCATTTGTTGTTATTCATATGTCATATCACAATGTTTATATTTGTGTTTATTTAATGTTGTTCAGGTTCCAAGTATTGTTTTTGACTTTGAAAACATTAAAGGAATCAGGTTATCAAGATGTTTATAGGAACGTTGAAAAGCCTCTTTTGTTAGCCCAATCTGCTGCTTTTTTGGAGGTATGAATTGAATTTATTGGATATTAATTTGAAATTGTGTTTAAGAGGGTGTTTGGGATTAGTATTATTAAGTTGCTTAAGAATAATTACTTTAGGAGATAGTGTTCGGATTTGTTTATTGGTATGAAATGGCGATATGATCAAGAAAATACAAATCTCAGCCTAATCCGTTGAACGTAGAGTGATAATGTTGTTCAAGATGCTTTAAACATGCCACTTTTATATCCACATGCGTCTGTCTATGGTAAAAAAAGTATTTTTAGTTTTATTTTAAATAAGCACTTGAAATAAGCATAACCTAACCTACTTATTAGAAACTGCTTATTTTGCTCCCAAATGAGCATAGTAGTAGCAGCATGAATGATCCATCTGCTTAAAAATAAGCAGATAAGCAGAAAATATAAGAAATTCCACGCATCCTCTAAATTAAGACTTTTATGATAAAGATTTGATTTAAAACGATTAAAAGAATTAACACAAAAAAACTGAAAAGCCAATTTATGGGATTTAGTTGTTTGAATTCATGGGAAATTTGAACTTGGAAAGATGGTAACAACTTCGGACAAGTGTGTGTTTGGTTTTTCCTATAATGGAAATTCCTGGAAATATATTGGGTGATTGAGTTTTGGACTTTATTTTAAGATTTTCAGCTTTGTTTCATTTGGGATAACCCAATAATCTTTTTGTTTTTTTTGACATGACAATTTCGGTAGTTTGTATGATTTCGGGTTAGAGTTTATGTGATGTACTTTTAGTTCATCACACAACACCGAGGAGTAATGGAATCGTCAATCGTGGTCCTGAGAGTACATTGCAATATTAAATATATACATCATTATCATCACGTTACTATGCATACAAATACATCTCATTAGCATAATTCAGTTATTGAAGCCCAAAATTGGTATACCTTGATGTTAGGTAATAAAGTTCGGCCTTTGAGATATTCTGGTACTGAATTGCGTGTGGTCGCTGTTAATTAACTTGTTGTGCATTAAGTTATGTCAACAAATAGATTGCGCCATGATTAAGAGTTTTTAATTCATGATTCATAGTGCTAAGTGTGACTTGGACCACTTGGTAACCTGAAACCAGACCTAAGTATTGACCCTGCTAGACACCTAGGAGCACGACCTAAAGTAGAAGTTTTAAAGAATAGTGTGTTCGTATCTGTTTCTGTATGTGGCCAGGCCTAAATGTAGCCATGGTTTGTATTTTTAAAAATTATATGTAACTAAGTCTTGGTTGTACACTGAATAACAGACCTTTTTAGTGACCATGGACGTAGGCCGGCTACATCGATTATGGCTCATCCACATAAATCGTTGTGTTCTTGTGATTCTTTACTTTTATATGTTCCTGTATTTCTATAACACATTGAGGGTGAATTTTGACCTGCGTTTCTTTTCTTTTTCTTGTTGTCTTACCTGTGGGACAGATACTGCATGGAATAGTAGGTGAGTTTTATCTCCTTGATAATTTACGTTTTCATTTTCAAGTTAATTTCTTTTTTTCTTCAAAAATGTATGGAGCAGTGTTTTTTTACTTTTGGTATTGTTTCTGGCATCAAAAGGTTTGGTAAGGTCCCCAATTTCAGCAACACTGCCTCAGATAAGTTCTAGATTGTATGTCGTGTGGGGAATCCTTTACAGTTTTCCTGAGGTTAGAAAGCTACCTACTTCCTTTTAGTTATCTTTTTAGTTTCAGTACGATTTATTGACAAATAAGGCTTGATGGTAACAGGTTCAAACAAATCCTATTATTTGCTCTTTGCTCATCAGTTGGTGTATCACTGAGGTAAGCAATCATATCTACCTTTTAGGGTTTGACCAATAAAAATAATTTTAAAATTTGATGGTTAGATTCTTTAATATAGTGACTTTTAACATTTTCTAAAACAATATACACGGTCTTTGATTATTAGATCATTCGCTACTCTTTCTTTGGCACTAAGGAGGCATTTGGTTCTACTCCTTACTGGCTGTTATGGCTCAGGTTTGACTTTGATGCTTTGGTCATCCATGTTCCATACTTATCCATACCATTGTTTTACCCTCTAATTACTGATAGATATTGTTTAAATAAGGCATTTGAAAAAAGACCTTCTAGTTTAATGTGAAAGTTTACTGAAAAAGGGAATGGTTACACTTACAATTTGAATTTAGAAATGGATACATATGAAATATGTATGGGCCAGTGGTAATAATTCATTGTTACACATGTAAAATGCAAGTGATCATATCCTTGGTAATCTTTTTCGTTTACGATTGCAGGTACAGCACCTTCCTTGTGTTGTATCCAACCGGCATTTCTAGTGAAATTGGTATGATCTATGCTGCGCTACCTTACATGAAGGTAATGAGTCTCGACCCCTATTGCTAAATAACTACCTTTTATGAATTGAGTTGGTTCTAAAAAGGCTTGTTGACCTAAACTAATACCTTAAAAATATAATTGTAGAGTAATTTTTTGGGACACACTAAATACACCGTGTCATGATGAATTGATGATATGGCATTGATTTTGGTTACTATGTTGAGTGGGTGGGATATAATTACTTCAGTAATAGTATAAAATACCTACTTTTATTCAATTTTTATTCTGGGTAAATACTTTTAAAGTCAACATGTTCTACTTATATACGTTCAGATACGCATCATGTATAAGAGTTGACAAGATTACCTATAGGGTGCTAACATGGAACTGATAAACATAGGCACTAAAATGTGTATTCTTTATATTTTAAACCCTAAATCTATTATTTCAAATTCGAAGTATGTTCAAAATACGTCCTCTATTATTTTATGGCGTGCAATTTGACCGAAAAAGGAATTGCATATGGTGGAGAGGATGAGAACTATAATCATATGAATTTGGCCATTTGTTTTCTTCAGGAAACTGGAATGTATTCCTACAGGATGCCTAACAAATGGAACTTTTCATTTGATTACTTCTATGCTGCAATTGTGGTGCTTGCGATTTACGTACCAGGTAAAGACATCATTGGGTTAGAGTAATAAAAATACCATCTTTGGATGAAATGATAAAAATCGGAAACTGGTGATGCTATTCTTTCATCTCTAACAGGTCAAATTTGGAAATGTGTCAAAAGATTTCAAAGTCATGTAAAATGTGTCATAGCTCATAGAATATCACAACTTTCAAAATTAGTTTGTTCATACTACATACTACTAATCCTATGAAATTTGAATTTTCTGAGAAAAGGATTTGGGTCAACCCTATTAACCAGTACAATATTTTTACCCATTTTCACTTGTTAACCAACGCATCTGACCTAGCCAATTTTTTAGCATCCACCTAATGATATCATTAGAACTCTATAACTTTTGAGCTGTAGCATCTTTGGAGACAATGATGTATTATTATCTTGTTAACTAGTTAGATACTTTTTTTTTTGTTGGTAAAATAAACATCCTTCGCTGCAGGAATTCCGCACTTATATGGCTACATGCTGGGACAAAGAAAGAAAACTCTATCAAAATCGAAAAAGGCGTGATGTTCAAAGATGACACACACACACACACACTCATGAATCTTTAATCTTGATTTTCCTACCCAAATTCCTTTTTGAGTTATAATTATTGGTGATGGGTTACATAAGTGTATCTTTATGTTTAGTATGTTCGTGGCTGCCTGCTCCATCTTGTAATGCAAACTTTGTAGCCTATATTCTTTTGTTAGACAAAACATGTAGTAGAAAAAGATAAAACTTTTCAGAAATGCAATATTTTGTTTACTGATCAAGTAATTTTACGTCACTAGGGAAAACTGTATATGATTAGAAACCTGTGAATGATTAGTCCAAAACATCCAATAAGATTGAAAAAGGATTTTTTTTTTTTTTTTCCTTCCAAATTTATCAATTACCCTTGGTAAAGAAGATTCTCTTTAGAATTCGGTAGCCCTTGGTGATCTTCCTTTCATGTTTGGTGATTTCAAGTCTAGTGTTACGATTGTCTTTTAATCTAATCTGGATTCGGAGCATAAGCATAAAAGCTGAGAAATGTAAGTATATGCTGTTGGCCAAAGGGCGTTGGGTGTATTCACACATGATTTGCGTTTTATGTAAGATTATTTCTCGCCCCTCTCTTTAAAACAACATTGTTAAGAAGTTGTGCAAAGCATAACACAAAGTGAATAAAGAAGCATAAAACCAAAGTTTGAAAAATAAAGGAATTACTTTTTCTATTTGCGTTTTGTGTAAGATTATTTCTCGTCCCTCTCTTTGAAACCGCATTGTTAAGAATTTTTGCACAGCATAACACAAAGTGCCAATGAGGAGAAATAAAGAAGCATAAAACCAAAGTTTGAAAAATAAAGGAATTACGGTTTTTCTATTTGATCACGACTCATGTCATTTCACAACGTTACATTCATCCCAGTGTTGTAGTGTGACTCTTACTATGAGCATTGAAGGTTTGTTGCGGGAAAAACAGCGGGAAAGGCCCTCTACCGCAGAAAAACCCTCCCCTTCCATTACGGGAACATAGGAGGTTGACAACAAAAAAGTTTCCTAAGGGGCATCAGAGTCTCACAAGTTTTTGAAGAGAGAGAATGTGTTTTGTATTTTGTGCGAGTGTGTATTATATGGGGATCGAGGCGGAGCCAGGGATTTTGACTTAAAAAATTAAATTTTGGGGTATTAATCATGCAGAAACGTATCACTCTATCAATCTTAATTGGCTTTCAAGTTATGATCATTGCAGGCTTATTCTGAGGTTAATCATGGACAAAGCATAAATGGTTTAAAGTTCCAAGAAGTTCATTTCTCTTTGAAGCCTTTTCATTTCTGCCGATGAGTCATTTATAGCAGTTAGGGGTTTTAGTGTATCTTTATCTCCTATTTAATAAGTCCCTTAATCTAGGGTTAGAGACACATGTGTGCGGTCATTTTCTCACACTCTTCTCTCTCTTCGATCATTTCACCGATCTTGTCTCTTCTTTGTATTTGTATGATTATTGTCTCATTGACATTAATCTAATCTTGTAACATTTGGATACTATTGTTGATATAATCTAAGTTCGACTATCGAGGCTTAGGTTTGAATAAAAGTTCTTATGTTTACTTGTTGTTGTTGTTGATACTTTCGTACATGGTATCAGAGCGGCAGGCTCACAATCATTATTGATTAAACATCAAAGGGTTTTGTAAAACCCTAAAATCTAAACACGTGAAAAACCTATTTTGCCCCTGAAAATTTAAACTTCTAAAATGCCTAAAATACGTTAATCTCATTAAATATGTTTCTAACCTAACCCGCAAATATGTAATTTGAGTAAATAAATAAAACGACACACACTCACATCTAAAATATGAAAAAACGCGTGTATATATTTTTGCATTGGGCCGAAAATCTCACAAATTGCAAATTAAAGACTACACTTGAATAAAGGCCCAACTAAGCTTGGGTTTGGCCCATGTCTTTCCCCTTGGAACCGGCAAAACAAACCCACGTATATCCCTCCCCCTTCTTTTGTTTTGTACGCTCCAGAAAGTTTTAACACAAAAACCCTAGCCACTAAAAAGTAACGGCAAAGAGAAAAGAAGAAATCATCTCCTTCTCCATTACTGCTGTCGACAAGAGGCTCCAGGAAAGATGTCGAAGGTTCCTTGCAGGGCAGCTAGAATCACGTGTTTCGCAAGGGTTTGTTTGGTTTGCATGAGGTGTTGAGGTCGCTTCATCGTCGTGACTTCTAGGGCACCCTAGGTTGTCGATTTACCGCTTTTGGTCGTGTTTTTCCTTCTTCTTGGCACGTCAAAAGGTAACCCTTGTGCTCATCTTCTTGTCTCCTCAAACCCTTTTGTTTTGAGAATCTCGTCATGCGTATGAATATGTACACACGAATGTAACATCACACATAATGACATGTTTAAACCTTGGCACATGAATACTACCTTTGTCACATAAAATAATGATATATATATATATATATATATATATATGAATGTCAAATAAAAAGATCTTAAAATCTTGGTATGGAATCTGTTTTTGGACCTCATGACATGCATACTTTCTTTGTAATGGTCAAGCTTGAATGAGGTTAAAACACGCGTACACGCTTGGTATTCATTTGGGTCGAATAGCACAAGATTTAGGGTTTGTTTGTATGATATAAGGGGCGTACAAATCTGATTTGGGTGAGGGGTATCTCGATTAAATATGGGTTTCATAAAAGGTCGTATAAACTTGTACAAATCGAGGCTAAAATATTTATAACGTAAAGAGAATTCATAATTTAAAAACTAGGGTTTCGTTTGGTTAATTAATGTGTCGCATGGGTTGTTTAAAGGGTGTATATAATTTTTGTAAGACTGAAAATATGGAATGGTAAACTTGCTATGATGATATTAAATCAGGTTGTGTAGCTTACATGGGTCATGGGTGCGTTTGGGTAGGTAAAACATGTGCTTATAATGGTTTTAATGGACCCTAAAACTGGACAGCATCATATGTCGAATTTGTGTGTGTCATAGATCATATTTTATAGGTGCAATAATCTGGGTTTTTGTTGGAAAAGTTTATTTTATGTCTTAGTTAAGTTTTCCAAGTGGTTTGGGCGAATTTGGAGTTGTCTAAGTCGTATTTTTGAATTTTACAAGATCAAGTGTCAAAGCTGAGAAAACGGGTCTGAAATTTAGTTGTATTGTTTGATTTTTCATTTTCAAACCATAATGAATTGGGAGCTCTCCTTTTACAGAAGTGACATTTAGGTTATAAATGAATTTCTGGGAGTTTTGGGAATTTTTCTAAGGTGTCTAAACAGGTCTAATAAGCGCAAACTTTTAAGGTGTATTTTCTGATCACTTTCTGGGCAGGTATGGACTTATGATTTTCCATAGGCCATTTTACTTGGAAATAGAAGCCCTCAATTTTTGGAGAGTCTTTTAACTCATATGGGAACCCCTGGGATTTCACTTGATTTTATTTGAGCTAAGAAAGTATTTTATAAAAATCGCTAAATTCTGGTCCCGATGTGAATTTAAGAAAATGAAAGATAAAAAGAGGATATCAATAAGTAAAACACTTACACATGCATAAGAAGCTTATAAAATGAGTATATAAGTAATATATGATATCAATTCGTGTAGATTCGTTGAAGAAGATACGCGTTGCTTTCCGGTGTTACCTTCCCGTTTGTTTTCGTTTTGTTGCTAAGGTACAAATATTCTATCCCTTTTCAGTAGGGGTTTCTCATGATTCTTTTACATCTTTCGATATTGGTTTTGAACTGTTATCCTTTGATCTGAGCCTTTTTATTAAGGTTTCCCTATAACTTTGCTATGTTCCCTTTGATTGGATCTCCTATGTGAACTGTTTGATTTTGAACCTTTGATTATGAACCTTCATTATGAGCCTTTGATAGGAACTTGTGATATGTACCTACGATATGGACTTATGATATGGACTTTGATATGAACCTTTGTTATGAACCCTTATGATATGATTATACTTTGACCCTTGGTTTGATACCCGAGCCAAATATGTTTCCGAGCCATGAAGGTAACATGGCCGTGTCATTGATGCACCAATGGCATGACTCTAGTGTGGTTGAGTGATGTTCCACACCGTCCCTTCTCATATCTCGATTATGAGCTCGATATATATTGTATGGCCACTATTTGTCTCAGGGCGTATGGATGCATCCTAGATTTGTTCTCATTATCGATATGTTGTGATATGATTTGTCCGGTGAATGATGTCGTGTGCAATACGCGTCTTCACAACTGGGAGCTAGCTACTCCATTGGTTACCGAGGTCTCCTCCTATTGGTTTGGTATTCGAGGTCACCCTCCGAATACAATGGCTACTTATGATATGATATGATATGTTTCCGGCTCGTGGTAGATTTTGACAACCCCGACACTTTTGATATACCTATATTGTACCTGTATTTTCCAATACACCATACTCAGTATTATCTGCTCATTACTCAAGATTTTATATGACTCACCATACTACCAGAGATATATATATATATATATATATATATATATATATATATATATATATATATATATATATATATTCTATTGCTTTGATCTCACCGTTATGTGACCCTACGAATTGTTTGGTGACCATGCTAATGTGTAATCGATAATTTTGTCTGCTCATTATATATACTTGTTCGGTTAATCTCATGGACTTTGGCCATCCGTTGTATCCTTATCGCTTATTGTTGACCGCCATGTTTACACTACGTCTATGCTACGGATTGATTTGGGTAAATGGTTCAACTTATGATGTTTGGCTTATTAACTTGTTTAATTGCCTTGCTATGTCTCTAATTCATTCAATTATAATGCTCATATTGTATTCCTACTTGTTATGTGTGACCGCCATGTTTTGATTCTTTGTTAGTACTCATTGTTATGATACTTGTTATGTTTTCATCTAAGGCTTTTTAATCTATGCGATTGCCATGCTCACTTCCTAATTAATTGCTTCCGCTTGCTTTTGGTTTTCCTGTTGGCTTATTTATATTCTGATTTCCTGATTTAAATGCGTGCTATTCTATGTTGAGTGGATGCGACGTCTGGTATTCTTGATTTGGTTTTGGTGCTTGTATGTCTGTTTGCTTATATGTGATTATATATATGTCATGGATGCGTTGCTTGTTGTGTTCTCCTTGATCGTTGTTCTTCTTTGGATATCTCGTATAATTGTGTTCTCGCGGGATCCTCATTGACTCATTGTTTCCTTTCCGTTGCAACCTTGCTATTGTTCCTTTGTTTCATTTCGTATTTACGCTTTTGTTTTGTTATATCCGCATTCACTTGGGCTTTTAAGCTCACCGCATTTCTTTTCTGCGGCGGTTTTAGGTTTGAAGATGGGCCGATGGGTGAGAGTTAGAGTATCTTAGTGGACCAACCCTAGTACCATAGTACTTTGGAACTTATTTTGAAGAACTTTTGTTTTAGGATTTTATTTCATTTTGGATATTGTATTTTCTTTATTAGTCAATTGTGTATATGTTTTGATACCTCATTTTTAAGGTTTCCGTTTGTAAATATTTTATCTGTATGTTCTGATATGACACCAGAATGTGACACTTCTACCCTTGTCGGGTTGGGGTGTTACAGGTTTCTTTGTGGAAACTTGGGGACATCTCTTCAGCAACAACTTGGTGGTCTGTGGTTATTGCTATTGGCATAATCACCGGTTATTTAATACCGTGATTTATTCTTTCCACGCATATTGCTCGTAAGTCTAAGTCTAATCTCTTCTTCAAACAAACAAGACTTAAGTCTTTGTGGGTGCAAACGGGTAAACTAACATCTTGATCCGCCTCTGTGTGGTTTGAATACTGCTCTGGTTTACCCAGTTCACGTGCTTGGTGCTTGTTGTTTCTTAATTACAAAGTCTTATTTATTTCTTTATCATCTATCTGCTCTTGTTTTATTTACATGCGTGTTTTTGTCTATCTTATTATATCATGCTCGTCTTATTGTTTGTATTATGGCTATTGGTGATGATAATATTGGTGGTGGTGGTTCTTCCACCGAGAAAAGCTTATCCTTTGGTGATGCTTTGTATTTACACCCCAATAACACAAATGGTACTCCATTATTACTATCAAACTCACTGGAACCGAAAATTACAAAATATGGAATATGGCCATGACCTTTGCCTTGAGGAACCATAATAAGTTAGGGTTTATTGATGGTACTTGCATAAGAGATGATTCGAACCTAGTCTTGCTAACCAATGGGATACACAGAACTCTGTTGTGGTTACTTGGATTCTTAACTCTCTCGATACGAACTATTTCTTTGGTGCTATATATGCTAAAATTGCTTATGAAATGTGGAATGATCTTAAAGATACCTATGATAAGGTTGATGGTTCGACTATCTTTAATTTGCATAAAAATATAAACTCTCTTAGTTAAAGTGGGTCTCTCTTGTCGATTATTATAACAACCTTAACTCTTTATGGAAACAATTTGATTGTATGATTAGCTTGCCTCCTTGCACTTGTGAGGTGCAAAACATTTTGAAAAACACAATCGACTAATCAAGTTAATGCAATTTCTTATGGGTCTTGATGACTCCTATGTTCCCATCGAAGCAATATTTTAACCGAGATCCTTTGCCTAATGTAAAAGCGCTTTCTCTGTTGTCTCGGGAGGAATCTCACGAAATGTTTCATCCGGGAATAGCTCTGCTAAACCCAATGCTACGACTTTTCTTTTGCAAAAACTTCGATGGTGGAAAATTTTTGATAACATAAAAGGATTTAACAACAACAATTTTAAAAGTTCGGTTTTAATCTTGGTAACACTCAAACAACAGAGGACCAAACATGAATCTCAAATGTACTAACCAAAAAACACAGTCACACTGTTGATAGATGTTATGATCGGTTGGTTATCCCTTTGGATATGTCAAAAGGAATTTTAATTCTAAACCCTTCAAAGAATAACAATGTTTCACGATCCTAATCGTACCAACGATAATAGTGCTAACAACTTTAGCAACTCTCCGTCTCTTTGTCTAATGAGCGACTCTCCGGACTTATGAGTCTTCTTAACGACAACAATGTATCTTACGCTAATGCCAACATGGTAGGTAAAAATTTCTCAGGAACCTTCTTTAATGGCGGTGTTAAGTTTAACATAAACTTCAACAAATTTTTCAACAACAACACAAAAACTTTATCCGAAACATCGGTCTTGGTTGGATTGTTGACTCGGTGCAAATCGACACATGATCATGTCTGCAAAAATTTTAATTAATGTTGTTGACATTTCAAATCTTGGTCTAAGCTGTTGGACATCCCAATGGTACTCAGCCCTAATCACTAAAATTGGTGACTTAAAAGTCAATAAAGACCTAACTCTTTTGATGTTCGGTTGTTCACGAGTACAATGTTAGTCGATGTCATTCATAAGATTGCTAGAGACAATAAGATGTTTGTTGGGTTTAATGAATCTAATTGCTATATCTGATTTACATCAAAAATGATTGTGGGGATTGGTAAACAATGCAATGGGTTATATATGTTTGATATTGATTCTACATGTAAGATTACTTCTAATAAGCTGTATTTACATTTGTCATGTTTCTAGAAATCTCGGCATCAAAGACTTGGTCATCCTCCGACCAAGTCCTTCATATCCTTAAATCCACCCTTAAACTTGATAGCTCATCTGAATTTGACCATCTTTGTGATACTTGCAACAAGGCTAAACAAACCAGGGAACCATTCCCTCTAAGTGAACATAAGTCAACTAAAATTGGTCAACTTGTTCATCTAGATGTATGAGGATCATATAAAGTCACTAGTAGAGATGGTTACAAATATTTTTTAACTATTGTTGATGACTATTCTAGGGCAGTGTGGATTTATATGCTTAAGGGAAAGGATGATGTTTATGTTTCCATTGTTAATTTTACTCATATGCTATCAAATCAATTTGAACACAATGTTAAGACTTTCAGAAGTGATAATGGGACAGAATTTGTTAATAATAAACTTCAACACTTCTTTCATGAAAAAGGAATTCTACATCAAACCTCTTGTGTTTATACACCACAAAAAATGGTATTAGAAAGGAAACATAGGCATCTTCTTAATGTAGCTAGATCCCTTATGTTTTGTGGGAATTACCTTTATATCTTTGGCCCGAATGTGTTCTAATCACGCCTATGTCATAAGCACAGTTACCTCTTGATTACATCTGCAAGTCCCCTTCTCCTCGTGTATGGGCATGACCCTTCACTCTCTCTCCTTAGAGTCTTTGGCTGCTTATGCTATGCCACCATTCTCAACATCTCGATAAATTTGGTAGTAGGTCCGAGAAAGGGTCTTTATTGGTTATTCAAATGAGAAAAAGTTATAAACTTTTGAGCTTAGAAACAAAAATATCTTTTATTCCGAGATGTAAAATTTTATGAAACTGTTTTTCCTTCAAAATGAAAATACTTTGTCAAAACCTTTTGTTGAAACGTATGTGCCTAAAGATTTAAATCATAAAATTTCTTTGACTCACAAACAAGTCCCAATGATGAAGGAGAGTGACATCCTATGATGATGACACGGTGTTGAGTCATCCTTCTAGGGATGATGAACTGTTGCAACATCTATAGATGACAATACACACCACGAGGGCACCATATCACATGAATCACATCCTGGCGATGCATCTTCGATTCTCACGATACATCATCGATTCAAATCGAACTACGAACAAGAAAGAGGCTTGCCACCACCACGCTCGCTAGAAGGTCAACGAGTTTCTAAGTTACCCAAGAATCTTAATGAATTTATTGTAGAAGGAAAGTCAAATATGGTGTTGAAAAGGTTGTTAATTATTCTAATTTAAACAAAGATAATTATTGCTTTGCTTCTAGTCTTAATAAAAGTATTAAACCTACATTATGAAGAAGCTATCCTTGATAGTAATTGCGTTGATGCTATGAACTCGAAATTGAGGCCTTAAATGAAAATCATGCTTGGGATATAAGCGATCTCCCACCTAATAGAACTCCCATTGGTTACAAATGGATCTTTAAAATCAAATATAAAGCCAATGGTGAAGTTGATAGATACAAGGCTAGATTAGTTGTTAAAGGTTATAATCAAAGGGAAGGAATAGACTATGATGAAACTTTTTCTCTGTTGTGAAAATGTCTCTTGTTAGATGTCTTATTGCTTTAGCATGTGAAAAACAAATGGCCTATTTTCCAACTTGATGTTAACAATGCTTTCTTGTATGGAGATCTTGATGAGGATATCTATATGACCATCCCTAAGGGTTACGTAATGAGAACAATAAAATAAATTTTGCAAACTTGTCAAGTCCCTATATGGCCTAAAACAAGCTCCGTGAAATGGAATGAAAAACTTGTCGGTGTTTTAAAGGAAAATAATTTTACTCAATCATCAATGATCATTCTTTGTTCACCAAAACAGAGAATAACAAGTTTATTGCTCTGCTTGTTTATGTGGATGATATAGTCCTCACTGAAAACTGTATTGATGAGATAAACCTATTCAAAGAATTTCTAAAATCAAATTTTCATATCAAAGACTTGGGAAACTTAAAATACTTTCTTGGTATTGAGGTTTTAAAAACTGGGAATGACATTTGTCTCTCCCAAAGAAAATACTGTCTTGAACTCCTCAAAGAATTTCGTCTTCTTGGGTGCAAACACATGTCCACTCTATGGAACCCAACTCGTCCTTCCATACATTCCCACACTTGATGATCCCTTACTTGTCAACATCATCGGTTATCGGAAGTTACTTGGGAAACTTATCTATCTCACCCATACAAGACTTGACATCTCATACTCGGTTCATTGTGCGGCACAATATATGCATTCTCTCTTAAATCTCATCTAGAATGTGCCTCAATGTTCGAGATATCTAAAAGGAGCTCCAGAAAAGGTCTAAGGTACAATTTCAAAGAACTCGAAAATCATCTTGAAGGATATTGATGTGCCGGTTGGTGCAAGTTTTAAATTTATAAAAGGTGAATTACCAATATTACCAATAACACATACGAGCAAGTATACTCGTCCGTTATAGCAAGATTATGAAGGTAAGTCGGGATCGTTCGCGAGGATTTGAGTGAATCTAAACACAAGTTTGAATTAACGAGTCTATCCAAAACATATAACAAAGCAAATAGATATAATGAAATTCAGATGATTAAAAACTACACTTGCTTAAACTAGTTTCATATCATAGATTAATGTGATTGTGTTAACCTTTTAACATGTTGGTTGTGATAATTAGTTGGTGTACTAATCTATTGTTCTTACAAGTTAAACTAGATCAAGGGTTTAGTTTATAAAAACAAGCATTAAGTTTAACCAATCAATTCAAGATCAATTCAAGTTTCATAAGTCTACATACATAAACTTAAACACAAAAACATCCACTTGTTCATCAAATTGCTTAAGAAATGGTCAATACAAAAGGTAACCGATCATAGACAAAGGCTACAATTGATTCTCAACAACTAATCTTACGACCATTTAGATGTTTCCAACCAATCCAATTTGATAATCAAAAGCGTTTCTATTACAACCACACCTTAGTTCCTTTGTATAATCAAGAATAATGGGTAAAACAATCATCCATAGACAAAATGATTATGACTAGTTGAATAACACGAAGTTCTTTCGACCCCAACGATTATTGACAATTAGCCAAACTTGATTAACAAATGTCACTATGAAACTTTAGCACAATTGGATCTTAGAATTAACTTGAAATTGAATTAAAACATGTTAACACAATCACTAACTAATCATATGATAATCAACATCATTTAAGCAAGTGTATAAAGAAACTAGCCACTCATAGCAAACATAAACATAAACTCAGAACTTTGAACATTAGAAAACATGATTGAAAGTCTTACAATGCTTGGAATAAGATTACAAATGGTGTAGTAATGATTCCCAAAGGATTGAGGATGACTTCTTGATGGTTTGACCTCCAAATGATGAATTCTTGGACCTCCAAAGTTTCCTGGAACTTTATGAACGAATTTAGGCTTTGAGAGAGTAGTAGTGGTGGTAAGATAGGTGTTAGAGAAGATCTCTAAAGTTGTGGTGTATTTGGATGATGAAAACATACACAAATGAGTCCTATTTATACTACTCTCGAGCCCTTGGGGTTATAAATGCATTTCTTGGTCACCAAGGAGCTTGGAAGGGACTAGAAGACATGTAGGAAGGACCTAGAATCGTTTGGAACAAGTTTGGAACCTTACTAATGGAAAATTGGCTGAAACAGAACCTCCAACCGGATCCGGTTGAGCTCCAACCGTCCGGTTGGTCTACGTGACCAATCTCCAACCGGATCCGGTTGCGGGACTCGACCGATCGGTTGGAGCAAAAATCATAAAAAGCCATAAACTGCAAAGTTGTAGATCTTTCTCTTAGCTTTCCGTGGCCGTGAACCGGGGGTCAAACGGAGTCCGTATGCAAAAGTTATGGCCAAAATGGTGAAGGTGTGTCGGGAACAACGAGGCTTCCAATATCTTTTCGTTTAAGCTTCTTTCTACATTTCTTTCTCGTTTTCCTTCTTGAACTTTATTCTTGAGTCTTTGGACCACTAACTTGATGACTTTATCTTCTCGAATATACTCATAAGTCTTGCTTTGGTCGGAATTCTTCATATATGGAGAAATCTTCGTATTTTACTTCTTTTCCGTCTTTTCTCCACTTTCCTATACTTGGCTACAAATGAACTAGCAAACGACTTTGATACGATTAAGCAACAAAAGCATATGATTATAACCAAATAACATACATAAAAACACGGATAACGCTACTAAAAACATGCACAATCGAAAGCGTTATCAAATTCCCCACACTTAAACTTTGCTTGCCTCAGCAAATCTAGGAAAAACATCCACCGGTACAAGATCGTGATTATGAAAAATGTGATGCAAATCACCAAGTATAAATCACGAGAGGATTCATCAATTATGCTTTATAAAGGTGAAACATCAAGATGTTTGACAATATCCAATGATTTTCTTGCATGATTAACATTTCAGAACACCTCACGAAAAATAACGGATGTATAATTCACTCAACACTCAATTTATTTAGAGATGGATAGTGTTAAAGAATAGTACACTCATATTGCACAGTCGTGATCTAAATATTACCATAGGCTTGTACAAGAAACAAAACTCCACCGACGTGGCGTGAGCACCAAGTAAAAACATCTAAAGAGGGCTTTTATTCGGGTTATAATGATATGGCTAAGGGATAAGGGTATGGATAAGGCATGGGAATGTTTATGAAATTGGTGTTAAAATAAAAATGAAATCAAGTCTAATACCCATGTTGCTAGCTACCAAACATTCCACGAACCAAATAAATGATTATAGCTTTGCTTTCTTCTTTTCTCTTTCCCACTTTTTGCTTTGCCATGTCAATTATTCTACGACCATAGCACATTGGCTATTATTTCCATACTTTCAACACATTTTTTTTTTTTTTTTTTTTTATAACATAACATAACGCATGGCTCAATCAATCACATAGGATGTGGTACTCATAATCATTTGAACAATCTTCACTTTCCGGTAACTAGCAATCAACCGTTTAGACATTGATATGGGGTAGGCTAAGGTTAAAAGTGTAAAATCTTTTGTATTTTCCGGTGAAGCAAAATGAAAGGGATGGCTCGAAGGTGTAACTAGGGGTATCTAGTGCTAAAATGAGCACTACAAATGGGTCCATGTGGGAGGTTAACTAACCAATGTGGCTAGCTAATATATCATTAGATGTAAAATGGAAGGCCATTTGGGTTAAATCTAAGGTGCCTCTTTATCACACGAATTCACTTATATCGCACGAATGCAATCTCAACTGCGGTATGGTAATGATTTACAAGCACAAGTTCTAGAATAAATAAAATCACCCAAGACACTCATAGCAAAAATCCAAGCATAAAAGATGTATGCTAATAAGAAATAGGCTCAAATCCTCACAATTTAGTGGAAAGGGTATAATATGTGTAAGCAAATGTTATCGATCCGAATGGATTGCAATAGTAATCGGAACACATCTCGAAATTTCAAATATTACCAATTTTACCATGGAATGATCCAGTTATTCTAATAGATAATCCTAAAAGTGTGAAAACAACTAGATCACAAGTGGCAAGCAAAATTTTAAATTTAAGCATGAAAACTCTAATTTTCCTATTCACCCCCACACTTAAGTTAGACATTGTCCTCAATGAAAACAAACTTCAAAGTATAGAAATAGGAAAATAGAGATGAAAACAGATATGTCAACGAGTTTATCGACTTAAAATTCTTTCTTCATTCTGGCGTCCTTTGGAGAAATCATCACCGCACACAATCTTATAAACAAACAAAAGGTTTTATTAAAGGGTGGCACCCCACACTTAAGTTCAACCAAAGGTTCAAACTTTGGGAGTGACCATAGAAAATCAAATCAAACACACGGGTTGCCTCCCGAGAAGCGCTTGTTTATTACCGAGTCATCACCGACTCGAATCTTCCCGGTTAGGATACTTTGACCATACGGTTCAAATGGGAATTTCAGCTCTTAAACGTTGAGGGTATGGAATCTTTGGTTTGTACTCCATAATGGACGGAATACATTTGATTCTTTTGGTTTGACAAAGTGAAAGTCCTCTTGTTATCTCGAACATTTGGTCGATTTCATTAGAAATGAGGACACGTGGCGGATCTTTATGATTTTCGGAGGATCATCGGACTTTCCACACCCAAGTGAATATTGCATCCACATTCTCAAGTTGAGTTAAAGGAGGTGGCTTAGTCCTACCGTTTTGATTTAAAGAAACTAGATTTTGTGGTTCGAGACCATTTGTCTATCTTTCTTTCCGCTTCTCCATTCCAGTTGTCACCGATTTTGTTGAACTTCTCATCATCAACATGATTGTGTTCGGGACCTTTTAATTGCGTCATTGGGATATGCATGGTGCAATCCTCAAGAAAAGGTAACACGGTTGGTGAGTTAGACATGATTTGGTTCGATTTGGCGTGGTTGGAATATGCTCGGTCTCGTCCTCTTCGATAAATTCATCCTCACCCTTATCGTTCTCGTATTGAATTGAGGGTGGTTTGTAGACAAACTCATGTCTAGAGTTGGAATCGTGGTGTAAGGAAGAGATTCAACGTAATGGACTTCTGTTCCTTACTTAATCTTTCTATCCTCCTCTCCAAGTCTTGGCTTATCGCTTGTTGGTTCCTTCTTCCTTGATCGACTTTATGTTCCAATTCAACCAACGGGTTCGTCATATTCTCATTGGCTTTTGTTTGGTGGCCATCCATTCTCTCATCATCTCCTCAGGTGAGGTTTTAGGTGTATTGAAATGTTGTGATGGATGAGGTATTGTATTCCATGACCGATATCGAGGATATGTTTGGGTTGGGTTGTGGTATGGAAAGAGTACAATTTACGGAATTTTGGTGGTGATATCCTCGTGATATCCTTCATGTTGACTAGGTTCGCTTCCATGGGATCACACATCGCGTGTCATCCTCGGATCGTGGTTTGAGCGTGGTGATTATTTGCAGTTCCATCATCTCCTCCGTATGCTTATGAATTGGGTATCGATGTTTGTTGAGAGAGCTTCCAATTTCTCGATCAATGAGGCATGATCGGTATTGATGTTGCTTCTACCGCGGAAACAACGGTATTGATTGGAATCGTTCGATAGACCACTTCTTGTGAAGATAGCATTGACATATTCATTTCTTGTTTGTGGTGGGATGTGCGTCTTATCATTTGATGGTTTTGGGTTGGATTGGGTATTACTTGGCAATGAACCGGATGGTCTAGAGGAATGTTGGTCGGAAAATCGCAAACTTGTTTTCAAGATCTTGGATAGATGCTTGATTATTTTTCGTCCTTGCTCAACTTTGGCTTTGAGATTGAAAAATTGATTTTTGATAAAATCATTTGCGATTTTTGAGCGACCACAAATTCTCTCATGGTTTTCTCGGTCGGTTTCTTCCATCTTTTGTCGGGATTTTGTGGTGGTGGATCGTCGGTTCGTGGTTGAGAATCACGGTTGTCATCCCTTGGTCGGCGATCTTGCCAATTTCCAATTTCGACCGTAATAATTACTACGATATCCTCCTCCAAGGTATCCTCCTTGAGTGTAACTTGCTTCTCCTTCCTTCGGTCCACCCATAGGTTTATCGTCGTACTCGGACGATGGATGATTTCCTCCACAATTGTTGCATCCGTCTCGCATTTCCTTCATTTCCTCTTTGATATTTTTGTATTGCGAGTCGATTTTTGATGTTAACGCTTCCATCTTCTCCATGAGTTTTGAGGTATCGATATTTTCGACAAAAGCAACGGTTTTTCGGAGAGGTTTGGTTTTGGAATCTTTGGACCAATCAAGTTTGAGAAGTACTCGATCTTGAGCAATTGATGTGCATCGTTGGGAGTCTTATAGAGAAAAATTCCTCCAAACATCAAGGATGCCTTGAGAGATTTCATCTAGTCCATGGTAAAAGATTTGGATAATGGTTCCTTTTGATAATCCATGTCCATGACAACTCACGGCAAATCTTTCATTCGAAGCCAAGCTCGACAAGTGATTCGTTTGGGTTTTGGTTGAAAGACGAATTTCTCCCATTAATCGATCAAACATGGCGGTGGAAAGAATCGGCTCACAAAGCTTGCCTCATCTCCTCCCAAGTATTGATGATTCACGGGTTAATTCATTGTACCATACTTTAGCATCTCCGGTGATGATGGGAAAAGTTTGATTTTGATGGCATTGACATCGGTGTCGCCATAACGAAACATGCCGCAAATTTCGATGAATTGAGCAATGTGCTTATGCGGATCGGCCAGCGCGCGACCATCGAATTGTCGGTCTTTGATCATAGAAAGGTGATGTCCCTTCACGGTAAAGTTGTCACCAAGGTTAATAGCAACAATAGCACTTTCGGAGTTGGTGCTACGGTTCGTTGGTTCCCACATGGGTTGATCGTCCGCCATGGGAAAAGGTAAATTGGTGAAAGGGTTGTAAACAACTTTGGCTTCAATGAGGTTATCAAATGGTGGGTTTGGTACTCTTGGTACACGATTTTCCAATGGTATGAAACGTGTTCTCCTTCTTCTTCGGATCAATCGTTCGGGATTGGTAAGAGGTGTTATTGGTTCTATTCCCGTTGCTCGAGTGTTCATACAATGTCCTAGAGAATCCAGGCAATATCTAAACACACGAAAAAACAACGAAAACAGTTTTTATGGGTCAGAGAAGGTAACCGGATCGGTTGCGGGATGCGACCGATCGGTTAGACTAGTTGATTGAGGGTTAAAATCGTAACCGATTCGGTTGAGGGCAACCGAATCCGGTTAAGGTTTCGAGATTTTTTTTTTTTTTTGGGTTGAATCGACTTAGGAAATTCAAGAACTTGTTGAAACACAATCAAATCCAGCGTACGCCAAAAACTTGATGTGCCGGTTGGTGCAAGTTTTAAATTTATAAAAGGTGAATTACCAATATTACCAATAACACATACGAGCAAGTATACTCGTCCGTTATAGCAAGATTATGAAGGTAAGTCGGGATCGTTCGCGAGATTTGAGTGAATCTAAACACAAGTTTGAATTAACGGAGTCTATCCAAAACATATAACAAAGCAAATAGATATAATGAAATTGGATGATTAAAAACTACACTTGCTTAAACTAGTTTCATATCATAGATTAATGTGATTGTGTTAACCTTTAACATGTTGGTTGTGATAATTAGTTGGTGTACTAATCTATTGTTCTTACAAGTTAAACTAGATCAAGGATTTAGTTTATAAAACAAGCATTAAGTTTAACCAATCAATTCAAGATCAATTCAAGTTTCATAAGTCTACATACATAAACTTAAACACAAAACATCCACTTGTTCATCAAATTGCTTAAGAAATGGTCAATACAAAAGGTAACCGATCATAGACAAAAGGCTACAATTGATTCTCAACAACTAAACTTCGACCATTTAGATGTTTCCAACCAATCCAATTTGATAATCAAAAAGCGTTTCTATTACAACCACACCTTAGTTCCTTTGTATAATCAAGAATAATGGGTAAAAACAATCATCCATAGACAAAATGATTATGACTAGTTGAATAACACGAAGTTCTTTCGACCCCAACGATTATTGACAATTAGCCAAACTTGATTAACAAATGTCACTATGAAACTTTAGCACAATTGGATCTTAGAATTAACTTGAAATTGAATTAAAACATGTTAACACAATCACTAACTAATCATATGATAATCAACATCATTTAAGCAAGTGTATAAAGAAACTAGCCACTCATAGCAAACATAAACATAAACTCAGAACTTTGAACATTAGAAAACATGATTGAAAGTCTTACAATGCTTGGAATAAGATTACAAATGGTGTAGTAATGATTCCCAAAGGATTGAGGATGACTTCTTGATGGTTTGACCTCCAAATGATGAATTCTTGGACCTCCAAAGTTTCCTGGAACTTTATGAACGAATTTAGGCTTTGAGAGAGTAGTAGTGGTGGTAAGATAGGTGTTAGAGAAGATCTCTAAAGTTGTGGTGTATTTGGATGATGAAAACATACACAAATGAGTCCTATTTATACTACTCTCAAGCCCTTGGGGTTATAAATGCATTTCTTGGTCACCAAGGAGCTTGGAAGGGACTAGAAGACATGTAGGAAGGACCTAGAATCGTTTGGAACAAGTTTGGAACCTTACTAATGGAAAATTGGCTGAAACAGAACCTCCAACCGGATCCGGTTGAGCTCCAACCGTCCGGTTGGTCTACGTGACCAATCTCCAACCGGATCCGGTTGCGGGACTCGACCGATCGGTTGGAGCAAAATCATAAAAGCCATAAACCGCAAAGTTGTAGATCTTTCTCTTAGCTTTCCGTGGCCGTGAACCGGGGTCAAACGGAGTCCGTATGCAAAAGTTATGGCCAAAATGGTGAAGGTGTGTCGGGAACAACGAGGCTTCCAATATCTTTTCGTTTAAGCTTCTTTCTACATTTCTTTCGTTTTCCTTCTTGAACTTTATTCTTGAGTCTTTGGACCACTAACTTGATGACTTTATCTTCTCGAATATACTCCGCAAGTCTTGCTTTGGTGGGAATTCTTCATATATGGAGAAATCTTCGTATTTTACTTCTTTTTCCGTCTTTTCTCCACTTTCCTATACTTGGCTACAAATGAACTAGCAAACGACTTTGATACGATTAAGCAACAAAAGCATATGATTATAACCAAATAACATACATAAAACACGGATAACGCTACTAAAACATGCACAATGAAAGCGTTATCGGATATAGTGATGCTGATTGGGCCAAATGCAAGAAAACCGAAAATTTGTCACGAGTTATTGTGTTTTCTTTAATGATTGCTTGATCTCATGGAAAAGTAAAAACAAAATACTCTTTCAAAATCTTCCACGAAGCGAGTATAGATCTATGTCTCTGCTTGCTGTGAAATCATATGGATCCAAAAATCTTAAAAGATCTAAAAGTTGATATCAATCTCCTCGTTAATCTTTTTGTGATAACAAATCGCTTTACAACTTGTCATCAATCCTGTTTTCCATGAAAGATCAAAACACTTTGAAATTGATGTTCACTTCATCGGAAAAAATTGCAAGAGGTGTTATAAGTGCCAAAAGATTGGCTCTTCAAACCAAACTGCAGACATACTTACAAAGAACCTCCTGTTTATCGGCATAAATTTTGTGTGAAAAATTGATATTGTTTGATATGTTTGCCCATTAGATTAAGGGGAATGTTAAATTTTGGGGTATTAATCTGTGGCAAACATGTCACTCTATCAATTGCTAATGGCTTTCAAGTTATGATCATTGCAGGCTTATTACAGGGGTTAATCATGGACAAAGCATAAATGGTTTAAAGTTCCAAGAAGTTCATTTCTGCTGAAGCCTTTCTCATTTCTGTTGATGAGTCATTTATAGCCGTTAGAGGGGTCTTAGTGTATCTTTATCTCCTATTTAATAAGTCCCTTAATCTAGGGTTAGAGACACTTGTGTGTGCAGTCATTTTCTCACACTCTTCTCTTCTCTTTGATCATTTCACTGATCTTGTCTCTTCTTTGTATTTGATTATTGTCTCATTGACATTAATCTAATCTTGTAACATTTTGGATACTATTGTTGATATAATCTAAGCCGACTATTGAGGCTTAGGTTTGAATAAAAGTTCTTCTGTTTACTTGTTGTTGTTGATACTTTCGTACATGGGCCAAATTTTTTTAGCGATAACAATAACGACTAACGACAAAAAATACGTTTTTTATGGGCTTGTAACCTAATCAAGTCACGTAGTTGAACCTCACGCCATTTTTTCAAATGATATTTACAACATGATGGTATACACTCCGAATTGCAATTTAAAGATAGATCACCTAACACAATGTTATCCGACATTTTCTTTTAGCAAAATCATTGATTATCTTATTCTAGTCAACATTTACTAAGCATTATTACTCAATTCACGAAAAAAAATATGTCAGTATTAACTGTAAACTTAAACATGTATTGTGAATCCTAGCACTCTAAAATTTATTAAAAATAATATGTCCAATGTATACTCTATATGTAAATATGAAATAAACTAATAAAAATGATTTATTTTCCAAGTACAAAATCAACATCTTTAATTCATAGTTTTTTAATTCATAGTTCACATAACACCAATACAAAGAATATATATATATATATTGTAGTTAGCAAAGAAATGGACTTTTTTTGGCGTATGAACAAGCAGACAAGTATTTGAGAAACTTAAAGGTGTACTTTAATAGTTTTGATTAAAACTAATTTAAAAAAGAACTAATAATGCTATTGGTCAACTGCCCACCCATGAGATATATATTTATTTATTCTATTTTCTCCTTCTCTCCAACATGTTGTCTTCTTCCTATGATTTCATCCTCCATTATTAAAAAAACAAGATCTGCTTCATAATCTTCATACTTTGATCCTATTTTAATATAAGATGAATATAAAATTTGATGCCCCCAAAAATATGATGCCTGGTCATCGCCAACCTCGCCGTGCAGTGGCCGTACAGGTTGAGGTGGCGAACACCTTATAGATCTAATTCTTCTTATTTTTACTTCTATTCCGACGTTACAGTCTGGGCTAGTTGGGTAGGTTGGGGGTGGCCGAGCACCCTCTAGCCACCCCATTGGCTCCGGCCCTGATGGGGATATATGTCTTACATGTATTCTTAACAATGATGAAGGAGTCGAGGGAAAGATAGAAGAAGTACGGGAGTAATAAAGTGGTGACGTGGAGCTAATGTGACGAGGAAAAACTTCTCACATCATCGTATGAGAGTTCTGAAGGTTTTAATATATAATTAATCTCAAATTAAATATTCATTTTCAAATTATACGGTTTTAAGAAACAAGGATCACAGGCAAGTACAATTCGTCTTTACTTTCTCAAAAACATTTTGATTGACTAAAATTTGAAAACTAAGGGCATGTTTGGTTTGCAATTCGGAATCATAATAGGTATGGTATAAAGTTTAAGGAAGCGTTTGTTATATGGATTTTGAGAAAAAAAAAAAGAATGAAATCAATTACAAACTTATTTCTTTGGTACACCAAATTTACAGTCAAATCAATTTTTTGATTCACAAACCTATTCTGATAGCATTTGTACAAAACCTACTGACAATATTTGTCTCATTTGTTTTACACCACACATTTTTATATTTTTATTAATTGATTCTTAATTATTTTCACATAATCTAAAACTAATAAAAAAAATATTATATTAATAATATACATATTCTCTTAATATCTTTTCAAATCCTAAACGGAATCCAAATCATAATCCTAAAGCTATTTACAAACCAAACGGACCTTAAGTTATGATCACACTGGTGTGGGCTACATTAGTAAAAAAATTATGAGAAAATGATCCCTGCTGCAAAATGCAGGGAAGATACCTGATGTTGTATTTATAGCAATGGATGGTTTATGTATAATTCAAGATCTTCAAGGATAAAAAGTGTAAATATCAAACGAAAATTGCTCTTTCTTTGTAGAAGATAGATGATGCCCATGATGAGGGATGTTATTCCCAAAATTATTGTAGAAAAATTAGAGTGAGCAGTGTAGTGGATGTATGGCGTGTCATAGGCAAATGTTTTGCACAATGACATGCCAAACCGCATCATGGTTAGTGTTATTCGTCCTCTTCGTCGGGCAATTAATGGCGTTTTTTTTTTTTTTTTTAGTGAGTGAGGTAGTTTTGGTGATGTGTTATAGGATGCACATGCGCCTACAACAGTTAAGAAGGGTATTTTTTTAGTTATTATTAGATGTGTGATGAGATGTCAACCCAATAACATTTATTGGTGTCAAACTTCACTTAGCTCTCTCATGTAAATAAGAGATTTAATACATAAAATATGGTATCACATAGAAATGCCATCCAAACGTACCCCTCCACCCATGAATGAGGCTGCGGGTTTCAAACTCACTTTTTGATTTCGTCTCCACTAACCAAACAATAACAATGGATATCAAACTCATTCCTTCATTTCGAACCCTTATACCAAAAACAACCTAATACTCCTCTGCCCGGAGTTTCTACTAAAAAAATAAACAAATTATAATATGTGTAGTTAATGCAAATTTTGATTGATAAAAAGTCATTTTACAACCACTTTTTAGTAGAAAATAAAAATGACCAATTAATGCAAGTTTTGATTATGATAGAAAAATAGAAAAAGTGGTCATAAATAGTGTTTAGAGTTAATTTTATAAATGGTTCATGTGATATGTCGGGTTTAACAGAAATAGTCCCCAATCTTTTTTTAACGGATCATTTCCCCATGATTGTGACCCGTATCGGGTTTGACCAATTTTTGTGACACGGTGACTCATTTTGGAAAAAGAAAATTTTAGAACATAATAAAGTTTAAGGGACTGTAAATGAAAATATTGCTTTTGGGAACCATTTCACTTGCTAAACCTTGATAAGAAGAAAAGGGTCACCCCCAAATCACACTCAATTCCAGCATCTTTGAAATGGCAAATCAAGAAAAACAAATCTCATCAAGTGGACCATGGATCCTTGAACTTGTCCCCTTCATAGTCGTTGTTCTCATTGCTGCACACGTCCTCGCTTTGGTATATTTCATTAATTCACATCATAAGCATCACTTATTATTATTTCAAACAATATTAATATTATTTATATAATTTTGTGTAAAACATAACAGGTTTATTGGATATATAGAGTAGCTACTGAGAAGCTACCTGGAAGACGAAAGAAACATTGAAGGTGTAGAAGTGATTTAATTACCTGTTCTTTTTATTTTAGTTTTGGATGCGCGTAAGGTGTTCGATGAAATGTCTCAAAGAAATGTGCGGGTATTTTGTGTTTTGTGAAAAGTAATATAGGATTTCAGGATCTGTGAGTGTTGTTGCAGGTCTTTTAAGGTTTTTAGTTTAAGAGATAGAGCATATGGTGTTGTTTTATAAAATTTGTATGACCCGCGTTTAATGGTGGTTCTGAAATGGAATTTGAACCTCAACTCAAGCATAAGTTTCTTGTTTTATCATTCATGTTATGTTATAGTTATTGCATAATGTTTAGATAAATGTTGCCTGCTACGATAATTGTTTTGTGCGATATTGAGTCATTGTTATAGAAGTACTTGCTTGGTTGCTCTTTAATGATAATGAACTCACAAGTGCTAGCTACTGGATAATATTTATGCGTGACATTTGATCATCGATTGGAATTTGTAGTGAAAGAAATTGCCTAAATTTATTGATAAAAAAGCCTTTGAAGCAAATCAGTATTCAACCAACATACTATGGCTGGAAAGAAAAAACACACTAATAACCAACTAGGGAACCGTAACTCAAATCCTTCTGTATATGATAAAAAAGATTGTAAGAAACGAAAGAAGGTGAGGTCCAAGATAGGAGCGTAGATCAATGTTCTCTTGAAACTCTTCTTAATTCGGGAATAGAATGGCAGACTCCTGTTATTTACTGCTCTTCACTGGCACTGGCAGCACTAAGATCCACACTTAAGTCAAGAGTCTGCAAAATTGCACCATCAAATATATGATTGATATTGTGTAGAAACTTTTTTATGGAGTATTTGTTATAAAAATAAATCGGGAGAAACAGTTTTAGTATGAATTTTACCTTTCCGGTTATTTGGCTGTACAAGGCAAGCACATCCTGTACAGTGGACTCAAAATGCGTTGTTGCATCATAACTCTGAGGGAGACAAATTGGTTAAAGTAAGAATCAATCACGTCACACTTAATCATGATATAATAATAGCTGATATATTTACTTACGGTAGATATGAAACAGTTATCCTCTGCACTGTTATTGGTGGGTTCGTATCTATCATAAGTATCAAAGATGATCTCGTCCACGGGGCCAAGCAAATCAATCCCAGGCTTCAGTTCTGTCTCAGGGTCATCTGTCTCTGCCTCTGTTGTGACAAAAGCAATGTATTTGCCTTTCGGGGATACGTGGTGAGGTGATGAGCAGCAGAACAGATACCTGAATATACAACAAAAGGGCATAAGGGTAATTTCCAAGTTTTTTTAATATAAAATATAAACATTGGAATGCATACATGTCAGATTTGCGGCCTAGCTGTTTCTGGGGTAGGATGACTTGGGCTGAATGGGCTTCATTAGTGTGTGGGATCGGATGACTCATGATGCATATAGCACGGGCTACTCTACCAACCACCTTTACCTGTTTAAATAGATAAGATCTAGTATCTCTTCATTGTATAAGAGATGAATAAAAGCTAGTAAAATGAAATTTAGCAGATGGGGTTACCTTGTCAGGCAAATATGAGGGGTCACATACTACTTTTTTGCACTTAGCAGTTTCTCCGTCTGATGTCACACCAATTACTTTCCCATCTTCAAACTCTACCTGTCATATGTAGTAGATTACCTTGCATATATTATATACATTTTTCTATAAACAGTTTTTTATCAAGTTTTCAGGGATATCAGTAGATTACCTTGCATTCGGGTTTGTTGAGCATGTAGGTTCCACCATAGACTGCACTTAGGCGAGCAAATGCCTGTCCAAGTATTTATAGGATGAAGTTAAACAGATAGAGGAAACCAAACTAAATAAATGATCCCAATGGAATTGTACCTGAGGTAATTCTCCAAGTCCATAGAGGGGATAGATATATGGGGAGCCTCCGGCAAAGCGAGCTAATGACTCTGCATAAAGCTATTCAAGGAAAGAAAAATAAAAGGGTGAAAATTAGATAATATAAAAATGAAAAGAATTTGCTAAAGAAGGGTCAGGTATAGAACTGAAATTTCTCACCTTAACTCTCTTGATAAAATCTATAGCTGGCTCATCCAGAAAACTGTCGTCACTATAGAGCGCCAATGAATGCCCGATAAAATCAATTGTATTATCATCTAGTCCGTATTTTTTCCTGAATAAAACAGGTCAAACTTTCAAAAATAGTAACCAATGAAGCTGCATAATCTGAAGTTGGTCCTTCGTGAATGTAACTTAATAGACCACTTTGTCATCTGTATGATTATTGGTTATCATATTGTGCTAGTTAAGAAAACATGTATTTGATGATCTAAGCAGGTAGCAACCAATGAGAAAAGAGAAAAGATTAAGATAGTACGAAATAAGATCTCTTGCTGGTACTTTGGTAAGATCCATCCCTTCATGTGATTTTGGATCATTATCATCATAGTCCTGAACAAAGATGAAGAACTTGCGAGCACGGCGCTTCTCAAATAATCCCATCAGAGGAGATTTAAGTGCTTCTACATCAGTTGCTGGTACTTTGTGAACCTGATAGAAGATCCCGATTTTTCAAAGCAAAATGTTTCAAGTTAAAAATTATAATAATTGCTCCTGAGCTTTAGGAAATGTTATACCTTCCCTTTGTTGAACACATAGCTACCATCAACAGCCTTGAAGTTAAGGTATTTTGTGACATTAGCTTGAATTAGAACACGAACTAATGCACCATTAGCCATCATAAACTGCAAAATAACATGAGTATTAAAGAAAAGGGGATAATAATAGTAATAGTAGATGGAGCAATTTCACATAAGCTAATGAAAATCCCATGTTTGTGACTAGACATGCCTTTGGAACCATATCGACATTGTATTCCTTTGCTGTGCCTAGTTCTGCAGGAGGCTCATCACTGCCCTTGAATCGCTTCCAGAGCTATACATACAGATTGATATTAGTGTCATACGGATAACAGAAATAATAGTAAAAGATTTGGAAGAATTATTCAGCTAGATTACCTGCGGCAGAAGAAGTGAAGTTGACTCTCCTCCGTAGTAGTCATTTCTATCCATGTGTAGTACCTGTACACATTAGCCAAGCAATGATCATACCAGATTATCATTTGTCCTTCTAAGCACTGACCTAATCAGGACGTGAACAAAATATACTATATACAAGAAAGCTTTCTTAGAATGTAAAATTTCCCAAAACACAGACAAGAGGATGCCTCACTACACATACGACTTCTGATTATTGTTACAACTGACACACTAGGGAGAATAGTGCGGTGAATAGCTGTAGTTATCGCCTTTGAAGACTAGTTTTGAAGATGATATTTAGCTACTTATTATGTTACCTATGCAACAGGTAACAAGAAGAAATATGATGAAAATTTTATTTTAAGTAGATTTATTTGAGTATTTAGATTGATTATTTCTGATTATAGGTGCTCGAGCGTACTGCAATGTTTAGGTCAATAAGGAGGTTCAAAACAATCTTGGTAGTATGCACTAGAACTGGTTAAGTATCTTTATAGACTGGGATGAGAATAATGAACTTAACCAAGGAATGGATTTGATAAGTTGGTACATCGAGTTGATGAGCATTGGCCACATTTGATCCATTTCCCAGAATGTTAATTATGACATCTAGTTTCACTAGAATGCAGTTCTTTAGCATCGAGTTGATGAACAATGTAAATGTTTTTACACAATGTATCTAATTTTCCGTAAAGTTCTTTAGCATGTATCGATATAATTGTTTTCCCATTCAATACACCAATTATTTAATCTTCTTTTCATGTATGAGGTGATCTAATTATACACATCAAACTGCATAGTTATTTGTGTGTAATTCATGATCATTGGCAAGATTAGAAATGATTAATAGGAAAAAGATTAGATTGATACAAGCTAAAAAATTGTGGTAATTAAATTTGATACATTTTGAATTGATTATCTATTAAAACACTAAATTGAGCGCATAACATACATTCAACATGTATCACATATACATAGAAAATGAGTTGCGCGAGGGCATACTTTGTGTTGATTAACAGAAAGGAGACCGCTGAGGATGCATTCCTTAAGACCGGTACCGAGAACTATGACATCGTATTCTTCATCCATGGTGTGACTATTCGATTAGGTTATGAGAACATCAAATCAAGTGGTATGAATTTTGCGAAATGAAATGAAATTAAAATATGAAAGAAGAAAGAGATTAGATGGATAGGAAGGGGAGATACAAGCGGTATCGTATTTAAGGGAAGAACAAGTCTTAAGCACAAATTAATATTTGGTTATAAATTTCCCCGCCAATTTTCAAGGAATTTATGCTACGTGTTGGACCTCCACTAATCCGGCCTACTTCCTAACTAAAACCATTAGCAATTTTATTTATTTATTATTATTACTTTTTGGATAATTTAAAATGATGACAATAACACTTTTGTTTTTCATAACCTTTGGTTGTTAAAAATCTACGTATATTCGTTACGGTTAAATAATGGGAGATTTAAGTATTTATCATCACAAGATGATGTATAATGCAATTAAAGTATGTTTTGAATAAATATGACATTATGATATTTAATTTATGTATATATGAAATTGATTGTTGAAGAAAAACATATTCTTACAAAGAGTAACATATTACTCGCTATAGCAACACAATTTCGTTTGGATTATTTACCTTTGCCATTTTACTTCCAATAGCAACGCAAGTTAGAATTTTACCATTAACCTTTTTTAAATGACTGTTGCCTAAAAGACCCAAAAGAATATTTCAACTAAAATGAAATTGAACTAAAAGATGTTATTATGTGCATTTAATCTCTGGATATGTTATTTTTCCTAGTGGGATTTTTTTTTTTATTTTAAAGGTGAGTTGTCATTTTTTTTAATCCTTGTTTGGTTCCGTAATGAAATGTTGCATTTTATTTTAAAAAAAATCTCTGGATAAGTCGGCCAATTTAAACACAATTGAAAAAAAATCATCTTTCACACTTTTATACACTTGAGGCGTGAGCTCATCATCAAAAAGAAAAGAATGAACCTCAATTTATTTTTGAAAAATAGTCAAAAGGTATCTAACTTCCATTTTTTTTTGTAGGCGTTCAACTTTTAATTTTCTATTGTAGTAAAAAGTGAGGTGTGATAGAAAAATTAAGGATGTTTGATCTTTCTGAATATAAAGATTAAGAAAGTTGGATGCATCTGATAGGATGATTAAGAAAGTTGGATTGTCTGATAGGAAAATTAAAAGTTTGATCTTTCTACAAAAGGAAAAAGTAGCGAGTTGGATCGCTTTTTGCACCATTTTCCTTTTATTTTCAGCAGTCCTCTAGGTGGAAGCCGAGGTCTGCCTTTCTGCTTCAAGAGCAGATTACTTGTTCGTTTACTGAATGGATTAGATTGGGTTTACAGAGGGTCAAAGGCCACAAACGCCACTGGCATCTGTTTGGTAAGAGATAAAGTCTAGCTTCTTTAAACATGCTCAAACTGTGCTCAATCCCTGACTGCAAGGAGATTGAGGATACAATGACACATACCAGATATAGGAGAAAAACATAGTTGGGACGAGAGACAAATCTAGTTCACTGAAGCAAGACCAAGTAAGGGATCATTTGCACACATCCTATCCCGCGTGCACAACCTCGGCTTTATGAAATCAAAGAACATGAGTCTGGACACCTAAGCTGTATTGCAGACTTGCTGCCAACCAAGCTCATCTATAGCATGCCACAGACAACCATCAAATAACATCCCAGTCAATTAAGAAATGCGTCTACATAAACTTAAGAACGTTTATATCTTCGGACAAGCTACAATCCAAGCAGGACAGTAGAAGAAGAAATTTTTTACAGACAGAACAAACTGAGTAGTGAGAGCATGTGTACTATCGTATAACTTCTAACCCATGCTTACACCTATTAACCCAAAATATACCCATATGACAAAATGTTCAGTTAAGCTAACACTTTCCGATATGCTGTTTGTATATAACAAGAAAATGTCACTTGTACAGACTCAAAGACTGAGGGAGTAATTCATATATCAAAAGCAGATGAGAACACCATAACATATATACTTGCCTGCAGAATTTGCATTACAATACACACGGCAATAGTTCAGATGGGTCAAGCGTAAACCATGACATTAACATTATACCATCTTACGAAAAGAGATGACAAATAAAGTTGATATCAATGCCTAACGTTCCGCACACCCATCGACCTTTATAGCTACTGTACTCATTGATGCTCGGTAAGATGCAGAAGGTGCCAACAACTTCTGATTAAATGTTTCTGGACTTACTGATGAGTTCATGGTTGTATTGCAAAACAAGTGATGGATATAAACCAGGTTATGTTGTTTACTTAACCAGAATACCTCAGTCAAGTGCAGAAATAATGCAGCAAGACTGCTGCTAATTTAAGCACAGTTATAAAGATTGAATATTTAACTGTTTCATTTGCTATGCTATCCTGAATCGTACCACTCATATTCAATATAGCATAAGCATGTTTGATATGTTTGTACCTGTCGAGACATTTTGTGCACATACATATCACATATTCTTAAACTATAGCCACAAAACTGAGAGCAAAATGAGCAGAAACAGACTAACAAGGTTACATCAATGCGAGTTCAGAAACCAGACAACAAGACTGCTGCTAACTCTACCATCAGAATATACTACTGTAATTTTTAACGAAACTAAAACAGAATAGCATGTTCTACTAATGCATTGTAATATTTTCATTGTTTCCTTTAACGAGAACACTAGAAAAGTAGAAAACCAAGTGTTCTCAGTTGCTATTTCTCCCATATTCTTAGAAACTAAAACGTAAAACTAAGCTCGATATTAAGCATATATCTCCATAGCCTAAAACTATACTCTAGAGACCAAAAAAGCGAGTCAGACTAATTTTGTATAAACAGGAAGATACCAATCAACCCCTGTACCAAACACAACCAAAAACATCTTCTCTTTAAATACCAAACCACAAATTCACAAAACCATCATAATCTGCATTAAAATACTCCACATTCACAATCCTCCCTGCACCATACCCGAACACATCTGTTTCCTCTTCCTCCCTATTCACATCTGTTTCTTCTTCCTCCCTATTCATAAACCCCTCTCTCATCACCCTATTCCCCGCACCAGTCACCTTCTTGGTCTTCTTAGCCACCGACTTCTTCCTTCTCTTCTCCGTCTTCTTCACAGGCACATCCTTCTCCTCCTCCTCCTCCATTTTCACCTCAACATTAAATAATCCATCACCCTTCTTCTCAACCTTATCATCATCATCATCATCCGATATTTCCACAAATTCACACCCATTCACTTTCGTCTCACTTCCTTTCATCCCACTCGCTTTCATCACACACGGATTCCACTCCCCTTCCCTCGCCCCCACCATCAAAAACCCCTTACACAAATACCTCCCACTCCCACCTCCCTCACTCAAAACCTCCTCAGGCGGCTTCTCAATCTCCACACACGTAAACGCCCTCCCACATTTCTCATTACAACACCTCATAAAACCCCCTAAATAAACCCGATCGTACTCGTAAACATACCAACAATACGGACACACCGTCCAAAACACTTTCTCACATAAAACCTCCCTCAGCTTCTCATCAAATTCCAACTTCTTAACCCTATTAGACAACACATTCCAGGCACTAAACAAACTACTCAACGCCTCATCAGCAAATGCAAACTTATTAACACTAGGGTTTAACACCTTATAAAACTTATTAAACTGTTGAGTTATGAGTTTGGTATCAGTACAGTAACGAGGTACCTGGATGACGTCATACCAGTCAGTTAGAGTTGACGTGGTGGTGGTGACGTGGCGTGTAGCGGCGAGTAAGACGTCAGCAACGGCAAGTATCTCCTTGACGCCAGTGAAATGAGAGGGGAGTTGGAGAGCGTATTTGCGGCAGTCGGAGTAGTTACGGCGGTGGAGGTAGTGGTCGGCGACCCGGAGAATGGTGTCCGGGTCGGGTTTTCGGATGTTTGGGTTCATGACGTCACTCTGTGTGTGTGTGTTTTTGCAGGTGGTGTGTTGTGTGTGATAGTGGGATTAAAATGAAGAAGATGGAATAAGGGGCGTTGATTTAATGGGGGTGATGGATGGGGCTGACACGTGGAATTGGTTCGTACAGTTTTTGCAGGTGTTGGCGCGCATGATCGTAACGACGCCGTTTTGGCCTGGTAAATTAGGTTCACGAAAATGTTTTTTTTTTTTTTAATTTTAAATGTACATGTTACTCAGGCACCCGATAAGCCATGGGGCCATCCATACGAGCGCGCAGTATTCTTTTTTTTTTTTTTTTTTAATTGTGTAGTGTTTATTTTGTGTAGTATATTTAATTTGTATAGTGTTTTTATATGTATAGGGTATTTATTTGTGTGTTATATTTAATTTGTGTAGTGTTTTTATATGTATAGTGTATTTATTTGTGTAGTGTTTTTATACGTAGAGTATTTATTGTGTATTGTTTTAATTTAATTAAACAATAACAATAAACATTATCGTTAAAACATTAAGCAATCAACAACAAATGTCTAATGTTTTATTGAAAACATTTGTTGTTGTACTTGTTTAATGTTTTAATGTCTAATATTAGACATTTGTTGTTGTACTTGTTTAATGTTTTATTGTTATTGTTTAATTAAATGAAAACAATACACAAATAAATACTTTACGTATAAAAACACTACACAAATAAATACACTATACATATAAAAACACTACACAAATTAAATATACTACACAAATAAATACCCTATACATATAAAAATACTACACAAATTAAATATACCACACAAAATAAACACTACACAATTAAATTAAATAAAATAAAAAAAAAAAAAAAAAAACAGCCTGGCTGCCTGTGCGGATGGGGACCCATGGCCTATGGGGTGCCTGACTTGTATTTTATGGGGTGTCTGCGTGTCTTGTCCTTTTTAATTGGTTAATGAGGTGAGATCGATGGCAAAAAAAAAATTAAAAGAACAAATAAACACATTTTAGCCATTCATTTTGATTTCGTTCGATGGTAGAGATCAAACCCAAAAATAACAAATAGATGGCAAAATTGTCATTCTAGCTCATTTGATAAAAACACACTTTTCACATTTTTTTAAAACACCATATCTTTCAAAGCGGTAAATCTTCAAACTACAAAAATACAACATCGCGACGAGAATTAAATCTTCTTTCTATAGATATGCACTTTTATATACTTTCGACGGTTTTTTTTTTGCAAAATTTCCGTCCAGAAGAATCACACATGATTCGTAAAAAATCACATATGATTCTATTTTTGTTGCGATTGGTGTATAAATCACACTTGATATTGTTTTAATCTAAAAATGAGTAAATCACACATGATTCTTATTTTTTGTTGTGATTCATGCATAAATCACAAGTGATTTGTAGAATCACTTGTGATTTTTTATTTTAAAAATCACGTGCGATTTTATAAATTACAAAATCACATGTGATTTTAGCCGCTCGCAATGTCGAGTCGGAATCACAGTTTACAAAAAAAAAATCACATGTGATTTTACAAATCACATTCGATCTTTAGAGTAATAAATCACATGTGATCTTTAATTTCAAATCAACTTATTCCTTCATTTTTAAAACAAATTTACGAAATCACGTGTGATTACATTATTTATATTTTGTTTTGTTATGAAAATGTAAATTACGTGTGATTTAGTTTTTGCTGTTATAAACTGAAGCACATATGTTTTAATCTAAAAATGAGTAAATCATATGTGATTCACTTTCAAAAAATAATTTACGATAAATCACATGTGATTTGTGATAAATCACATGTAATTTGTGGTAAATCACATGTGATTCTTTAAAAGACTGATACCTTTTAAATTTTTACCTTTTGTTAGAAAATTAAATAAAATGATTCTGCTTATTTATGTAGAGAATAAACCATGCTTACTCATTATGACATGTACACGTGTCTTATGTCCACCCCTCTTGTATTGTTGAGTGTTTATGCCTCAAATCTCTCTTTATGTTATTAAAAATAGAGAACCCAAATCTTATGCTTATACAGTAGTGTTTCAAAAGTAAACCCAAATAATAACAAAGGTAAAATTTACCAAAAGATATTCAAAAAAAAAACAATTAACCGCATCTTCACAATAGAAAAAACCATTTCACCACTCTCCAAATTCAAACAAAAAAAAACTCATCATCTCAATGGGCATAATCACACGACTCTTCATTTCCCTCTTAACCACCACCACCATCATCATAAACTGCCACCACTGTCAAATTAAAAACCAACCGTCATCACCCAACCTAATCCACGCGCTACCCTCAGCTCTGCGAATCATCTCTTTCCAACCACCCTTCCTCCACTCCAATGGAGATTATTCAGTCGGCATAGTAGTTAGATCTGTGTTTTTTAGATGTGTTTGTAGTAAGATCTTTGTTGATTTAGATGTGTTTGTAGTAAGATCTTTGTTGATTTGCTTGAATTGTGTTTGGTGAATGAATTAGTTGGTGTGTTAGTGGTACTGATATGATGGGGACGAAGAGGCCTCGTGTTTATGATTCTGGGTAATATGATTTTTGATGTGTTTAGTTTTGAATGATATTACAAAAGTGCCCTTCAATAATTAATTGTATTAAAATGATGATTAATCTAGACCTTTGGATTTAAAATAGATGGATGGTTGAGATCCTTTGATTTGATATTTAGATAATTATTGTTCTGCATTGAACTTTTGTCATTGGTTAATATCACTAAACTTTGCGAAAAATTTGTCAAGTCACTAATGTTTCTGATGCAGTTTCTTACGCAATCAAATGGCTCAAGAACAACTGATTAATCAAAGACCGAAACCATAAAGGTTTTCTGTTTATTATCAGACTTGAATGTCCTTTTCCCAAAACAAAGAAGCCGTACTTAAAGGCAACAAAAGAAAATCCTAGTAACAAAGCTCCTATTTTCCTGGAACAGATAATTTGAGTAGGAATATGAGTCCTATTCAAACCCATTATTAACACATATCCTAAAACATAAAAAAAAGGACTTGTTTAAAACTTGAGATATCCCAAGTGATGATCCACATCAGATGCTCCTGCATCATCCTCCCTGTCTTGAAAAGAAAGCACCCCTGAGTTCACGTCATCATCCGAATCACCCTCATAAGGCGACAAATCAGCGACATTGAAAGTAGCTGAGACATTGTAATGCCCAGGGAGTTCAATTTTATATGCGTTGTCATTGATTCGTTTGAGAACCCGAAAAGGACCATCAGCACGGGCCTGCAACTTGCCAAAACGACTCGCTGGAAACCGCTCTTTACGCAAATGAATCCACATTATTAAGCTCATGACCCGTATCCGCATCATTCTCCCCTTCTTCGAAAAAACTCGTCCTCGAGTTTTGATATGCCTTAAAACGAACCACCGGATCGAAAGGAACATCAACGTGATTCCCTTCATTATTATCATCATTACCTCCATAAACAACTTAACTTTTCCCGACCGTATTCATCATTGATCCATTAGAATTAGACATCCAAGGTTATTAAACGTGGCACATCACCATTTAAATTCTTCACAACTCTCGTGTGCATGGCCATATTTTCATTAAGTTGTTCAATAAGCATTCTTGGCCCACATGTAATAGTCTCATGTATAGACGATTTTGCTGACCTTGTGTAACTCAAAATTCAAACTTTCCGTAGTTGGCGGTGAAATATGGGAACCTTCAAATTCGCAAATCACCAACGATAGCCACCCCAATGCCGTCTCCACCTAATCTAGCACCACCTTCAACCGACTTTCTCTGGGATAAGTTCCGATCACCATGAATAAACAAAGAATACCATTCCTCGTCCGCGTATTCATCATACACGGGTTGTAAATCATAGATAAAATCGCCATTGGTAAGATACTCCTCGTCCTAGTGGACTCGTCCCAAATGGGTTCAACCGGTTCGTTTCCTCCAATGCCGACGATAATACTAATCCCAATCCAGAACTAGGTGTTGTAGTCGTTCGACTCGATCAACCGCTCCCGATCCGTGGGTAAGCCACGCGAGTCGTGGGGTCGCTCAACCTCATGATCAAACAGATCCGAAGCACCTCCATCGTTGCCTCTGTCGGCGATTCTACGATTAAGATACCCACTTCCACAACGAGCCATTTGAATCAACCAAAGCTCCGATACCAACTGATGCAGTTTCTTACGCAATCAAATGGCTCAAGAACAACTGATTAATCAAAGACCGAAACCATAAAGGTTTTCTGTTTATTATCAGACTTGAATGTCCTTTTCCCAAAACAAAGAAGCCGTACTTAAAGGCAACAAAAGAAAATCCTAGTAACAAAGCTCCTATTTTCCTGGAACAGATAATTTGAGTAGGAATATGAGTCCTATTCAAACCCATTATTAACACATATCCTAAAACATAAAAAAAAGGACTTGTTTAAAACTTGAGATATCCCAAGTGATGATCCACATCAGATGCTCCTGCATCAGTTTCATTTTTGTCATCTAAGGTACTCAACTTCATGAGTTGTTTAAATATGTTGCTGAACCTTTAAAATCATGAAATTGCATATATTTTTAGTACAAAACAGTCCTTGTGGTTAGTCGGGTGTCACGAATTAAGTCCCTAGACCACTATTTCTGTTATTTTTACCGTTTTCTTACGTTTTCGTCCGGTTTTTTTACGTTTTTATACGTTTCCGTCTATTTTTTAACGTTTTCATCCGTTTTCATCCGTTTTCATCAATTTTTATTCGTTTCAACCGTTTTTATACGTTTTCGTCTGTTTTTTTACGTTTTCATCCTTTTTTACATTTTTTTATTCGTTTTCAACCGTTTTTATACGTTTTCGTCATTTTTTTTACGTTTTTGTCCGTTTTCATCTGTTTTTATACGTTTTGTCCGTATTTATACGTTTTAAACAAATTTTATACGTTTTTATTCGTTTTCATCCATTTTTATACGTTTTCATCCGTTTTTCTTACGTTTTCACCTATTTTCTTATGTTTTCATACATTTTCTTACGCTTTCATCCGTTTTTCTTACGTTTCGCCCTTTTTTATGTTTTCATACGATTTCGTCCCTTTTTTTACGTTTTTATACGTTTTCGTCCATTTTTATACGTTTTCGTCCGTTTTTTCTTACATTTTCGCCCATTTTTTATGTTTTCATACATATTTGTTCGGTTTTCCTTACGTTTTTTTCCCTTTTTTTTATGTTTTCATACGTTTTCGTCCTTTTTTTACGTTTGAAAACATAAGAAAATAGGCGAACACGTAAGAAAAACTTTGAAGCCGCCATAGCATAACGTATGTGTTATGGTTGATTATTAAAATGTGATACCGCAATGGTTGATAATTAAAATGTGATACCGCATTTTCCAATAGCCCAACAAGTATGAAGATTAGTTTGTAATGATACTACATTACAAGTAAAGTTTACTACAATGTGATTAAAATCTTGTTTGAGGCCCAAAATGCACTATTTAAGTGTGGTAGATTTTTACGACCTAATTTATTTGTTTCTCAAAATGTGTCATTTAATCATATTTATCTATGAACAAGTGGTGATCAATATATCCAAACATATGTTAGATTTATGTTATGAGCGTTTATAATGATTACTGATGTTAATCTTATTTTAGTTAGACAAGTTAGCAAATAAAAGCCAATAGCACGAGCGGTACTAGTTCAGGTTTGTTATATGTGTTTTTAAAGTTTTACTTTTTTATATATAAACAACAATATCTATTTGTTTAATTAAAATCTGATTAATACAAGTTTTGTTTGCCTATACTTTTACATGCTATCGAGCCATGAGAAAAACTATTTATTTGACAAACTCTTGATGTTTGTCAACGCAATATTGTGAGTTTGAGAGATGATGTTAGCAAATAAAGGCAAAATAGCCCCGACCCGTACTAATTTAGGCATGTTATTTGTGTTTTTTATGTTTTAGGGCTCTATTGTATTTTCTATATAAACAACTGTATATACTTTGTTTAACTAATTTGATTAATATAAGTTTTAGTTTCCGTCTCATTTCTACAAGATATACAAAAGTAACAAGTAATAAAATATCTTTATGGTTTTATATAAGAAATATAATTTCAATTACTAGTATGTCCCAAAATTTAATTTGCATTTTAAGGGTCATTTAAGCCTTTAATTGCCCACTTTTATATCCGCATTCTTGCTTAATTTCGTTCATTTTCACTTTTTAGGTCTCTTGGAAGCAAAATGTTGGAATGATGCATATTTGGACGAAAAGGAGTGAATATATGAAGAAAATGGCTAAGTCAAGATCGAAGACACCCTTGAATTGAACGACGGCGTCCCAATCAAAGGGCGGACGCCGTCCCTTTATACAATTAAAATCTCGGCTCAGAGACTTTTGCTAAAATACACCGACGGTGTCGGGGCTTTGAAGAGGAAGGCGTCACTAAGACTTTTCATCTCGACGGCCTAGATCCGAATCGACGACATCATCTGCTTTGAAGCGACGGCGTCACAACTACAACGTGACGCCGCCCCAACGATTACTTGGCCAAGGCGAAAACCCTAATGGCGATCGACGGCGTCCACTATAAGCGGCGGCGCCGCAAGTGTAAAAATATATAGAAATCGAATTTTCGAAATTTTAGGAGGTAGACTTGTGGAGTAAAACCCTAAACGTTTGTAGTCCGACTTGGACGATATCTTAGGGTTCTCAAACCTATTTTACATCAAGATAAGTGTTTTACTTCATTGATTTCATTATGTCTTCCATTGAATGTGTGTATGCTTGTGTGTTTAAGATGTCAGGCTAAATTTCTTGTGTGTTTGCTTAGATCTATGAAACCTAGTTATTAATTATTGATTGGTTGTCTCTTATCTTAATTGTAATTGGCTTAGGAGTGCAATTAGACCATCATTGTGTTTAAATGCTTGAGTAATCTTTGTGAACCTTAGTTTATGAATCACTTAGCGGATTTGTAGTCTAAACATCCAAAGATAACCCTTAAAGTTAGTTTATGAATCATAGAGAATTTCGTAGGCAATAACCTTAAGGTAGTCTCAAAGAGTTAGGGAAAAAGGCATACCCTACGACCTTAGAAAACACAACGCGTTAAGAATAAGGACGTGACAATTCAACCACCAATAAAAGATAACTAGGGAGTAATAGTATCTAGGTAAGCACATTTTTAATCATCATACGAGCACACATAAAAAAGATATTGACTACCCATAGTTTAGATAATTATATAGTAGAAGTAATCGGTAGACGTTCCACTCCCCATATCCAAACCTCGAGATTTTACCCTTAGGTTTCTAAAAAATATAAAAAGATAAAAAATAATCTTCATCAACCTCAACCTTAGCGTAGTACACTTCTTACTAGCATTCCTATTACCCTATAGAACGATATCAATACCAGAGGCTTACCCAATACTACACTACAACGATTAGGTTCACTACCTAGGGTGTTGAAAAACTTGCTCGACGAAAAGGAAGTTCCTTTGACCCCGAACGTGCCTTGTACGCGCATCAAGTTTTTGGCGCCGCTGCCGGGGAATAGAATAGCTAGTTAGATTTCTATCTCGTTTAGGTTCCCTTGCTTGATTCCTATCAAGTAAGATTTTTTCTCATTTTTAGCTTCCTTGTAGTCTATCCTCCTTCTTCGTAACTTTGTTAGTAACTCCATCACTTTTTCATCATGGAAGGTGATAACCCATCAAACAACAACCCACCACCAAATAAACCACTTCCACTCAAACCACAACCCATTGAGCAACACCCCTCTAA
The DNA here is from genome assembly GCA_022545495.1 of Chrysanthemum lavandulifolium. NCBI lineage: Eukaryota > Viridiplantae > Streptophyta > Magnoliopsida > Asterales > Asteraceae > Chrysanthemum > Chrysanthemum lavandulifolium. Next base: position 143,429,836 of record CM040245.1, on the reverse strand, counting down.
CAATCGTCGCAACTGATATGTTAGTAGAAGCAACGATCTTCAAGATTTGCATTGGGTATTTGAGAGTACAATTAGGGACGCTGTTGAAAAAGGAGTTAGCGGCTCGATTATTGGCTCCATGATTAGCAATAGTTCCGGTAATGATTTAGTAAATGAAAATGTGAATGAAGAAAGTAGTGCTTACTTTAATCTTTACCCCACTAAAGAAGAAGTTGATTACCACCAATACATAATCGACAATCCTCGATCACCCATCATTAGGATATGCCCAAATATTAGAAGAGGAAATCCTTGGAACATCAAAATCACATGAGCCAGTACTACTCTCACATGAGCACGCTTAACTGCCGGTTCCTAAGAACTCCACCCGATGAGACCACAAAACGCGTTGTGTCATTGTAAGGCGAATGTTATCTTATGAGTCCAAGATCTCCGTGCCACACCGATGTGGGATTTACTGAGGTGTCACAATCGCCCCCGCCAGGACTCATCGTCCTCGATGAGGTTTGCCCCACCATCCCGAACGGCTCGGAGTGGCTCGATACCACTTGTAACACCCCGCCTTATCTCGACCACAATATTGTCCGCTTTGCCGTAGGCTCACGGCTTTGTTTTGTGGCCTCATTTGAAGACTTCCGGCAGTCCCTGCCAGTACTACTCTCACATGAGCACGCTTAAGCGCGGTTCCTAAGAACTCCACCCGATGAACCACAAAGCGTTGTGTCATTGTAAGGCGAATGTTATCTTATGAGTCCAAAGATCTCCGAGCCACAGCGGATGTGGGATTTGCCTAGGGTGTCACATATAGAGTAGATGAGAATATGGAAAATTAGAAGGGGGGGTTGAATAGTTTTGCCAATTAAAACTTCCTTTTTAATTATTTAGATCGACTTATGTCAATCTATTTGGATGTGTTTGTTGGATGTTGATAAACAAGCATGTAAAGGCAAGTAATGAAAAGATAAGAGTAAGAAGCACAAAACCATAACGCGAGTATTTATAGTGGTTCGGCTACAAGGACACCTTCCTTGCCCTACTCCACTCCCCGAGTAACCTAATCGAGAGTTTGTAAACACTACACCAATCTCCTTATGGCGGAGAAGCCTTCTCAACGTCGCCTACCATTTTTCCGGTGCTAGGCTAACCACCGGGTTCTTTCACTCCAAGGTGAACCACACGTACACAACGTCGCCTACCCTTTATAAGGTACTAGGCTAAGTACCTAGTTCTTTCACTCCAAGGTGAACTACACCTTCACAACGTCTCCTACCCTTTATTAGGTACTAGGCTAAGCACCTAGTTCCATTGCAATGGAGGAACTACTACCACACTACACCAACGACTAATCCCAAAGGAGATCTACTCCTTTACAACATCATCAAGGATATCAATATCCTTGGATCTAATACTAGTCTATCTTGTACATCGAAACACACCATATCGAATGTACATCTAAGGCACCTTTCACTAATGCCTTTGACTAGATCTACAAGACACCTTTCACTAATGTCTTATGTCTTTACTTCTTAAGCACCTTTCACTAATGCTTCTAGTTTTGACTTCTAAGCACATTTCACTAATGCTTCTTGTCTTGACTTCTAAGCACCTACCACAAGTGCTTATGATATAGACGATAGATACCCTTCACTAATATCTTCGTCTTGACACTTAAGACATCTTTCACTAATGTCTTCAACACTACACTTCTTAGAAGAAAGAAAGGAATCATCAACAAGAAGACTTCAGTAGCCTTGATGATGAGGAAGCATGGCAACTCATGGACTTGAGCTTACTCGACTTCAAAGGTGGTGATCTTGCCTTTAAGAGGAACCTAGAAGATCACACAAAACAAAACTACAAACATAGATCTCTTGGATTTGAGGTTAGTGAGTTTTAACTCGGGAGGAAGTGTGTTAGAAAGGGTGAGAAATAATGAAGAAAGGGCTCACTTGTTTATAGAAGAAAAACTCTCTCGCCCCGGATCCCACGGATCCCTTCCACAAGGGATCCATCTAGCGTTAAGCTAGGGATCCGTGGGACTCCCTTTACCCATGGGTATTTTGGTTATGGGTCATGGGTGTGGGTTGAACCATGGATCTTTAGCTAGATACAATGTATCTTTGAGTGCAATGCACTTGGTCACTGGGTATGGGTTGATCCATGGGTTATGGATATTATCCATGTATGATATAAGCATGATGTCATGCAATGGGTTATGGGTCAAGCTCCATGGGTCATGGGCTTTGGGTTGTACCCAACTACATTCAATGTATTTGCCCAATGGGTTGTGATACTTAAGTTTCTACCCATTTATATTACCCCATATACTACATACTAGTTATGTGTATATTTTACCCAAATATGTAAACACTAGTTGTTGTACATATGTATTACTAAATCATAAAATCACTTATACTTGTTTTAGTGTTTTATGTGAAAATATGAATATGTTAGAAACTATTAGTTCAAACCATTTATGTATTTTATTTGTTTCGTTAACATGATTTTACGTTTGTTATCGACAAAACATTAGAATATCGTAAAATATAAATAAACTTTTTTACGGCTTATTTGTATTAACAATCTCCCCCTTTTTGTTGATGACAAAACATAAAATTATTTTAAGGAAAAGCTAAAATTCGTAAAAGTTTGAATTTGTAGTTTTACTTTCTTCTCCCCTTTTGTCGAAACAAAAGAGATTCGAAGAAAGCAACACATTGTTTTGAGAAAACATGTGAAAGAAATAAAAAGAAATAGAGAGAAAGTAACGGGAAAGGATCTCGTCTTTACTCCCCCTTGACAAGTCCATCCCTATGTAAGGGCGTCAAGATAGTGATACTAATCTAGGTTGTTTGCAAGTAAGTTTGCAAAATATTTCGTCTAAGTGACGAATGTGCTCCCCCTTGATGATTGCAATTATGCAAGGGGATGTCACGAAATATAAACCTAATATTACAAGTAATTTGCAATATATTGCTTTGACATAAAGCTCCCCTAGCTTTAGGATGCCAAAGTCTTCATGTGTAAATTAAATAACTACAAAACAAAGGTTAGAAAGCAAGTATAATTCACAATTTTCTGCAAATGTGGTTCAAGTTAGTAGAAAATAACTTTACATCTCCACGGATCCCACGGTTCCCTCCTAGTAGGGATCCGTCTAGGCAATCGAGGATCCGTATTAGGCGATTAATTTCAAAGAAAGTTGATATAACAAGTAATGTTATCACAAAATGAGATATGAATACAAAGTAATCATATGCTCGGAAAAATAGCAAGTAGCATGTAATTCCATTTAATAAAACTAGAGTTATGATATACATGACTCTAAAAACTAAGAAAATAAGAAAATACATGACTAGGAATTCTAAACCAACTATCGCTTGATGCTAGGACACCACTAAAATCTTCTAGCTCAAGTTTTGTTTAGGTTTAATCTCGTCGAAACGTTCGAGGAGATGATAGAACATGAAACGTTGGTCTTATCGTACTTTATGTCACAATTCTCAAAATCCGGTCATTTCTTAAATTATATATGCATCATATTAGTTCATTCATGGCATTCATTTCACATTTAACGCGTGAATTTTTATATTAAATAAACGTTATCGCGTGAGTTATTATTTTGTATATTTAATCCGTTACTTTCAAAAATGATCCCGATGTATTTTTAAACTTACATTTAGTTTATAAAAACTATATTATTTTTACGATACAAGTGTTACATTAGCTGTAACGACCATGTTTGCGGCAGTTTTTAACCATGATGCAAAACTTTTTAGAACGAAATGTCTTCTAGTAAAATCAAGTTCATCGGCCATATTTTTCAAAACAAAAAGCTGTTTGTCAAGCGAAGTTTTAGTAAATTAATTACGGACGTTCAAACTTGGCGAAACTCATTTTCGCACAAAATTAGCCAAAATCACTATCTTTAGCCCTTAATATCTTTATGATCGAGACCTTTTGGACGAAAACTCTGAATGAAACTTTTAGATAGCGATACAAACTTTCCAAAGCAGTCGAGTTCGTTCTCAACGATCGACGACACCATTTTACGACTACTTTTCCGGAGCCATTTTTGTTAATTTCATGATTTTTCCGACGACATTGTTTTGCGACGAAAAGTGGTAATTTCACCATAAATCATTATTAACCCATTATAGGATGACATTTTGACGTAAAAACATGTAAAGTCATTTTTGAAGGGTCAAGACGTCAAAAGAGTATTTTTCGACGACGAGTATTATTTTCAAAACTCGCAAATGGTATAAATAACATACGAAATGCATGCATAACATTACATTGCAACTCATGACATATCATATCATTCGTAATAGGTCCCGGTTGACACATCACATTATACCTCGGTGTACTCACTTTTGTCATCGCCTCGGTTTACCAGTGAGTAATCACAAACCCCTTTTCCGTTTTACTATATTTTGGGCTAAATGCATGAACTTTTCTTGAGCTAAATTGATCACTACTTTTATTAATTAGTTTGACTAGAACTTGTGAACTTGAATTAAATCCTTGAACTTATTTAGGAAATTATGACTTGTTGGAACTTATTGAGCCGTACATGTTATGACCATCACTATAAAGTCTCGCCTTATTGGTGGAGCGTCTCAATAAATCTCGCCTGGGTGGTCGGTGACAAAGGAGTCTTCTATGTTCTGAGCATCACTATAAAGTCTCGCCTTATTGGTGGAGCGTCTCAATAAATCTCGCCTAGGTGGTCGAGTGACAAAGGAGTCTTCTATGTTCGAGCATCACTATAAAGTCTCGCCTTATTGGTGGGCGTCTCAATAAATCTCGCCTAGGTGGTCGAGTGACAAAGGAGTCTCCTATGTTCGAGCATCACTATAAAGTCTCGCCTTATTGGTGGAGCGTCTCAATAAATCTCGCTAGGTGGTCGGTGACAAAGAGTCTACTATGTTCGAGCATCACTATAAAGTCTCGCCTTATTGGTGGGCGTCTCAATAAATCTCGCCTAGGTGGTCGAGTGACAAAGGAGTCTCCTTGTTGGAGCAAAGGTAAAGTCTCCTATGTTCGGAGCATCCACAATTTTTATATTCGTGGTACTATATTGTGAACTATTATGACCGCTTATACTTGACTTTTAGACATACTACTTTTGGCAATGGGTTGTGAACACACACAGTTGCAAGTTTTGTATGGGCGGAACTTGGAACCGAGTGGATTTACAATGCCTTTGCTTTATGGACCATTTCATTTAATCGAAAGCTTTGATATTTCTTACGAGTTTTATTATTTTGCTAAGCGTGTTTACTCACCAACTATTTCATAGTTGACCCGTTTTCTCTCATGCATTTGGTGATCGTTAGTAAGCTCTTTCTACCAAGTCTTGCATAATGAAGTTTTCACTTGTCAATATAAATCATTATGTATAAAACATATATTTTGGAATCTAAGTTTTGTAATATATTCATAGATGTCGGCTAAACCGGTATTGTAATGGTGTAATATTTCTTTTAATATTAATGTTGGTATGTTCTATTATCTTGTGCTTATGTTCCTCCGTTACACCTCGTGTTTCCGCCTCATGAGGGTGTGTGATTGGTATCGAGCGAAGGTTATAGAGAATGCCGATTTTCAAAAATAAAAATCATGACTATAACCGGAATAAATTTTTTTGTATATTATTTTATTAAACATTGAACACCATTCGAGTCAACTAGTCCTATCGTTGCATTGTTACTCATAAATTATACATAGCACGATCAACTATGTCTAATTTATGAAGAACCATGCAATGATAAGAGTGTAGTTTTAAATCATGATTAGTCGAGTCTTTAGAGTCAGTCTGAAGTTGCATTGGTCGGGTGGGTATGCATGGCATGTTTTACGTTCACGTCTACATTACCGTACCTTGTTCACATCTTCTTTTTCCATCTTTCGACTTGTTAGACATAGCATGTCTCTGCTTCTCGTCATGTTTCGATCACTACAACACATTACCACCGTTCGCACCTCATCGACTTCGTTTGAATGTCGTTTACTCAACCCGATGTTTTGGTCCTCTGAGGATCATGGTCGCAAGAAACACACGCTCGGGAGGTAACAACAACGGCAACCCAAACAACAATGACGATCCGAACAACAACGCTGCCGGAATAGCGGATCTACTCACCCAAATTATAACACATCTCGATGCTAGACGAACCAACGCCGGAGAAGGTACTTCAAACGCGGTCAAGGATGCGACTACAAAACTTTCATGACATGCAAGCCAATGGAATTTCATGGTCTTGAGGGTGCCATTGACCGCTAACTGGTTCGAGAATGTTGAGTCGAAGCTTAGTATCACGAAATGTCTTTCAAGGAAACAAGGTTGAGTTCTCTTTGGGCTACTACGGTCGAGCATTGACACGGTGGAACAACCAACTATGGACTAGAGGAAGAGAGGCGCAAATGCATTATCTTGGGAAGCATTCAAGAAACTACTAACCGATGAGTCTTTGAGAAAAGATGAAGTCGTAAACCGGAAGAAGAATTTTGGAACCACTTGATGGTAGGAGTAGAGATCGACAAGTACACGATCCGGTTCCACGAGCTAACTAGGATGGTTCCTCACATGGTTTCCACCGGAGAAGTTGATTGACCGATATATACGGGATTGATACAGGAATTGGGAGGGATGTCACCGTCGAAACCAACCACTCGCAAGCCATTGTGAGTATGGCGATCGCTTGACGAATGATGTGATCGGTCCGGAGAACTAACAAAAGCAAGCGACAATGGACGAAAGCGACAGGAGGATCACCAGGAAACCGAGACCGAATCGGCAAAACAAGAGGCGGCGAATAACCCGTAACTATGGGCGATCACCAGAGCGCAAAGGATATGCAGTCCACATCCTTTGTGTACTCGATGCAATTATCATCACTTAGGAGGCCTAAGGTGCGGCAAATGTGGACAGACGGGCCACCGCAAAAATTGCTCAAGCAGAATTGGAAATCAAGGACTGAGAAAAGCATGTTACGAGTGTGGAAGTCTAGATCACCTTCGAAATACCTGTCCAAAGCTGAAAAGAACTCCCAATCAAGGAGGAAATCGTCCAAACTTGGCATTGGCGATAGAAGGCCCACAAGATCAGAACATTGAAATTCCTCCCGCACGTGGTCGAGCATTCTATCTGGGCACCGAGGAAGCCCGCAACGCTTAACGGGTACATTCCTTTGAACAACTACCTTATTTCTGTACGACATGATTTTGAGTGCATAACTTCCTTCCAATCTTTACACGTTCACGACTTTGATTAATTTGAGACCTATTGATATCGACCTTAGTTGTTATATATTTTGTTGATTGGATTTGATTGTGTAAGCAAATCGAATATCGAGCGAATCTTTCAAAAGACTTCATTCAAGGATGTGGCATCCTACCTTTCTAACAACTTGTTTCCTAGCTTGATCTAGTGACAGTTCTTGTTTGATGAGTTGCGAAAATCAAGCTAAGAGACAAGTTTACTCAAGTCGGTTTAGTTTAATCTCATGGCGGTTCTTGTTTGATGAGTTGTGAGATTAAATTAGAATCGACTACCTAAAGGTCTTTTGAGAGCTACGTTCGATATTGGATAAGTTTACCCTATCAAACCGATCACGGGCACGCACTTAGTTGAATGGGGAACATGACGCATGGGCATTGATATGATCATTTAGACTGTTCGTACGATCATGAACTTTTAGAACTCTTGTCGAGGTTCGGACCATAGTATCGTTAATCGAATCATGAGGACATGATTCCGCTGACATGGGAAGAATGTCACAATTCTCAAAATCCGGTCATTTCTTAAATTATATATGCATCATATTAGTTCATTCATGGCATTCATTTCACATTTAACGCGTGAATTTTTATATTAAATAAACGTTATCGCGTGAGTTATTATTTTGTATATTTAATCCGTTACTTTCAAAAATGATCCCGATGTATTTTTAAACTTACATTTAGTTTATAAAAACTATATTATTTTTACGATACAAGTGTTACATTAGTCAGAACGACCATGTTTCTTGGCGCTTTTAACCATGATGCAAAACTTTTAGAGCTAAATGTCTTCTAGTAAAATCAAGTTCATCGGCCATATTTTTCAAAACAAAAAGTCGTTTGTCAAGCGAAGTTTTAGTAAATTAATTACGGACGTTCAAACTTGGCGAAACTCATTTTCTCGCACAAAATTAGCCAAAATCACTATCTTTAGCCCTTAATATCTTTATGATCGAGACCTTTTGATGAAAACTCTGAATCGAAACTTTTAGATAGCGATACAAACTTTCCAAAACAGTCGAGTTCGTTCTCTAACGATCGACGTACACCATTTTACGACTACTTTTCCGGAGCCATTTTTGTTAATTTCATGATTTTTCCGACGACATTGTTTTGCGACGAAAAGTGGTAATTTCACCATAAATCATTATTAACCCATTATAGGATGACATTTTGACGTAAAAACATGTAAAGTCATTTTTGAAGGGTCAAGACGTCAAAAGAGTATTTTTCGACGACGAGTATTATTTTCAAAACTCGAAATGGTATAAATAACATACGAAATGCATGCATAACATTACATTGCAACTCATGACATATCATATCATCGTAATAGGTCCCGGTTGACACATCACATTATACCTCGGTGTACTCACTTTTGTCATCGCCTCAGTTTACCAAGTGAGTAATCACAAACCCCCTTTTTCCGTTTTTACTATATTTTGGGGCGAAATGCATGAACTTTTCTTGAGCTAAATTGATCACTACTTTTATTAATTAGTTTGACTAGAACTTGTGAACTTGAATTAAATCCTTGAACTTATTTAGGAAATTATGACTTGTTGGAACTTATTGAACCGTACATGTTATGACCATCACTATAAAGTCTCGCCTTATTGGTGGAGCGTCTCAATAAATCTCGCCTAGGTGGTCGAGTGACAAAGGAGTCTTCTATGTTCGAGCATCACTATAAAGTCTCGCCTTATTGGTGGGCGTCTCAATAAATCTCGCCTAGGTGGTCGGTGACAAAGGAGTCTTCTATGTTCGAGCATCACTATAAAGTCTCGCCTTATTGGTGGAGCGCCTCAATAAATCTCGCCTAGGTGGTCGAGTGACAAAGGAGTCTCCTATGTTCGGAGCATCACTATAAAGTCTCGCCTTATTGGTGGAGCGTCTCAATAAATCTCGCCTAGGTGGTCGAGTGACAAAGGAGTCTACTATGTTCGGAGCATCACTATAAAGTCTCGCCTTATTGGTGGAGCGTCTCAATAAATCTCGCCTAGGTGGCCGAGTGACAAAGGAGTCTCCCTTGTTGGAGCAGTGCAAAGTCTCCTATGTTCGGAGCATCCCTGAATTTTTATATTCGTGGTACTATATTGTGAACTATTATGACCGTTTATACTTGACTTTTAGACATACTACTTTTGGCAATGGGTTGTGAACACATAGGTTGCAAGTTTTGTATGGGCGGAACTTGGAACTGAGTGGATTTACAATGCCTTTGCTTTGCGGACCATTTCCGTCGACCGAAAGCTTTGATATTTCTTACGAGTTTTATTATTTTGCTAAGCGTGTTTACTCACCAACTATTTCATAGTTGACCCGTTTTTCTCTCATGCATTTCAGGTGATCGTTAGTAAGCTCTTTCTACCAAGTCTTGCATAATGAAGTTTTCACTTGTCAATATAAATCATTATGTATAAAACATATATTTTGGAATCTAAGTTTTGTAATATATTCACGATGTCGGCTAAACCGGTATTGTAATGGTGTAATATTTCTTTTTAATATTAATGTTGGTATGTTCTATTATCTTGTGCTTATGTTCCTCCGTTACACCTCGTGTTTCCGCCTCCGGCGGTGTGACACTTTATGTATCAAACTTTCAACATGTTGACAATGATAGCAATCTTTGTCATGGCTAGGTAGTGGTGGTGGAAGAAATGAAATGGCTTGATGCGAGGGATCAAGTGAAGCGGCTTGTGGAGCTTCAAACGATGGAGGGATTGGTGGGCGCATTTGAGAATGGCTCGACCAAGAATGATGGTGGTGGTAGAAGTGTCAACTTCCATATGGTCGGGTGGTTGGCTTTGATGATTTCTCATAATCTAAATGGGATTATATGATGGAAACGGCGAAAAGGAAGCGAGCAGTGTTGACTCAACACCTTAATTTTGTACCATTATTCCTCTAATGAGGAAAATGTTGTCGTGAGCGGATGAGACGGCCTAGAGGCAAGTCCTCTAAATTGTAGAGGTGAGGTGATGATAGTGGGATGTAAATGAAATAGCTCTAGGAACCAATGGTGATGGTTTAGTGGAGATGATATTGTTTGGTCTAGGAGGTATGGTGGTGTTTGGCATTGGTAGTTTTGTGGGTACTATCCTTTTAGGAATTGGTTTGATTGGATGATGAAGGATCCTATCATTTGTTGGCTTCTTAGGAGATGATTCGGTTGAAGAGATTTCGTGTATAACACGAGCCTTTTTCATGGGTGTTTCTTTGGTGGATAAGTTACTACTTGGGGTTTTCCTCATGATGAGATGATTGTAAGGGTTTCTAAAGTGCTAAAAGTTAGGATGAGAGTGATGACTATGAAGGTCCTAACAAAGTGGTTTATAAAACAAGAGATTTGGCAAGTGCATTTAAGCCTTAAGCCACTAGGATTCATTGGAATGTGATGATTAACATGCACAAGAGTCAACTTCAGAGGTTTGCACTGATCTAGGAACTCATTTAAGATGAGATGGAGTGTTTGAGTTAGGAAGATGAGTTGAAATGATTGTTTTAGCAAGATTTGACATAAACTGTCATCCGGATCCCACGGTTCCCTCCTCAAAGGGATCCGTCTAGGCTAATCCTAGGGATCCGGCTCTCAGCAGCGATGAAAGAGTGGTAATGATGTTTCTAAGATCTAAGACCTATAACATCTTGAGTATTTCAGTCCTCCTAAGTGTCTTAAATGAAGGGGTGCTTGGGTATTTGAAGGTAATGAGTGATGTAGCTAATGATTGTCTTTTATGGAAGGATTTGGAACTTTCAAGAGTACCAATGGATGAGCAAGGATGACACTAAAGATGAGAGTGTCAATTGAAGCTAAATGATCCTAGAGATCAGGTTGTGATTTAGGATAGTGTTTTGGAAAATATCCTAGAAGCTTTGAGATGGGAAAACTAGAGTTTGATCAACTTTGATCAATTTTGAGGTAAGGATGATTTATGATCAATTTTGTCATAATCAAAAGATTTCTAAGGCTAAATGTGAGGAATCATTAAAAAAATGAAGTGTGAGTTTAAGAGAGGAAGAGTAATGGATTAAAAAATAAAATGATAGATCTACAAGTGTCTTAGAGTGTGATCTAGGTGAGTTATGTGTGAGTAGGAAGGATCTACCTATCTTGATAAGGATTTAATTTGCCTTAAGACACTATGTTTAGCTTAGTGTGAGGTGTTCTAAGGATATGTTTGAAATATAATGCTTGCAATTGCATTTTACATTTGTTAGGATCCCACGGTTCCCTAAGTGTAGGGATCCGTCTAGCACAAACTTTGGGATCCGTCCACCGCTCAATGTAACCTTTACTAAAGGTATGCAATGATCTTGAAAATGCATTATATTCCAAGGTTAGTTTAAAGGGGTTCTAACACTAAGATATCAAATGTAAGATGTTTTATTTTATGAGAGAAATAGGATTACATTGATAAAGCACGAGTACAAGAGAATTGATCCTATTTTGAAATACTACTAGGTTTCTTGAGTGTTTTCGCTAGAAGGATCATTACGTGATTGATGAGTGTTGGTGGAATCAAGAATGAAGAAAGTCTTCATGAGAGATATGTTTAGCGGTTCCATCATCTTGTTCACAAGTACGTACAACGGACTTTGAAATTGAGGATGGAAGTGCATAACATTATGATGAGAGGCGTGTCAAGAACATTCCATAAGGGATGAGTTGATTCTTGGAGCCTTGAAGATTTACAACGCCTTGCGAAGAAGTAGGCGAGATTGTATGGTTGTTGTGTTAGCAAAGCGATTACAACATGTGAGCACAACAAGCGGGAAGGATTTCTCGATTTCCCCTAAGACTCCAAACATTCTCACGTAGGATGAGTGCAAGAGGCTTTTACTCTTCTCGGATGTCCCGTGTGAAGATAATGTTTGGATCGGAGTAATATGGTCGAGGTTTGCATATTATGCGATTTAAATCTTCCGGGGAGGGTATGTGTGAATAATATGGATTATTTTCTTCACGAAAGTTGAAGAGAGAATCAAGAGACCAATCTTCGGTGAAGGCACATTGTCCATGATTTGGAATCCGGATGATGTGAGCAAAATTCCCAAGGGTTAAAGTAAACTTTTGGTTTTTGATGTAAAACCAAAGAGATAGAGAGCGATCCTCGTTACGAACGAGTTCGACTTGACGGAAGAATTCCAATACAAACCTTGGACATATTTTCTCATTAATTTCGAGAAGACAATCTAGTTCTATGGCTCGGAAGGAGGTATTGATACCTTCTTGAATTCAGAGAGAGGTGTCACACATACGCCTTCATGGAAGTGACGGGTTTCGAGATTGTTGAACCCACGGACATGATTGCAGTGTGTTGGGCTCAGAGAGATATTAGGAGTGTAGGCGCTAGAGAGTGAGGAATTAAACTCATATCGTGCGACATAGTTGAACCTATAGAAATGATGGGTTAACAAAAAGTAAAGTTTGTGGTTAATCTATGATTATCTAACGTTTTTATTAGATTTTTATTAACAATGGTTTTTAATAAGAAGGACACTTAACTCACTTATGGTTTTAACATACTAGTGGAGTATTACTTTTAGAAAGGGATCCGGCTAGTATATCATCCGGATCCTACGGTTCCTTTTAGAAAGGGATCCGGCTAGATTATCTAACGTTTTTGTTAGATTTTTATTAACAATGGTTTTTAATACTAGTGGTTTTTAATTTGCATGAAAAACTGTTCTCCAGTAGGACGGATCCTACGGTTCCTTTACAAAAGGGATCCGGCTAGTATATCATCCGGGATCCGTGGATCTGTAGTAACATAAACAGATTTGATAAACACATAGGTTTTACATTTTTATACCACGGAATATGTTTTATCCTACATTTTCTTTTAGCATGCATACATGACTTCTAATGTATCATGAAAGAATATGAAACAAATAAATCCAAAGAAATAACAAACATATTATGATAATAATAATCTAGATAACTAGATTATTAGTAATATTGCATTTCAATACTAAGGATGATACAAAGGATTGGGTATATGATCCCAATGTAGATTAACAACACAAAGTAAATGTCTCCATATGTGAACTTCATCATAAGGAACACAAGTGCGATGAGTGTTAAGGCGATGAGCACGAGCGCGATGTAAACCATGTTGATAACGAATCTTCTTGGTTTCGGTTGAGATGGAATGAGGAGGAAGATGAAGTTTTTGAATGAGACGAAATTTTTAAAATTGGAAGATTTGAAAAAGTGAAGGTTTGATAGAGTGGTCGACGGTGGGAGTATTTATGGGAAGGAGGAATTTTGAGATTTGTGTTTTGTTTTATTATTAGAAGTTATGATTTTGGATTAAGTGAGACAAAACACAAGTTTTATAAACCATGATTTTTAGACGGAGGAGTGACGCGTATGTGAGAAAAAGCTTCCTAATGAAGCTACATGTAAAACATGTAAACACGAAATCTACTCAAATAAATGCCTAACAAATAACACTTATTTATTAAACTAATATCATTTAGATATAAGTGGAAAGTCATACCTCGAATGCACTTAAGAATGTCTTTAAAATGACACAACAAATGTCACTTAGACGTTTCCACTCCTTTATGCTTAAGATACCTTCTTAAGGAAGGTATTCTTGTTACCAAGCGATTCCTATAACTTGGTGGGTATGAGCTTTGACTAATCAACATGGCAAAGAATATTAGTGCAATTAAATGAAAAAGTAAATAAGAAAAAATGTTGTTATCAAATCAACATCCAAACATATAGTTTTAAAAGATATGGTGTTTGTTTTTATGAAAAACCTTCTTTGTAGTTTTTAATTTACCATGGATCATATCAAGTTTTTAAAGTACAATATACTTCAAGAAACTTGGTAACGAAGCTCTGATACCAATTGTGGAAAACTAGAAGGGGGGTTGAATAGTTTTGCCAATTAAAACTTCTTTTTTAATTATTTAGATCGACTTATGTCAATCTATTTGGATGTGTGTGTTGGATGTTGATAAACAAGCATGGAAAGGAAAGTAATGAAAAGATAAGAGTAAGAAGCACAAAACCACAATGCGAGTATTTATAGTGGTTCGGCTACAAGGACACCTTCCTTGCCCTACTCCACGCCCCGAGTCACCTACTCGAGAGTTTGTAAACACTACACCAATCTCCTTATGGTGGAGAAGCCTTCACAACGTCGCCTGCCCTTTTTCCGGTGCTAGGCTAACCACCGGGTTCTTTCACTAAAAGGTGAACTACACCTACACAACGTCGCCTACCCTTTATAAGGTACTAGGCTAAGTACCTAGTTCTTTCACTCCAAGGTGAACTACACCTTCACAACGTCGCCTACCCTTTATTAGGTACTAGGCTAAGCACCTAGTTCCATTGCAATAGAGGAACTACTACCACACTACACCAACGACTAATCCCAAAGGAGATCTCTCCTTTACAACATCATCAAGGATATCAATATCCTTGGATCTAATACTAGTCTATCTTGTACATCAAAACACACCATATCGAATGTACATCTAAGGCACCTTCACTAATGCCTTTGACTAGATCTACAAGACACCTTCACTAATGTCTTGTGTCTTCACTTCTTAAGCACCTTTCACTAATGCTTCTAGTTTGACTTCTAAGCACCTTTCACTAATGCTTCTTGTCTTGACTTCTAAGCACCTACCACAAGTGCTTATGCTATGATGATAGATACCTTCACTAATATCTTCGCCTTGACACTTGAGACATCTTTCACTAATGTCTTCAACACTACACTTCTTAGAAGAAAGAAAGGAATCATCAACAAGAAGACTTCAAAGAGCCTTGATGATGAGGAAGCATGGCAACTCATGGACTTGAGCTTGCTCGACTTCAAAGGTGGTGATCTTGCCTTTAAGAGGAGCCTAGAAGATCACACAAAAACAAAACTACAAACATAGATCTCTTGGATATGAGGTTAGTGAGTTTTTAACTCAGGGAGGAAGTGTGTTAGAAAGGGGTGAGAAACAATGAAGAAAGGGCTCACTATTTATAGAAGAAAAACTCTATTGTTCCCCGGATCCCACGGATCCCTTCCACAAGGGATTCGTCTAGTGCTAAGCTAGGGATCCGTGGGACGCTCCCTTTTACCCATGGGTATTTTGATTATGGGTCATGGGTCATGGGTTGAACCATGGATATTTAGCTAGATACAATGTATCTTTGAGTGCAATGCACTTGGTCACTTGGGTATGGGTTGATCCATGGGTTATGGATATTATCCATGTATGATATAAGCATGATGTCATGCAATGGGTTATGGGTCAAGCTCCATGGGTCATGGGCTTTGGGTTGTACCCAACTACATTCAATGTATTTGCCCAATGGGTTGTGATACTTAAGTTTCTACCCATTTATATTACCCAATATACTACATACTAGTTATGTGTATATTTTACCCAAATATGTAAACACTAGTTGTTGTACATATGTATTACTAAATCATAAAATCACTTATACTTGTTTTAGTGTTTTATGTGAAAATGTGAATATGTTAGAAACTATTAGTTCAAACCATTTACGTATTTTATTTGTTTTGTTAACATGATTTTACGTTTGTTACCGTCAAAACATTAGAAGATCGTAAAATATAAATAAACGTTTTTACGGCTTATTTGTATTAACAGAGAATTTTGTCAATATGATAGAGTTTTCATTGAGGATGAAAAATGAGACAACGTAAGCGCACGACTTTGAGTCTAGCTACAAGACTCATAAATAAATAAAAAGCGCTTCGTGGGAGGCAACCCATGCTTAATTGTTTGATTGTTTATGTGTCATATATCTTTTTCATTATTGTATCTTCTCATGTTTGAATTTGCGAAAATTCTTTATTTTGTCTTTAACCTCGTCTTAATTACATATAAAGGTATTTTACAAAAAAGGATAAGTGTAGGGAGGATTACACACGTTTTAAAAAAAACGTGAACGTGAGAACTATGATTATTGAAATTGATATATATGTGTGTTTGATAGAGTCAAATGTTTGTATCGAGTCATAATGGATGTTTTGCAGGAATTTTTCCAGATTCTTAAGGTGTAAGTTTTCCAGAATTTTTCTAGGAAAACACATGTACCGCTTTATGTCGAGGATAACTGATGGCATCAGATTAGAACTCGACGACGCCAGAGGAGCGAAGCAGTTATAAAAATTTTCTTGTTTTCTGTGCTATTTATAAATTTTTGGAAATTCCCAGGTCTTAAATTTCCAGAAAATCTGCAAACATCCATTCCACAAGCATTATATCCTAGTTTAGTTGAGTCATATATAATTTTATCTCCGGTTTTACGCGAAGGTTTCGTCTATTTTATTTATCAAGAAGAAGAAACATAATATTGGATGAAGTTTATCACGCATACATTCTTTTTGGAAAAGAATTTAACCACTACTTCACACGGATCCTACCGAGTTAATCAGGGGAGTACTAGTTTCTTTCTCTTTTACTTACCTTTCTTTATCATAACTTTGATACTTTCGGGGAACATTGGAGAGAATGTTCAGTTTAAGTGTAGGGAGGGAGAATAAAATGGGAACTTTGAAACTATGCTTATCCTTGAATATTTGTCTTGTCCTATTTCATTTGTGTAATAAGCTATGAGAAATATTTGTTAGGGCAGTTTTAGCACCAAATTTAAATTTGTTTATGACATGTACGAGTGGGACTTTATTCTTAATAAAGCGTCTCATGGATAGGAGTTATATGACTAGCACAAAAACCATTTACCACTCAAATTCCACCCCAAAAATGTGAGGTTCGCCCCTAGATCTATAGGAATTAAAGCATTCACCTTTAATGCTTCGAGAGTGTACCGGTAGTATAATAGATTCTAGAACTTGTTTTGTGATGCATTTCGAGATCGCTAGTGAGACTACACTTGTGTAGTTAGGAATAACTAAATGATAAGAGGCATTAGGATAACCCTTGTTTGATACCCGTATTATAATTACTTCTTCCACATCGGTCGAGTAACTACCCCACACCCTTGCGATGTACTCATCTTTAGTACACGATACCCCTAGTTAAACCACTAAGAGCCTATCATTTTCGCGGTTCTCGTGATGTTTCGGTTTTCCGGAATGTCAATGAATAGAATTGTTTACAATCCACCCCCAAATGTACACCCAAATCCCCTTAGCCTACCTTGTATGCACTCACCTTTAGTGCATTATTGTTATCATACTAAACCCTTAGTTCAATTATCTAGTTACTTGCATGGTTGCTAAGTCGAGTCATATATTTTGTACCCAATTTTGGGATGATTGGGACTCATGGGTAAAGTCAAATTATATGGAGTGACGGGAAAGAACGTTAAATTCAAATTCCCTTTATTTACGTAATTAAATACTCTAAGTGTTTTGATCTTTTCAATTCAGGTCAAATTGGTGTTAGAGTAATAAAAACTCAAGTGTAGGGATGCTCCTATAAATCCCTTATATTTTGATGTCATCGTAGAAGATGGTAGAGTAAAGTGTATGCAAAAAAAAAAAAAAAAAAAAAAAACCCGAAAAAATAGAGTGTTGAAAAAAATAATAATAAATAACGGGCTACCATCCTACATCAATCTTTATATTTATGTTTGTTTGTTTCAAGTTATCTAGAGTTTAGTGAGTCGAGTCTTGGCTTAGCAACTCCATTCTTTTCATGCTTGTAACATAAGATTTTTGACTTGCCACCACTAAATCGCCTATCCAACCAAACCCTTTGTTTCCCTACCGTAAGCATAACATTACAACCCTTTTAAATACCTCTTAGATAGTTGTTCCTAGGTGCTTACGCCAAAGCGGTGGAGGTTTGATCTAGTCTCAATCCTATGGTAATCTATGTACTATGACCAGGTAATAAGTGTTTATCTTCCATTTCCATTTACTATATTTCATATACACCCGAGAGATGAGAGAATCCAAACACCCCTTTGTGAGGTGCTAGTATATAATTTCCGTGCTTGTTATGACTATTGCGGTGCTTTTACTTGTTGTGAATTATGTTAAACCATTGCTTCATGCCCCCTAACTTATAAATTGATTGGCAAAAGCACATTTGCTTGAGGACAAGCAAATACCAAGTGTAGGGATATTTGATAAGGATTTAAAACGTACACTTTTAAAGGGTCATTTAAGCCCTTAATTTCCCACTTTTATATCCGTTACTGCTTAATTTCGTTCATTTTCACTTTTTAGGTCTCTTGGAAGCAAAATGCTGGAATGATGCATATTTGGACGAAAAAGAGTGAATATATGAAGAAAATGGCTAAGTCAAGATCGAAGACACTCAAGCTGCTTGAATTGTACCTGACGGCATCCCAATCAAAGGGCGACACCATCCCTTTATACGAATTAAAATCTCTAACGGCTTAGTTGACTTTTTGCTAAAATACACCTGACGGCGTCAGGCTTTGAAGAGGAAGGGCGTTGATAACGCTACACGCGTCGTTCGGGGTCAAAGGAACTTCCTTTTCTTCGAGCAAGATTTATAACACCCTAGGCAGTGAACCTAATTGTTGTAGTGCAGTATTAGGGTAAGCCACGGGTATTG
Source organism: Chrysanthemum lavandulifolium (assembly GCA_022545495.1). Classification (NCBI taxonomy): domain Eukaryota; kingdom Viridiplantae; phylum Streptophyta; class Magnoliopsida; order Asterales; family Asteraceae; genus Chrysanthemum; species Chrysanthemum lavandulifolium. The sequence goes on along the minus strand of CM040245.1, from coordinate 143,411,005 downwards.
ATATCGTTCTCTAGGGGAATAGAAATGCTAGTGAGAAGTTACTACGCTAAGGTTGGGGTTGAGGAAGATTATTTTTTATCTTTTTATGTTTTTGAGAAATGGAAAGGTACGAATCTCGGGGTTTGGATTTGGGGGTTTTGGTATTTCTACCGATTACTCTACTAATCTAATTATCTAATTAACTAAGGTGAGGGTAGTCTATGTCTAATTATTGTGTGCTCGTATGATGGTTTAAAGATGTGTTTACTTAGGTTTTATTACTCCTTAATTATCTCCTATTGATAGTTGAATTGTCACGTCCTTATTCTTAATCGTGTTGTGTGTCTAAAGTCGTAGGGTATGCGTTTATCCCTAACTCTTTGAAACTACCAAAGGGTCTCGTCTACAAAAACCTCTAGGAATTATAAACTCTAACTCTAAGGTACTCTTTGGATGGTTTAGCCTACAACCGCCTAAGTGTTATAGTCCAAGGTTCGCAAAGATTAATCAAGCATTAATTACACAACGAATGACCTATCGCATTACTAGATCATTAACAATTAAGATAAGAGACAACCAATCAATATTTAATAATTAAGTTTCATATTCCTAAGCAAACACACAAGTAAATTAGCGGACAAGGAAAACATGCAAGCATACACACAAATAATTGAAGACATAATTGAATTAATGAAGTAAAACACTTATCTTGATGTAAGATAGGGTTTGAAACCCTAAAATACCGTACAAGACAGCCTTGGTTCGGTTTAGGTTTTACCCAAAAGACTACACACTAAACCGAAAAATTCGGATTCTATATATAATATTACAATCGCGACGGCCACCTTATGATTTGTGACGCCGCCGGGTCGCCGTCATTAGGGTTTCGTCTTGGCCACGTTAGTCTTGTGACGACGCCATCTTGTGCTTATGACGCCGTCCCTTAAGTCTCGACGCCGTCTCGATCAAATCTAGGCCGTGCGAGTTGCGACGGCCTACTCTTTTAAAGCCCGACACCGCCACTTGAAATAAGCAATTTGACCATCGTGTCGTCACAAAGTGCTCCGACGGCGTCATAGCTAAGCGATGACGCCGCCCCTTTGTACTTCAACAGGTTTGAGTGTCTCGATTCTTGACTTTGGCCATTTTTTCAGATATCCGCCTTTTCGTCCAAATAAGTCCCATTCCAAGAATTTGCCTTCAAGAGACCTAAAAAGTGAAAAGGAGCGATATTAAGTAATAACGGATACAAAAGTGATCAAATAAGGGCTTAAACGACCCTCAAAAGGTACATTTAAAACCTTATCAAATATCCCTACACTTGGTATTTGCTTGTCCTCAAGCAAATGTGCTTTTAGCCAATTAATTTATAAGTTAGGGTCATGAAGCATTGGTTTAAAACAGTCCACAACACATATAAGCCCAATAAAAGTCATAACAAGCACGGAATTACATACTAGCACCTCACATGGGGTGTTTGGATACTCACATCTCTCGGTGTATATGAAATATAACAAGTTGGAAATGGAAGATAAACACTCATTAACCGGTCCTAGTACATAGATTACCATAGGCTTGAGAATAGATCAAACCTCCATCGCTTTGGCGTAAGCACCTAGGAAAGACTATCAAATAGGTCTTTAAAGGGTTGTAACATTAGGCTTACGTTAGGGAAACAAAGGGTTTGGTGGGATAGGCTGTTTAGTGGTGGAAAGTCAAAAATCTTTATGTTACAATCATACGAAGAATGGCGTTGCTAAGCCAAGACTCGACACTCTAAACTCTAGCTAACTCAAACATACAAACATAAATTTAAAGGATAGATGTAGGATGGTAGCCCGATGTATTTTTTTTTTTTTTTTTTTTTTTTTTTTTTGAACACTCTATTTTTTTCTTTTATCTTTTCTATTTTTTTTCGATTTTTTTCATACACTTTACTCTACCATCCTCTACGGTAACATCAAAATGATAGGGATTTATAGGCACATCCCTACACTTGAGTTTTTATTACTCTAACACTAATTTGACCCGAATTGAAAAGATCAAAACACTTGGAGCACATTATTACGCAAATAAGGGAATTTAACGTTCCCTTCCAGTCATTTCATAAACTTTAACTTTTCCCAATCATCCCAATCATCCCAAAACTGTGTACAAAGGATATGACTCGACTTAGCAACTCATGCAAGCAACTAGATAATTGAACTAAGGTTTTAGGGTGATAACAATAATGCACTAAAAGTGAGTGCATATAGGGTAGGCTAAGGCGATTTGGGTGTACATTGGGGTGGAGTGTAAACAATGTTTTCATTGATATTCGGAAAACCGAAACATCACGAGAACCGCGAAAATGATAGGCTCGAGGGGTTAACTAGGGTATCGTGTACTAAAGATGAGTACAACGCAAAGGTGTGGGGAATTACTCAACCGATGTGGAAGAAGTAATTATATTACGGTATCAAACAAGGGTTATCCTAATGCCTCTTATAATTTAGTTATTCCTAACTACACAAGTGTAGTCTTACTAGCGATCTCGAATGCATCACAAAACAAGTTCTAGAATCTAATATACTACCGGTTCACACTCTAAGCATTAAAGATGAATGCTTTAATTCCTACTAATCTAAGGGTGATCCTCACATTTTGGGTGGAATTTAGGTGGTAAAGGGTTTTGTGCTAATCATGTAACTTCCTATCCGTGAGACGCTTTTGTTAAGACTAATGGCCCACTCCTATATGTCATAAAAATTTTAAATTTGGTGCCAAAATTACCCTAACCGACATTTTCTCATGGTTTATTACACAAGTACAATTGGACAAAGCAAATAGTCAAGGATAAACATAGTTTCAAAGTTCCGCTTTATTTTCCTCCTACACTTAAACCGAACATTGTCCCTAATGTTCCCGAAAGTATCAAAGTTATGATAAAAGAAGGTAATGAAAATGAAAGAAACTAATACTCCCCGATTAGCTCGGTATGATCCGTGTGAAGTAGTGGTTAAATCCTTTCCAAGAAGAATGTATGCGTGAAAAGCTCCTTCCAATCTTATGTAACTTCTTCTTGATAAATTAAGCCCGCACACTTGAAGAAAACAAACGAAACCTTCGCGTAAAATCGGTAATAATATATATAAGACTCGACTAAACTAGGATATAATGCTTGTGGAATGGATGTTTCTGAAATTTTGGAAAATTAAGACCGAAAATTCCAAAATTTATAAGTAGCTCGAAAACGAGAAAAAGAATCATTGTTTTACTCCTCCTTCTCGATCTCGACGTCAGTTATCCCGACAAAAACCGGTCTGCGATTTTCTAGAAAAAATTTCGGAAAATTTACATCTTTAGAATCTGGAAAATTTCGCAAAATATCCATTATGACTCGATACAAGCATTTGACTCAAACAAACACATATATATCTTTACTTAATTGTTATACTCATGTTTACGTTTCTTTTGAAAACGTGTGTAATCCTCCCTACACTTATCCTTTATGTAAAATACCTTTATATGCAATTAAGACGAGGTTAAAACAAAATAAAGCATTTTACAAATTTAAACATGAGAATAAGCAATCAATAAAAGATATATGACACTAACAAGCAAACAATTAAGCATGGGTTGCCTCCCACGAAGAGCTTTTCTTTATTTATGAGTCTTGTAGCTAGACTCGTAGTCGTGCTCCTACGTTGTCTCGTTTTGCATTCTCAATGAGAATTCTATCATATTGACAAAATTTTCATCGACTCTATATCTAGGCCCTAGGGTCAAGCAGTCCTTATAATAAAGCCTCCTTCTTTCCCACATAAATTTATAACCTTTTTCAACATCGTCCTTGCTTTTGTCCTCAAAAGCTTTGATGTTGTCTCGTTAAAAAATGGGTAGATGGCCATATTCATTTGTTTTCCAAGGCATCCTATAAGTGATCTCATCGGTTCCTTCCTTAAACCTAACCGTTCCATCATACTTGTTATGGCTCATCTTAGATGTTTCAACAAACGGTTTTCCTAGCACTACTGGGATAAGCTATAGTCAATGACGATCCTATATCTTCTAGGACCACAAAATCAACTAGGTAGGTGAAATTTCCTATAAAGACATGTACATCCTTGACTCTTCCCACAAAGTTGCAAACCCACCTGGATACTTAGGGTCTCTCCTAATATTAAGTCACTCATTCATAATGTCATTGTAGATGCAGATGACATCACATTTATGGAGATTCCGTGTCTATGTAAGCGTGGTCGACACCCTATATCCGATCATACAAGGGATTTTTAGGTTCCAAGGATTTCTCTCCTAATCTTTGGGCATATCCTAATGAGAGGTGATCGGGATTATCGATTATGTATCGATGGTAAGCAACCTCTTCCTTAGTGGGGTAAAGATTGAAATAAGCACTATCCTCTTTATTTACGTCTATCCTATGCAACTCACTAGGATCTTTGATTTCATCAATGATTTGGTTGCGAAGAGGTTGAAGGACTGATGGTCAACTGGTTGACTTGGGCTAGGTGAGCAAAACTTAGCAAGAAAACGGGTAGTGAGACCTTCCCAACTTGAAATAGATCCCGTGGGAAGATGAAAAAGCCATTTACTAGCTTGTTTTCTTAAAGAGAATTGGAAGAGACGCAGACGCGTAGTTTCCTGAGTAATAGCATCGAGGTCGATGGAATCGACGATTTTAAGGAAATCCCTTAGATGCTGATTTGGATCTTCGGAATGAAGTCCATGGAATGCACATCCGTTTTGCACCAACCGGATGGTGTCGGATTGCAGGGCCGTAGTTTGGGCTTGGTCGGGAAGCTCAATGGTGTTCCTGTAGCCTAGGTGGCTTGGTCTCGAGTATTCACCAAGAGTAAGGGCTCTTGGCGGGTCATTTGGTGGTGGGTTGATGAATGGTGGTTGGTTATCACCTTCCATGATGAAAAGTGATGGGATTACGAACAAAGGTCACGAAGAAGGGGGATAGACTACGAGGAAGCTAAAAATGAGAAATTTTTTTACTTGATAGGAATCAAGCAAAGAAACCTAAATGAGGTAGACTACTAACTAGCTATTCTATTCCCCGGCAGTGGCGCCAAAAACTTGATAACGCCACACGCGCCGCTCGGGGTCAAAGGAACTTCCTTTTCTTGAGCAAGTTTTATAACACCCCAGGTAGTGAACCTAATCGTTGTAGTGTAGTATTAGGGTAAGCCACGGTATTGATATCGTTCTCAGGGAATAGGAATGCTAGTGAGAAGTTACTACGCTAAGGTTGGGGTTGAGGAAGATTATTTTTATCTTTTATACTTTTAGGAAATGGAAAGGTACGAATCTCGGGTTTGGATTTGGGGTTTTGGTATTTCACCGATTACTCTACTAATCTAATTATCTAATTAACTAAGGTGAGGGTAGTCTATGTCTAATTATTGTGTGCTCGTATGATGGTTTAAAGATGTGTTTACTTAGGTTTTATTACTCCTTAATTATCTCCTATTGATGGTTGAATTGTCACGTCCTTATTCTTAATCGCGTTGTGTGTCTAAAGTCGTAGGGTATGCGTTTATCCCTAACTCTTTGAAACTACCAAAGGGTCTCGTCTACAAAAACCTCTAGGAATTATAAACTCTAACTCTAAGGTACTCTTTGGATGGTTTAGCCTACAACCGCTCTAAGTGTTATAGTCCAAGGTTCGCAAAGATTAATCAAGCATTAATTACACAACGAATGACCTATCGCATTACTAGATCATTAACAATTAAAATAAGAGACAACCAATCAATATTCAATAATTAAGTTTCATATTCCCTAAGCAAACACACAAGTAAATTAGCCGGACATGGAAAACATGCAAGCATACACACAAATAATTGAAGACATAATTGAATTAATGAAGTAAAACACTTATCTTGATGTAAGATAGGGTTTGGAACCCTAAAATATTGTACAAGACAGCCTTGGTTCGGTTTAGGTTTTTACTCCAAAAGACTACACACTAAAACTGAAAAATTTGGATTCTATATATAATATTACAATCGCGACGGTGTCACCTTATGATTTGTGATGCCGTCGGGTCGCCGTCATTAGGGTTTCGTCTTGGCCACGTTAGTCTTGCGACGGCGTCATCTTGTGCTTGTGACGCCGTCTCCTCGGGCCTCGACGCCGTCTCGATCAAAATCTAGGCCGCCCGAGTTGCGACGGCCTACTCTTTTAAAGCCCCGACACCGCCACTTGAAAATAAGCAATTTGACTATCGTGTCGTCACGAAGTGCTCCGACGGCGTCATAGCTAAGCAAATGACGCCGCCCCTTGTACTTCAAAGCAGTTTGAGTGTCTCGATTCTTGACTTTGGCCATTTTCTTCAGATATCCGCGCTTTTCGTCCAAATAAGTGCCATTCCAAAGAATTTGCCTTCAAGAGACCTAAAAGTGAAAAGTAACGATATTAAGTAATAACGGATACAAAAGTGATCAAATAAGGGCTTAAACGACCCTCAAAAGGTACATTTTAAAACCTTATCAGCGCCACTAAGACTTTTCATCTCGCACGGCCTAGATCCGTAATCGACGACGCCATCAAGCTAAAGCCGACGGTGTCATAACTACAACGCGACTCCGCCCCAACGATTACTTGCCAAGACAAAACCCTAATGACGGCGATCTGACGGCGTCCCACCTATAAGGCGACGCCGTCGCAAGTGTAAAATTATATATAGAAATCAAATTTTCAGAATTTTAGGAGGTAGACTTGTGGATTAAAAATTCTAAACATTTGTAGTTCAACTTGGACAGTATCTTAGGGTTCTCAAACCATATTTTACATCAAGATAAGTGTTTTACTTCATTGATCTCATTATGTTTTCCATTAAATGTATGTATGCTTGCGTGTTTAACATGTCCAGCTAAATTTCTTGTGTGTTTGCTTAGATCTATGAAACCTAGTTATTAATTATTGATTGGTTGTCTCTTATCTTAATTGTAATTGGCTTAAGAGTGCAATTAAACCATTGTTGTGTTTAAATGCTTAAGTAATCTTTGTGAACCTTAGTTTATGAATCACTTAGCGGATTTGTAGTCTAAACATCCAAAGATAACCCTTAAAGCTAGTTTATGAATCATAGAGAATTTCGTAGGCAATAACCTTAAGGTAGTCTCAAAGAGTTAGGGAAAAAGGCATACCCTACGACCTTAGAAAACACAACGTGTTAAGAATAAGGACGTGACAATTCAACCACCAATAGAAGATAACTAGGGAGTAATAGTATCTAGGTAAGCATATTTTTAATCATAATACGAGCACACATAAAAAAGACATAGACTACCCATAGTTTAGATAATTAGATAGTAGAAGTAATCGGTAGAAGTACCACCCCCCAAATACAAACCCCGAGATTTTACCCTTAGCTTTTTAAAAAATAAAAAAGATAAAAAATAATCTTCCTTAACCTCAATCTTAGCGTAGTACACTTCTTACTAGCATTCATATTCCCCTAGAGAACGATATCAATACCCGAGGCTTACCCAATACTACACTAAAACGATTAGGTTCACTGCCTAGGGTGTTGAAAAACTTGCTCGACGAAAAGGAAGTTCCTTTGACCCCGAACGCGCCTTGTACGCGCATATTAAGCAATAAATTTATGATACGCATACAAAAATTGAATGAGGTGTTGTGCTTATGGAGTGTACGCGTACTAATAAATTTGACTAAGCAAACTAGATTACTTAGGTAACGATCGACAAGTTGGATAGCTACATCTAAGGTGTTAAACGTGTATACCAAGCTAAATTGGTGTCCACGTCTAGTCTTATATAAACTAGCCATTCTCATACATGACCAAGATTTCATCATGGTGTATCTTGAATTAAATACTTCCACCCAAATTAATCTCGACAAACAAGGCATCGCCATTTGAAAAGATGGCCTGAAGTCCAAGCATCATATCTTTGTTGAATATAGTGTTGCAAAAGTAACATGATTGGTGGTTCTTAATTTGCAAGGTATCCATAACCTTAACAATTCCAACCTGAACGATACATTAAACATGTTTGATCGTGCACTCTATCTCACAACCTCATTATGTTCTTTGATGACGTTATACAATCAAGCCTTTGGGCGTTTGGAAATATAAAAACGATTGACATAAAAAAATAGTCGAGAAAAGCCCTTATTCTCAACAACATCGAGTTTTTTCTCTTTTCCTTGGATCATTCGACAATCACAACACTCTCTTAGTCGGATATAATGGTTCTCTAATCCTTATGATTATTTATCCCCTACATTGAAACTCTTTGTTAGCTTGTACTAGCTCCTTGCTAGGATAATCTTGTATTCATATACATCCTTTTTGTTGGGGCGTTTAGTACCAACAGTCACTGAATATGATTTGAACATAATATAACTTAAGTGTAAAAGAAGACGCTGAAGAAATCTTCAGTCCAAATCCTTCAGAGTTCTTGAAGAAAAATAATCTTCACTTCAGAGTTGACGCGGTTCAGAAACCAAAGCACAATATCCAAAAGAAGAAGTTCAATTCGGTGTGGTTGGTAATGCCACACTGAATGATGTTTGATCTCCTTATTCAAAAATAAGTTGAGCAAAAGAATCTTTAGCTTCTAGAATGTCAAATGTGAGAATAAGATTTACTTTATACACAAAATAAAGTAAATCTTTTTTGGAATAAGTATCTTTCAAAGTTTTATAAAAATACAAACAATATATTCAACTCTTCCCTAAAGTAAGGGTGTGTTTGTTTGGGAGGTTTGGGTTGGGTTTAGGCTATGATGGGTAAAATATGTTGTTTGGTATGCATAGATGGGTTTTAAAAGAAGGGCTGAATACTAGATATTTGAGATCTTTTGGTCCCGGACAACAAGGTAGGATTTATGATAAATATCATGCTGGCCTCACTACTCACTCACAATATCTTTTTATATTTTAAATTATCAAATATCTTTTTGTTGTAAATATAATGAACAAGAATACAAGAATGAGAGAGGAAGATAATTCTTATTATTGAGATGTATTTCATAATGTTACAATAGGATATATTTATAAGGCATAGGAAAACCCTAACTTTTTAATCAAGATTAGGATGAATAGACATAAGCCCATAATATTTTACAATACTCCTCCTTGGATATTCATCGTTCATTATACTTCATATACTGCCTCATCAAAAACCTTATCAAGAAAAACCCAATGGGATAAAAAAAAACTTGATGAAGGAAAAGAGTGCAGTCGTATAATGCTCCTCCTTCTCAATTTAATGTATATATTCAAGTATCGCATGCTAATCTTCTAAACGAGTTGCTCGTATACTTTTGTTGGCAACAACTTTACAATGAAGTCCATCAAATTGTTGATGTTACGAATAAGTCCTGCAAAAATGACAAAATATATGTGTAGCTTCCAACCCAATATCAAATCAATTGGTTTGAAAGTATACAATGCATGTAAAAATATTAAAAGAGAAAAATACACTCTCGTGACGCATATTAATTACAAAATTGGCATCCAAACCTCAATTGTACTTATGTATGGTACTTGAGGACTAATTATTTCTTTGAGACATGTGCAAAAGCAATTTATATAATATGTGTCCAAAATCATTTTGATCCATATACAGATTCATTCAACTTTATCAAATAAAGTTATTGAGAACTTTATTAATCGTATCTAGAAGTTGAAGTTGTAAGCCATGTTTGAGACATTACATATACTTCATAGAATACAGAGCTCTAATAAACTCAATTTTAAGGAAAAATAGATACTTATCTCATAAAATATCAATAAGATATTTACATCGACCTCGAGATTATTTGTCTCTCAATAATGAACTTATTGTTTTGTGAATTTATTTATTTCACAATTCAAGTATTAAAACACATAACTCTAGAGCTCTTATTTCGGTTTAGCACAAAAACCGATTTATATCAAATAGATTTTACACATTGACATGTACGAACTTCACGTTTCAAGACTTTTAGTATTTGCAATATACTAAGTCCTTTTATGTTGGCCAATCATTTCGTTGACCGCACATTTGGATATTAATTGATATTTGATCTTCATCATGCATAATAGCAAGCAATTTATTGTATGTAGACAAATTTATCGACGTCGTTTTGTGTCGATTCCATAATAATTCAAAACAAGGAAGAATTTATTGAGATCTCATTAGCTATCTGAGGTTCTTTGGAACCTTAATGACTAGTGTCTCTTTATGAGACTATCATGGTGTCTTTTATACCTCGAACAACCATCTTGTTTTTCATGCTCCATATTTTTCATCGAGGATTTTAATTGAAATCGATTTGTCTACCATGCTTGAGGCATGTCATAATAAAATAGTGTCCTTGAACGACAACTTCTAATTAGAGCATGCTGAAATTTTGTTTTTGGCCAATGTTTATTTATGGCTATTAGATTATCCATTGAATAATCAATAAAAATTTCTTTCGAAGATCAACAGAATATGATAATTCATTATGAATTTTCAGCTACTTCTCTTCTCTTGAAGGAATTATCCATCTTCTATATCCCATATATGTGCATTTAGGTGGAGTAATTTGCACACAAAAAACAAAAATGGGATATGTTTGGTTTATAACCAAAACCAATTATAAAAAGGAGGATTTATAATAACATATTGGTATGATGCTAATTTTGTTGTTGTACATATTATAATTTGGCCCCATACGACAACACAAGTTTTTCTATCAGTTTCATTTGATAATTTAGAAGTAATTCATCGCATTTTCATGATGAGATACTTACACTGGAATGTTAGGCTCGCATTGAGCTATTAATCATGCAAACTTGAGGTTGCTATTTAATGACCATTTAGACGATGCATCGATTTTAAACTCTAAATGGTTCATACAATGTATTTGTATGCTTACATATATCCATTTGTTTTCTTTCCAATTAAAATTGAGGAATTTAATCCCCATTCTAGTTGATAGAATAATAATCAACTTTCTTTGAGAGATAATAACATTAGATTGAAGAATCTTGTTCTTCTATAGCTTTCGCATCATTAATGACTCAGGATGGTATAACTGGTCATGCAAAAAATATTATAATTATTATTGCTCATAAACTTAAGTTTATGGCAATGATTAGCTTTTACTAATCTTTATATAATGCATGTCGAGGAAGATATAAAAGAATATAATGTATATTTAATACTTAACTTCGTTTCTTAGGACAATTTTATATTTCTTTTATGGAGCAAAATGCGCTAGCACATATTTTTAAATCTATGAATATAGTGTGTAATATCTTTGACACACTTGTATTTCATATACATCACATTGCATTTTTGCATAAGTAGCATTTTTATTTGCTCCTTTCTTATTGTATTTTCGCCACTACTAGTGGTTTGTCATTGTCATACTACCTCGACCATAACATTTACCATGATAAAATGATCTTTAACCATTCATCATTACATTATCACATTCACATGAGGAATGAGGATCTCATATTGATCATTTTATCTCATTCACTTGAGGGAATGAACATATTAAGTTTATCATTTTATCACATTCACTTGAAGGAATGGAGAACTTTATGTTTCAACTTGAGGTTGCAAACCAGTTTCTTTTAACACGACAATATGGAGCAAATTTAGTAAACGAGTTTATCGTGTTTGTTCAAACATGCCAATTTCTTTTATATCAAAGCATCGTTCTTGATATATGAATATATTCGAGGCATTAACCATCTCATCGCATTTTTTCTTTTCATCATTCAGATGTACTACTTAATATTGCGAAAAATGTGCTCGCATTTGCAAGAATCTCTTGCTTATGATGGTCAAATCTTTCTTTTAGATTTTGACATACATTTAATGGATCTTTCACCGTTATATATTTTCTTTTTAATTCAGATCTAGCATTGAAATTGTGAGACCGAACTCGCCTATGCTTTTTTGTAATGCAGCTTGAGGTGCATACAATCATAGCGAGATTTTGGGAATATTACTTGTTTTTGTGTGGTAATGTATCCTTGAGATCTTACCATAATTTAACGAATATTTCATCGTTAATTATTCCTTTTTAAGATCCATACGTAGAAGGCAAGGTTCTCCTAAAAAAATTTACAGTTAAAATAGATCTTAACATCAAAAGTCCACACAAATATTAGGAACAAAAAAAAAAAATGATGTTTGAGAACTTTAAATCGGACATGTGAACAAAATCAATATTTCTAACATTTCATTTAACTTATTGAAAAAACATATGTGGAAAGGAATCAGTGAAGTAATAGTGTTGCACAAACAATTAAAGAACATCTATTACAATGTGTAATATTGAATGATGTAGTTTATAATCATATTAATCGATACAAGCATAGAGAATGCAAGACTCAAGAATGATATGACAAAATAGATATTTGCCTTCACATATAAGTTGTCTAATTTATACAACCAAATTACAAGTTAAATTCATGTTAATCATTTACAAGTTAAATTCATGTTAATCATTTGCAACAAATGAATAACAACATTCAGGGCCCGCTTGGTTCAAAGTGGGGAAAGGGAAAGGGAAAAGGAAAGGGAAAGAGAATGCAAAAGAATGAGTGGGGTGGGTAATCAATCCCTTACCCCTAAATTTATTCTATAATGGTTCATTACCTATTACGGGGTAATCAATCCCTTTGCACTCCCTAACCAAGCACTAAATAATGAGTGAGGTAGACCCTTTTGAATACCTTACCCATTCCCCACCCCCCTTAACCCCCCAACCAAGCACGCCCTTAATATTTATCGTTTACCATAGAAAACTTCACATTAACAACATTCAATATTTATCGTTTACCATACAAAACTCCACATTAACACATCTAAAAAATATATCATGTGTAGCTATATAAGAGTTCATATTTGCATTTTTCTTAAATATACACGAATTCAAAATATATCACTTAACCAATGTCTCGCCACATAACCACATAATTTGCAATAAAATAATAGAAGTGACATTATTTAAATTTTAGGAATCATCACATAAAATGTTATAAGGCATCCCTAACAAAGACATACCATGCATGTCAGCATCACAATTCTTCTTCGTTAAGTATCATGCGTGAATCCGACCAACTATGATGTTGATTATATGAAGAAAATAGATGAAATATTGACATGAAGTTAAAGATTATGCTAGGTTTGTAAAGAGAAAGAACGTAAAATAAAACAAAAAGGTTCTATATATACTTTTTTTTAAACATAACACCAGGTTATGTTATTAATTCTATTGATTTTTTTTTTGTTTTTTTTTTTGTTTTTTTAACATAATGAGATTTTGTTATTTGATTCACTTGATTGAATAATGTTCCAGCTTCTTTCTTTAACATAATGAGATTATTTTATTTGATTCTCTTGAGAGAATCATCATAGAACATACTAATCATAACTTGAGGTTATGTATTTGATAGAATCATGATAGAACCTGAGTTCTTATCCTTTTTTTTAATTGAATATCATAACACAAAAATTGAGATTCAATACAAATATATAACAATAACATGAAGTTATGTTATTTGATTCTTTTTAAAGAATAACACTAGAACATGAGATTTCATGTTTTTTTTTCTTTTTTCGATCATAACATGAGGTCATGATGTTGATTCTTTTAAAAGAATCATGTTAGAACTTGAGGTTCTAATTATTTTTTCTTTAACATAACATGGGGTTATGTTTATTTTTAAAATCTCTTGATGAGATCATAATAGAACTTGATGCTCTATTTTTTTTTCCAACATAACATGAGGTTATGTTATTGATTCCATCGATTGAACCATATTAGAACTTGAGGTTCTAATTTATTTTTCAAACAAAATTCTCTTTATGTAATCACCATAAAACATTTATCATTTTTGTGAGTTACACTAGAGTCTGATTTAGATAAAAACAATACAAATAACAATATATAGTGAACCTCGATTGAAGACATTGTTTACTTACGAACTTTTGGAACTAGAGCAGTAGTGCTTTGATCAACAAATAACTAAGAACTTGGATTTGGATGTTTCTCCATAACAAAACATAAATTAGAGTATATTGTTATTGATTTAAAACCATCAAACCCTACGTCAATATTGATGGCGAAAGTTTTTCTTTGTTTAATAATCTTTTATCAAAGAACAATACATGGTGTGTCTCAACTTTTAAGTTCACCAAAGCTCAAATACTAAGAAGTAATATAATATAATATCAATATTTAACTAGGAGTGAATACTAACCATTCGTATATATAGGCGCTACTTTAAAACACGAGTCCTGATGAGTATTCTTTCCTTGTCTTTCACGTGTCTCATTGTTCTTTTCGAATAGAGAACTATCGTGCTGATAACGTGTTGTAAATGTAATGAACAAGAATGAGAGAGGAAGAGAATTCTTATTATTGAGATGTATTCATAATGTTACGATAGAAGATATTTATAAGGCATAGGAAAACAACCCATAATATTTTATAATACTTTTAATATTATTTTCTCTCATAAATTAAATCCAAATCATAATCCAAAACTTAACCCCAAACCTATCTACTAACCAAACGGGCCCTAAAACTTTATCTTGTATCTATTCAACTGCATTTAATGTAATATCAACCACTCATTAAATGTTCAACACGTGTAAAATAAAACCCTTTGTAACCTTAATTCCTACTATAAAAGGAATGCTTGTCATGGAGTATGCATCTCTTGCAATTAATGTGATATACATTTAAGAGCATTTACTCCTCAAATTAAACTAAGTTCGTTGAACCTTCAACGAGTAAGTGTTAGTTCATACTCCAACCAAAATTAGGGTTTTGTGTTTAAGTCATAAATGAGATCATCATAATTATCATTCAATTAGGATTACTATTTCGCAAGAAATCCTTGTCAAATTCTTTGATTCCCTTCAAATAAGAATTCTAAACATTGAAAATTATATTGTATTTTTATCTTTAAACAATTTTACATATCTGTTACAAAATGATTTAAACTGTTTCATTAAAATGATAAATGATTTAACTTATAACTTAAGTTATTCACTTAATTGGGTACAACACCTTTGTTGTTCATTAAAATGACAAATATTTTATTCTCAAACACAAACACACATATCAAAAAAAGAAAAAAAAGAAGTAGAATCAAATGAGAAATATAATTAAAATGAGAAGAATAAGAAGAAACCACAACCACAGATATTAGATGCATCTATAAAAATAGATGCAACTCCTTATTATTTCTCTTTCATTATTTGAAATATGTGACTACAATTTTTTCCTCACTTTTCTCATTTCAATAATTTTTCTTACTAGATCCATTCTCATCAAAAGAAATACTTTTCAAAATTTTCTTAAGAAATACTTGTAAGGTGAAATTATGCAAGTTTGGACTACAAATGTCAAGATAAATTGTTTAAGTTTAGAGCACAAGGTATCGTGATACCAATAACACGTTATTGGTATGCCACCTCAGCGTCACATCATACACCTCCCAATAACTCACCAATAACTAAAACACCCCCTCCCTCATACACACCACTAACATGTTATTGGGTCCCCACAAAATACCTCACTAAAAATACCCACTCACTCACAATACACAAAAAAAGAAAACAAAAAAACCACCAAACATCACAAATGGCTTGAGTCATTGGAATGGCTCAAATACCTTTGGCTCATCAATAGCACCAAGTGTTGATATGGTTTGGCTCACCAATGACATGAAAAATGAACCTTTGGCTTGTTAAAAGCTTCCCATACCTTGTGCTCTTACAAAATTTTTATGCTAGGCCATTCATGTTGGACGTTAATGACTTACTTTTGGAGGTTAATAGTGGTTTCATCTCGATGTTTATTGTTTAAAGTTACCTTTAATGTTAATTATCAAACAAAGTCATGTGCTTATATGACCAAGATCATCAACTTACACTACTATATAATGGACATAGAGCCCCTTATAGAGCCCGGTTTTGATGAAAACGGCTCTAAAAGGATCCGTGTTCATGAAAAGGGTATATAGCCGTGTTTTCTTTAAGAAGACCGGCTTTATGTTGAAAAAGAATAGAGCCATGTTTTCTTCAAAACAACCGGCTCTATTACTTATATAGAGCCATGTTCCCTACTACAAAACCGGCATTATGTTGGTGGTCCGATATTATTTTATGTGCCCATCACCATCAGTGCAGATGGCTCAGCCCTTACCGCCCATCGTCCAAAATGATGCAACATATGAGTTACCCATCATTACGATCGAAACACCGTAAAACCGACAACTCAAAGTTGCTACATTGTTTCACGTATCCTCCCGCCTTTCTAAGAAAGGTAAGGTAGCACTTCCATAGTGATTCGTTAATTTCAAGATATGTTCATAAATATTTGACACTATTTTTTAGCGGTGGTAGCGGAAATAGTGGCTACATTCTTGCCGGTGTTTGTGACACGCGAGCAAGATCACTTAGAACTAAGGATGACCATAAGGTGTCACCGCTGAGCCTCAAGATGGTGGGCTTATTGCACCGTCATGATTTATGCAATTGGACATATCTTGGTGCACACATGAACTCGTCACACACTATCTTTTGCGTAGTTGGCCATTTCCTTTGGGCTCGGTACCTACCTAGACCAACCATACTCAAAACACATTATTGCATTATTACAGCTTCTAAATGTATTCAACTATATAGAATCATATGCTCTTAATGTGACTAACAAGATGAGGTACACTGAAAAACATGTTGTTAGCTTAGCACCACACATATAAACAGATTCAAACCAAAATGTAATCATATGCGATTAATGTGATAAGGACAAGCACATGAGACCATGATCATAAATTCATAGTTGCCACATAAGGTAGTTGGCAATATGTATGACTTTCAATTATTTCACTATGCGTGTCACTTCACTGTTGCCACCGAATGACAAGAAGCCTTTACTACTAAGGAGCTTGACGATATCATGAGCTTGTGCATTCAATGTGGCATCCGATCATCAATAATGTTAGTATTTAGGAAAGGTTGGTATGCACTCATGTCTTTTGTATATCTCATTTCCTTAGCCCAACAAAAAACTTGATTGTGAAACTGTTGTTGTGATGTTTAATTAGTGATATTTAGTATGTCCGGTAGTTCATAGGACCCGTACTAGATTGTTGTGAAACTGATCTTCGATCTTCAATCCATTGGTTTTGGTATAGTCCTTCACGGTTATGGTTTTGTTCTTGTTTTGTTGCTGGTTATGCTTGTTACAGTTTTGTTTGTGATGTGGAAATACAATGTAAACATGTGGTATTTAACAAAAAAAAATCATAGAGCCATGTTTTGTAAGCAAAACAAGGTCTACGCTTATTAAAATGGTTTTTAAATCGAGATAGCGAGGTTTTCAACCAAAAACCGAGCTCTATTACACATCATAACGCCTGCTTATAAACCCGCCCATGACATTCCTAATAGAGCCCCTCTTTGCGCCTCACGAAAACCTATTTATTAACCTTTTCAACCGGCTCTATGTCAATTTTTGTAGTAGTGTTAATTGTGTTATAACATAGTGTACATTTTAAATGATCAATTTATCTTCAGTGTTCCTGAGTCTAATTGTTGAACTCACTAAAGACCTAACTCGATTTTATCGAGTTGTTTAACCCAAATCATATTAATTATATTGAACCAATTGCTAAACCCCACTAATGTACACCCCTACCAAAGTAAATCTCCCAGACCATTCGATTTAAAATTAGTTATTCTCCACTTATATAATAAACAAAAGTACCTTGCAGCTTTCAATTCATTTCCTATAGATAAAGAAAAAAGTACAGAAAGGAAAAGAATAGAAGACGACACTAGTCTCTTATGTCTCATCGGTTTCCTTTTACACAACAGTCATCTCTTTAATCCCCCAAGTACTAGACCACTTCTCCAAACTCACCCTTTCATCCCTGACAACATCAACCCTAACCCCACAAAATTTTTTCTGTTTAATTGGCAAAAACATCATTGGATCCTTCATGGGGTTTTCATTTTATTAAAAACCCATTATTTTTCTTTTAAAAAAGCCACCACTTTTAGCCATCATTAATTCATCATTTCTATCCGGATCTGGTTAAAAGAGTGAATTGGGTAAATGGGTGTTCATGTTTAGATGATTTTGTCTAGGGTTACCAATTATGGCAAATAAAATGATTCTCTTTTGCTCTTTTCCTCTTTTGCTACCTACAAAAGTAATTGTTACTATTCATAGTAAATTTCGATTTGAACACTAGGTTCTTTGTTCCTTGTTTTGTTAACAACTTTACTGAGATTTGATGATATATTCACAAAAGTAGTGTGTGTGTGTGTGTGAGCTAAAGTGTTATATGATGGTTAGGGAGAAAGTGCAGCTAAAAAAAATTGATAATGCAACAGCAAGAAGAGTGACATTTTCCAAGAGAAGAAGAGGGTTATTTAAGAAAGCTGAAGAGCTTTCTGTACTTTGTGATGCTGATGTTGCTGTTATCCTATTCTCTTCAAGTGAAAAGCTTTTTCACTATTCAAGCTCAAGGTATGAACCTAGGGTTATGTGTGTGCTTTTATGTGTGTTAGTGTGTGGTTTTATGGGTTTTGTTGGTGTTCTATGGTTTTTATGGATAGTAGGAGCAGTTAGGGTTCACCGTTTCATTGTTTGGTTTGTTGTGTATTGTTTTTGTGTGTTAAGTTGAACTGAATTTGTATTTTGCTTATGATCTGATTAATTGTAAGCTGAGGTTGTCTTGCTTTGTACTTTATGCTTATATGTTTTTACAGTACTGATGTAATGGAACTTCATGAGTTCTCATTTTTTACAGTTTTTCTTGGAAAATATTTGGCTCAAAGGATGTTATTAGGATTTTTAGATGCATAATTCAAACAAAAAAAGGCTTTTATAGAGGCTGATTGAGGACGGAAGTCTTACTTGAAATTCTATTCATTTGTGCTAAGCAAAGTAGATTGATATCGTGATTTATAATCATGATCTATCGGGACAAAAATATTGGCATTGAAATTAGATGTTTAACAAATTTAGGTTAGCCTAAACAAGAATTTGAAGAAGCAACCATCATCACATGGTCACATGTGACATAGAATGTAAAAATGGTGCTAAAAGACTCTAACAAATAACAATCCCATCCGTCGTGCTTTGTTAAGTTGTTCGCTTTTGTTGATCAAGTTGTTATCATCTAAGAATTGGATTCAACATATCGGTCTAGTAGAGTTAATTTAGTTTAGGTACGGATTCAAAGAAGCAAACTCCGTCACATGGTCACATGTTACGTGCATGTATATTTTTATTAGGTTGAAGTTATACTGTATGATCCACTTAAAACGTGTTGATTTTATTATTGGCATATGTGTGCAACGTACATGTGTGTAACCAATGAATGTTCATTTAGATATCTATGAGTAGTTCTTTTTTTGTAGTTTAATCTTGTAGGAACTTAGTGTTTTGCTTAAAGGTTTATAGAGTTTGTGGAGTTTTTCGGGTGATCATATATATTCTTCAAGTTTTATTGAATGATGAGTTTTAGTTTATATGAATCCATTATGGAGTCCAAAACTTGACCTATCGTACACATTCCATAACTGTGAGCTCTATAACCCAATCTTTTTATGCGGGTGAACGTAAGGTGCTCCTCAACAAGTAGTTGGGGTTCGAGTCTTAATTGGGACAATGGAGTCGATTAGGTGTAGTTTTGATGGGTATTTTGGTCTTTGAGATTGTTGTTTATAGAAAATCAAAAGAATTAATAGATCTCTCGAACACCTCGCTCAATAATGAAAACATTTACTTTACTTTTATTTACAGATCGTAGTGTCTAGCTAAAAAGCGGGCTCTATCAGGACTACCTAATAGACACATGTATTTATATCCCAATTTCAGGTAGCTATAACAGAGCCCGATCTATTTTAGCTAGAAACCATGTTATATATGTCTTAACCCAACCATTTTAATTTTGGCTGGATGTTCTCCCACTTTTTTATTCCCCACTTTCCAATTCTCTCTTTCTTCTTCTCAAGCACTATGCTTACGATTTTTGCACCGAACTTTTAAAGTAGGCTGCGTGTGAGGTCACACCCTACCCAAGGGTAAATGGACTGCTTTAGAAAGACCTCTTGTAAGAGTGTATGTAGGTGTATATGTGTGAAATATATATATATATATATATATATATATATATATATATGTGTGTGTGTGTGTGTGTTTTGTGTGGGGGAAGAGATAAGACTAGAAACATATACAAGTAAAAAAACATACAATCATAGAACATGAAAGCATAAAAACAAACATACAATCATGCAGGCATACAATATGTTATGTATAAAAGAATGTATTTGTTAATTGTGTGTTTGATTGAGTTTGAGTTATGATGTTTATAAAACTTTGCATTGTTGTTAACAAAAGTATGTGTTAATTTTTTGTTTAAAAATGTTAATTTTGTAATCTTGTCTATAAAGATATGTATGTGTACGTTAATATTGTGTTTGATTGTATTAATTTGTAATGTGGTTTACAAAAATTAGAGGATTTGTTTCGAAGAAGAAATGAAATAATCAAGGGCTAATGATAAAAAGTACTATACTTGCCACACTTTCCTCTTCAGTAGCAACAAATTTTTTGCTTTGTGGGTTTTATACTTTCAAATTCATCCTCTTTAGGTATTTTGCAAAAAGTTGACATTTTGCCCATCTTACCCAAGAGCAAATTATGGCAAGTATGATACTTTTTTAATCATTTGCCCTAGTTTTTATTATGTTAAATTTTGGATATGTATTAAGATAATTTATTTAATGATTTATAATTGTGTTAAATCTATGATAAAAATGTTTTGTTTTATCATTTGCCCTAATTCACTTGTTGTTTAACGCCTGCTAAATTAGGAGAGAATTATATAAATTAAGTACTTGCATATAAAGTACTTGCGTCGTCACTTGTGAAGCATAGACTAGAGTATACTATGACTAGATTAGGGTGTGTTTGTTTGATTAAGATGTTACACATTACCATTCGAATCGACTACCACATCTTACTAATAAGAGGTAGCTATAACGAATCAATGAAAAAGTGTTGTTTGTTTTTATAATTGTCCAATAATTTTAATTTTCCTTTTTAAGTATATATTAAATTATTACAAAATGTATCTTGTTAAGTAAATAGTGTAAACTTAAAACAAAACATTTTATCATAGATTTAACACAATTATAAATCATTAAATAAATTATCTTAATACATAACCAAAATTTAACATAATAAAAACTAGGAAAATGATAAAAAAAGTATCATACTTGCCATCATTTGCTCTTGTGGGTAAGAGGGCAAAATGTCCAACTTTTGCAAAATACCCATTAAAGCAAAAAATTTGTTCACTACTCAAGAGGAAAGTGTGGCAAGTATAGTACTTTTTTGATCATTAGCCCAATAAAATCAAACATGAGTATGAGACCCATTTTAGAGAGAATTTTAAATAATCGTGCCAGTGTGCCACTTCATTTGTAAATGACACAACAAATTGAAACTACTTCAGGTCTAATAAAAATCTTGGGGTACATTAAAGAATGAACTGATATGGCGAGAGAGATTTGAGAAGCAACTATATGGTGAACCAAGTAATCTAACTTTGACATAAATAACGATAATTTGCATTTACGTGAAGTTGCTCCACCTATTAACATGCAGTGAATTAATCTGTGACGAGTTCACCTGTAACCTAATTGTTCTTTTTAAAGGTTCTTTGAGATTATTATATGCTAATGGTTTGATCGGAACACTTGATACGAAGTGTGATTTTGTGGTAGCATAACTTTGGGTATGCCCCTTTTTCTTCGATCTGCACAGTTGGTACTTTTAACGGCTTGCGTTTTGTCGTCTCTTGCAGTATGAAAGAAGTACTTGAAAGGCGTAGCTTGCACTCCAAAAATCTTGAGACGTTAAATCAACCTTCCCTTGAGTTGCAGGTGAGGTTGGGAGTTATGCTCTCTTGTCTTTAGATTCTTGCTCTATTCTGTACAGTCTTATAGAGTCATGACTCTTGAAACATCTGCTGCGGTAGTGACCATGGTTGAGGTAGGTCAAACATCAGAAACGACTCTATAAAACAAGTGAAAGGTTGCATGCAAATGACTCATGGTTAACTTTTGTTATTTTTGAATGGAATTTTGGCTACTAGTTAAGGTTTCGCTTGTGGGACCACTGTTTGTTAATGTTTGTCGCAGAAGACTTTTAACAGGTCCGAAGTTTAGAATTTAAACTGGTTTTACCTTGCATCCTAAGATGTGGTTTGCTTTTTTGGGCTTTTATAAGGAATTATATTTTTTAATTGTATAGTTATAGCGGACCTATGTGTAATGATTTCATTTTGTTTGGCAGCTGGTTGAAGATGCCAACTATGCCAAGTTAAGCAAAGAAGTTGCTGAAAGAACCCTTCAGTTAAGGTACAATATTGTAATATACCACACTAATTGATACACACATTATGCACCGATACATGTGTATGTATGCAGTTATGTATGTATGTTGTTTGGATCACGGTGTGATTCTTTTTGAGAAGCAGGCGGTTACGAGGGGAGGAGTTGCAAGGTTTAGGTATCGAAGAGCTGCATCAACTCGAGAAGTTACTTGAAGCTGGATTGAGCCGTGTAGTAGCAAAAAAGGTGCATTTGCTTTGTATTAGTTATTACTTTTCCCCTAGCATCTTGCCACGGTCTTTTTATACAATCTTTTGCCACTCAAAAGAAAACTTTTCTCAGTAAAGTTGTAACGAAAAATAACATATGTTGACCCAGAAATGTGCTGAAAGAGACCTTTACACATTTGTGGGATAGGCTTAGGCTCTTGTTTCTTTTCCTTTTTTTTTCTTTTGTCATTTGAGGTAACATTGTTTCTTTTCTTTTGTGATTTCAGAGCGAGGTGATTATGAATGAAATCAGCCATCTTCAAGAGAAGGTTAGAACTCAAACTTCTTGATCTAAGTCGAACATTAGTCAACCATAAATACACAAAGCAGAGATCATGTTTGTAGCAAACCGTCATTGTCATTTTACCAATTTGAGACACAACGGGACATTTAGGCGACGCCTTTTGGCTTTGGACTTTGCAGATATTGTTTTTGTACTGATTTAACATCCTGCTTAAAGTCGGTAAAACATGCAGGAACTGAAGCTCAAGGAGGAGAATGACAAACTAAGACAAGAGGTACAAAGCGTGCTCTCCAAACATTTTTCAATTACTAAACCTTTGTGGACAAGAATAAACCAAAGATAACTAACGAACTTTGGTTTACCAAGGGACCAATCAACACCGTATCCCCTTAAGTGGAGTGATCATAGACACTTTATAAGTTTGGTCTTTTTGTTTATAAGATCGTTAAACCGGCTGCTAAAGTTTATTGTTCTTTATTTCTCTTTGTGGTGTACATATTTGTGCTAACTTGCATTTTTAATGGTGGAATAAAGCTTATGATAATTTCTGATGCTCGGAAACAAACCATTAGGGATTCTGATGATTATGACGAATCATCCGAATGTACCAATATCTGCAACTCCGCTGATCCTCCACAAGAATATGAAAGCTCCGGTACATC
Organism: Chrysanthemum lavandulifolium; assembly: GCA_022545495.1. Lineage (NCBI taxonomy): Eukaryota > Viridiplantae > Streptophyta > Magnoliopsida > Asterales > Asteraceae > Chrysanthemum > Chrysanthemum lavandulifolium. Next base: position 143,387,452 of record CM040245.1, on the reverse strand, counting down.
TCTCAGGTTAGGGTGAGTACTTCCCTTCTTTTGAAGTATATGGTAAGGTGTCAAACCATTATACTCAACTATATATTTGTTGCAAACTTAACAAACATTGTGTTAGCATCCAAAGAAAATACTTTATGTCAAATTGGTATATTTCAACTATTGCTCGCAGTTTTGATGCAAAATAACTAAAGGTGGCAGTTAATTTCAACTGAAGATAAAAGTAGTAGATTTTAGTTGGTAATTTATGGATAAAAAGATTTATGACTAGGAGTTGTAAGTGTATTGCAAAAGTATCATGAGTGAATATTTAAAGGTCATCTAAAGCCTATTGGAAAATATTGATGTGTTACTGGAAAATATAGATATAGTCTAATCGCCTTGATACAAAGTTAACATGGACAAAATATGTTGCTGGATCAATCCTACTGCTTTAGCACGTCCGTAATTTTTTCGAACGACAGGAATTTTATAGCACTGAAGCCACTTTCTTAATTAAATTCACTTCTCATCATTCCATTTTGTCCACCTAAGCTTTATGATTATGTGTACACTTCTAGTCGTGTTAATTATGTTATTTATTGCGATGCAGATTACCATACTCAGGTTGATGGATGTCCATGTAAATGGCCCCAATGCAGCATTTGGGATTATGCTTGTTGGATGTAGCCATCATGTACTTCAGTTAATCCCTTCCCAAATAAAATAATAAATGTGGTTGCAAACTTTCAGTAATTATTATAAAAATTTCGTTAACCCTTCACTTAATTGGCATTATATATGTTACAGCCGGTAAGTGTATGAGGAAAAAAGTTGTAATGAATTTGATGGATTGAAATGTAAGCTATTATTCTCTTTTCTTTTCTTTTTTCTTTTGGGGTCGTGACTCTTGCTGAATGAGTGAAGATGTAAAGACCAAATCATCGGTGGGTGGAAGACCCGACAAGTTGCTGGAGATGAAACTTGTGTATGCTACGTTTTGAATTATAAATAGACAAGTGTTTACGTTAAAGATATAGCAAGCGATTTGCATGAGTGCTCATTTTAGTGACTTGCTACTGTTGATCTTGTTTTTGTTTTTTTGCACATTAAACATTGTGAATGTAGGATTGAGAAACCAACAATGAAAAACGGTTTGAGACGTACAAATGAAAGCAGCCTTAGAATAAGCATTCTAGTTTTCACTGAGGGTCTATGTTCAAGTATTTCAAAGTCAGATATTCAAGGTATTTGTCAAAATTTTAAAGTAGCTTTTACGAGTAAATTGCAAAAATCGCCTTTGTGGTTTACTAAATGCGTGTTTCTTTTATATGGTTGGAAAGTGCGAAGGCATCTTTGTAGGGACACTTTGGGTTCGATTTGTCTTTGGTCAAACCGAAACGCCTAAAATACCCTTGTTTTATTCTCCATGTTATTCATTGATTTTTTTTTTTTTTTTTTTTTTTTAGATAATTTTTCTTTGATAAATTTATCATTTTACATTCTAAAACACACACTCCTAAATACACAACCGAATTATCATCTTCACTTCCCATTTATCCAAAACCTAAATTATCTTTATCCACCAAACCGTAAACCATGAGGCGATCTTTTCTAAACATTGATATAACATAACCCTATACACGCACACTCCTAAATACACACATGAATTATCATCTTCATTTCCCATTTATCCAAAACCTAAATTCTCTTTATCTACCAAACCGAAACCCCGAGGCGATCTTTCTTAAACATTGATATAACATAAACTTATACACATATAAAAGGTGTATATAAAAACATACTTGTTTCCTGCAGATACGTGAGCTTCTGAAAAAATCACACGCGCGGGTTCACCTTCTTTTTTCTTGGATTGATCCACTAGGGTTTTCAGGAGAAGAGCCGAATTTTGGATCGCGTCAGGTATCCAACAGTAGTGCACGAGTAGCACAAGGGCTTCAAACCTTCGCAAGTTAGGCGAGCACGAAACCGTGGTAAACCAATCGACTAGAAGTCGATTGGTATAAATCGACTTAGGGTCGATTTGGGAGTCGGTCGAATAAGGTAGAACCCTTTGTTTGACCGATTGGTTATGAAAAGAGATGAGGGAGATGATTTAGGGTTTAGTTGTGAGTTATGAGGATCCCTAGAACCGCCTTTGCATTTATAGGGCACAAGGGAAGATTCTAGAATTCCAATACTTGTGCAACAAGTATTATAGTTTGACAAAAGTCAAACTAATCCTCCCTTCATAGGGTCGGTCGATCGATTCCCAACCCCATGGGGTTTGAGGTTTTAGCGCTTATTACCCCATAATTTTCATCCCGGATAAGTATTATACTTCGTGTAATTACCGTTTAATCCCAAAATGAAAATAATACCATATTATCATTTCCTCACTACTCTCATTTTATTTTCTGACTCGTTTCTTATTTTCGCTTGCATATTTTGTTTTATGTGCACTCGCGTGACCCTTCGGCATTTCTGAGAAGACTAGTGATGAAAGGTTTGTAGTGTCTTTGCACACAACCCTTTCAAACTCCCACTTGTGCAAAGCATCAACATAGGAATCTTCTTTCATCAAACCCAGAGGTCACGAGCAAGACATTTAAGTACCCAGCTCAAAAAAACCGATTCAATACCCAAGTAGTGATTTCCTTTTGACATAAGATCCACCAAGCTTAGTCCGAATTAAGCTCCACAAAGCTAAGTCTGGGTATGTGACTGTATCCCTTTTCACTTTATCGATATTTTAAGAAAGTACCAGGCATGAATATATTAACCTCGTAATACTTTCGTCATTTCTTGTTCTCGTGAATTGATTTGCCTCCCATAGTCTCCAAGGCACATGTCATACGACCGTAATTTCCACAAATCATTTCACATAAGGGGCCTGAAAAATATCCTTCTCTCCGTCTATTTCAACTTAGAGTCGAAAATTGCCATCTCGCGAATAAGCCATCTTTTCTTACACCCCACCGAACTTGACGCTAGTACACAATGTTACGCTTTTACACGAAGAATCGAAACTAGATTAAGCCCATTGAAAGACAAAGTCAAATGACCTAACTCCTCGTGTCATCGATAGTCCGTCACGATCAAAGAATGCCATTAACTTTGATCCATGTGGTCACTTCTCAATCATGGTCACGTCCAACATTTGCCTTGCAAATGCATGTGTAATCCAACAGTTTGTCGAATGTCTCTTGGTAACGTCTCGTCTATTTGCACGAGTCTATGACATTATCTTGGTCTCCCACCATGATAACCAGCTAAGGACCCTTTTAGAATGAAATGTATTTCATTCACAAATTCAAAATATGTGAAATAGAATCTTGGTAATGTCGATCTGCACGAGTCTACGACATTTCCTTGATTTTTGACGATTGATTTAGCTCGTACCAGAAAGTGTTGGCTGCAAGTAATCACCACTATTCATATCTTTCTGACGATCCTCCCAGAGAACCACCGAGCCTCACTTCTCAATCCTTTTCCATTGTCTTACTATTAATGAATCTAAGTGAGTTTTGGTACAAGCGATTTAGTCATACTGGATAACAGACTTAGCTTAATTCGCGACACACTCAACTTAGTATTCAACGATGCACTTCATTATACACACTAAGTAAAATGGAATCCACCTAACAATTAAGAACTATGACTCTTTGTTACTGATTCTCCTAAGTCCTTGAAACATTCAATACAAGACTCTTTGAACCAGGATATAGTTGCGTGTTCCCTGATTTGTAGTCCCAAACTTCAAATCTTTTAAGTAAAATGGCTTCTTTAATTGTTCACACAAAAACTCAAGATCAACACGTCCTATCGTGCCAAACTATCTTGCTCCATTGAGCAATGTACATTTCGTTTAATGATCTTTATATCCTCCCACTAAATCTTGCAATACTAGGAACTCCCACATATACCACCCTAGATTTATCATTCCTAACATGCTTTGTACTCTTTATTAAATGATCAGATCTTAAGTTACCACATACTTTTGCTTCTGTTGCTCAACTCTTAGTTGAACTACCCTTTTCTAGTCCGGTTAAAGACGCATGGCTTGGGTACATTAACTTGATCAATTTAACAGGTGTGAACCTGGTTAATTCCAGCTACGAGATTTTACTAATGATCTACAAACTCATAGCCTTTTGAGTTTGACTTACAGATCCAAGATACTACCAAGTAGTATATGAGCTTTACTGAATCTCTAGACTTCTGGAAATACGATCACTCAAATACTTCACTTTTGCAAGAAATCTGCATGTTGGGATTTATACACTCATATAACAGTTGTAAAAAATATATTATGCAGAGCATTAAGGTCCCAAAGGTGGATCCGTATGTTGTATTAAGATTAATAAAATAACTACGTTATTACCTCTTGTAGCGTTATCGGATGAATTAGCGGATCAAAGAACGAATCTTGTTCTTCCCTTGGACACCCACGAAAAACCCTAAATCACCAAAGTAGGTAATCTCTATAGCTAGTCCACACTACACATCCTCGTGTATTACCCGAATGCTAGTTCTTGATCTCACGATCTAAGCATGACTACCTTGGTTTGCTTTCTTGGAAATCGACCAAAAACCCTTCCTAGGGATGTGTGCCAATCGGTTATGGGAAGATAGGAGGAGAGGGATATTTTTTTATTTGTTTTCTTAAGTTTTGGGATTATGTCAAACATAATCCTAATATAACTAAACTAAACTTGGTGAAAAAGTTTGGGATTCTCCTTCATTTTCTCTCCTTAGTCTCGGCCACCATAGGGACCAAATATGGTCTTCCCATATTTTTGGTCCAATCCATTTATTAAGTCAATTACTAAATAAATAAAAGCCCATTAGTTAATTAATGTGTCTAACGGATTAATTAACGACCGTTTAAGCGAATCGTGAAATATTAACTAATTAAAATATTTACTATAAATATATTAAATATATTCTTCTTGTTAATACCCCGGTGACCCGATAGGCTCACGTATTTCTAGTTGTATAATTATTTAATATGATATGAGCACTTCCCAATAGCTCCCACTTGCGAATGTCATAATCATAAATAATTGTACAAGCAAAGGTAGCATCTAGTAACACGCCAATTCTCCCAGAAATTCGTAAACGACTCAGTGTAAACGGTTTATTACTAATGATCCTTTTTTTAGATACATGTTAAACTATGGATATGGATCAAAGTCATTCCAAATGCTTAACTATTCTGTTTCTCGATTATAGATATTAACTAGATTACCAAACGTAAACAAGATTCATCTTGACTTACTTTGGGAACGACCATGCAAACATCTGATCAATTCATCGAGGGGCCTAGAAGTATCTAACATCAGAAACACGTGGAGGAACAAATTCTATTTTAAATGCACGTGTCATTTATGCGCTTTACATTACTTCTGAAAATAACCTTTATAACTACCTTATTCAGGACATCGTTTAACTATATCAAGAAATGATATTCCACATATGCAAGACCTACTTAGATCTCAAGTCCGAGGACTAGTAAAATGCAACCATTTGCGCGATTCCACTTAATGACGCCAATCCATAAAGTGAATAATCGTAGGTTGGGGTGGTCCAATATTCATAGACAGTGAATAACATATGAGTTTTATGATACATCTTTTAACATTCATCGATGACGAATATTACCAATTGCTCACATTTGTCTTAGTTCAACAATACTCCGTGATCGTTGACCGGTAATGAACAATTTAGAATAAATAAATTTATTTATGGATTTAAACATGCAAATATAAAATACAATAGTATAAATGAAAATGATCATACCCAAGATACCAATTCATTATTTAATACAACTGCTTACAGTTACATTATCCAAATACTAAATACAAATATACACAAGACTACTAGTAAGTCGAAACCAATGTTCCTAACATACTCGACTTGTTTGGTACAAGACATCTAAGTAGTCATCGGAGCAAACTTTAAGAATACTTGTTTCAAAACTCACAAATAGTGAAGGTTTTTGATAATATAATAATGATTGTCATTTTGTACGTGTGCACTCAAGTACAAGTATCATAATATGAGCATTTCCACGGGACATTCCATAGGGTGTTTGAAGCCAGCAAAACACCTATTTGAGACAGTCATCTCAACAACCTCTCAAACTGTAAAGTATTCTTATTCTTTTAATGTATAGTACAACAATGCTCTCGGCCGAGCACGTTTAGTCAGCAGCGTCATCATCCATGATGAAATCCTACCACGACTAGGATTGAGTGTCATCTCAATCAAAATAGCATCAGTGTATACAGACAACATTATGATCTTTATTTAAAATCCGTAAACGATGAACATTTTTTTGGTAATGTTCGGTGTCCTCCTGAACTCCAGGTTTGTTGGTAATGATAATTGCGTCGAAATTGTGGCAGTATATACCCATAGGTTCTTCATTACTAGGGAAGACTCCAAGCCCATAAATGAATTTCCTAATCTAAATAGCTTCCATTAGAATGTTTGTTTTACCAGTTCTAATGACTTTCACTTAGACACTGTTGTAGTAAGCTAATATTGCATTCATGCAAATGTTATAACTAGCCCTATTCACAATATGATGTACATGATGAATCCTCCAGTTCAACTAAGGTTTCCATTCATGTATTCAATCTCATCAAGTGAGATAGATCATTTGATATTTACTCAATGATATGTCATATTGTGTTAGACTTATTGACCACACATGTTTAACCGTAATAAACATTTATTCCAGGGTTGTATATTTTATTTTCTAAATCTCTCAAGTAAAACTTTATTCCAATCTAAGGGATAAAATCTAGCTTAGATGAAATGTTGTTTCTAATATGTTATACAACATATTTGATTTAAGAAAATTGACACAGTGTTCCCACTAGCTGTCAGGTGTATGGACACTCGCTTGTTTGTTTGGACAATATGGTAGTGTCACAGATAGAATATGAATTAAGTCAAGCTCAAATCATATAAGAATAACAAGTGTATATAGAACTTTATTGATTACTAAGGAATGATGCATAACTATCTTATAGATAACATTACACAAAGCGGCATCAGAAAAAAGACAAGTTATCTATAAAATATATGTGGTTATTCTTACTAAATAAAGATGTTTTACACTCGTAAAGTAATTTATTATTTCAAGGCAGGCCAGAAATAAAAACGAGACGCCTACAAGGTGTTAAGCTCATAGCTCCTACTAAATTAGACAACACTGCAAGTATGTCATTTCGAAAATAAAATGCATTTCTCCCACTGGATTAGACAACAGTATAAGTGTTTGATGACATCAAATAAATACTAATTATATGCATCATTTATCCCATTTATATTTCTCATTTTATACTATTTTATATGAGAATTGGCACTTAATCGTTTACTTTTGTAAATCTCAGTAATATTGGAGCAATTGAATAAAGTTAAGGAAAAATGACGTGTTTTAAGATAAAACGAATAAATTGAGAAATTCCATTGTTCGGATAATCGATACATCGTATTCAAGCCTTAACTTCACAAAACATCCAAGATGGGAAAGCCTTCAATACGTTGTATCCAAGTTCATCAATACGCCGTATTCAAACCGTTATCACATATATCGAATATTTTATTCGTGGAGCCCACGCCAAAAGACCCCAATCTCAGATTGGAACACTCCGATATGCCGTATCGGGCCAATTCAAGAACCTATAAATAAAAAACCCAAGTTTCTACTTAGGGCATACTTTTTACCTCCAAGGTCGATTCCCAGATGATTGTAGGAGCAAAGAAGGTCCTGAAAACACCATAATTACATTGAAGAATACTTTGTAACATAATTACTTTGATTAATCATTCGGTTAGCGTATCATTTTCATTATGAATTCTACTTTTATCATTTTGATTACTTCTTTGTATCTTGCTACTGAGATTATGGGCTAACACCTTTAGGTGTTAGACAAGTTTATTGATGCTTATTTCTAGATCACGTTTTAATATTTATATTTTCTCGCTTACCTATGATCTACATGTACACTAACGGCAAAGGTACCGGATCGTGAGTAGTCTAGAAATTGGTAAAACCGATGTCATCCCAAGAGCTAAAAGCGGAGTCTAATTTAAGTTCTAGATGTCACAAAATGATTTGAAATGATTAAGTTGATTTTATTAATTAACAAACAAAAATGAAATATGAAAACAATCTATGTGAGAAGAATGTGCTAGCCTAATTATTTCTTTATCATGCAATGATTTAGTTTCTATGTAGTGTCTAATTTCGCCTTAATAGACACAAATGGTCATTGTGACCTAACCTATAATCACTAGATCCCAACCCCAATGGTCATGGTGGCCAAGTATCTAGCTCTTAGTCATTAAGTACCAACTATCTTCTAGACCTATTTAGTGTTTTTAACACTAAACCCTCGCTTGATTCAAGTAGAGTTTTTCCCGCATTTCTTAAGCATCTATTCTAAAGTAGGTAGTTCTATGGTCAAGTCCTACACAAGGATGATGGTCACACCTCAAGCAACCTAATAAGATAGTGTTTTAACGGTCATGTACTAACTAGAAAATGAGGTACTACCCTGGCTTCAATACTACCAAAACTCGGGGATTCACGATAGGCTAGAAAGATATCTACATAAAGCTATAAAAAAATGAGGAACATGAATCAAGGTATAGATAAATTCATAACTAGGCTAACACATAAAGTATTTAGCCTTTCATATAAATAAGTGCAGTAAATACAATGTTCATAATCAAATAAATGGTAAACATTGGATTCAATAAAAATAATTGATGTGATGATAAAACTATGAATAGAATGGAATGAATTCTCCAATGGAAAGTCTTCTAGAAGTGCATGATTTCGCCCTTGAATAAGCCCTAATTTGTAACTTATGGTGTGGTAGAGAGAATGATGATGAAAATGCGAATCACGACTTGTATTTATAGGCTTGACTAACTTACGGCGTAACCTTAAGTAAAGGGTTACACCATAAGTCCCTTATAACTAGATGTCTTCAACACTTGTAAATAGTTACGGCGTAACCTCAATGATAGGGTTACACCAAGAAACTCTCGTTAATATTTTCTTTGCATTTCTATGTCGTAACCCATTTGTTATGTTTATGTGCAACCTTCATGGTCAATGAATTTGGCTAGGTCTTTGGATATCTACTGGCGTAACCTAGTCGATGGAATTATGACTCAACCGTGTGTTGCATTGACTTTAGACTTCAAGTGACTTTCATAGTTACGGCGTAGTTAAACGTTGTGCTTACGCCGTAGCTTCCTTATGTCCAACGAGTTCAAGTGTAACTTCATGAGTCTTATTTCCAAACCGTGTTTCTTCGCTCAAATGCTCATTTATACCCTAAAATAAAATACACAGTATTAAGAGTATATGTTCATATAAATCTACATCAACTATGAGCATAATTAGGGGAAATTGATACTAAAATATTCAGACTATTTGATGTTATCAAATATCTCCCCACATAAACTCTACTTGCCCTCAAGTAGACCTTATTAGAATCAATCTCTAAAAAGATTACTCCCAAGTTAGCTTGGAAGATATGAATTTAAAACTACCTATGCTGGAAACATCAAAGCCGAACACCTTACGAAAAGGGAAAAAAACACTCATACGCTTTGTAATCTAAGTGTTTCAATTTTGGGATGATCACTCATAAGCACATTCATAGCATGTATACTATTATAAGCTTGGCAGTTATACAAATCTCCACCATTATAGCTAAGGTCAGGACAATCCTTAAAGGCAATATCAGGTGAATTATTACAAAGGCTAGGGGCGAGTTATTCATTAAGTCATCACTTGCGAGTTACATAGAAGGCGGCAAAATCAAGGATGCATGACCAAATCCATAGCCACGACACCAATGATTGCTCAACTCCATCACCTAAACTCGAAGTATGAACCTTAAGAACAACTAAGGGTAGGAAAATACATGGGATGCACATTTAAAGGTGTAAAAATGAAAAAATAAACAAACAAATAGTCTTAATCCATGGTCAAGTCGTCATCGCCCATTGTCCATCCAAGCATCAAGACGCGGAAACTGGATCATCAAATAACAAGTTAGTGTGCTAAGATGTTACATATAATGATGATAAGTGCATACTAACTTGACCTTCAAAAAGCTAGTGGATCAATGTAGTCACCAACTTGTAATGTCCAATGTATGTGAACGAGGCATTCCCTCATTACTAGTCAAATAAGCTTGATCATGAATTATTCATTCTTCAATAAATACAAAAGCATAAGTACTACTAATTTTTTTTGAATTCATAACTAGAAATAAAACAATAGGTCATCTCCCACTGAGATGATCCATATATTAGGAATACAGGGGGTCTTTAACGATCTTCAAAGATGTGTCTTCTACGAAAGCATGATTCCCGAACCTCTCAACCTGAACCTTGGACTTAGCCAAACGACAATTTCCCAACCACAAACTAAAGACTATACGGTAGGCTAAGGCGATATGGTGTAAATGAAACAACATATAAGTGGGGTCAGAAATGAAATATTGGCTCATAAGGGTGTATCTAAGGGTATCTTGCACTAAAGATTGGGTTTATCACGGGAGGTCGACAAGTCGAGGTGACAAGTCGGTAAACATACACAATCCAACACATATGGGCTATTTTGGTGTACATACTAAATATTTCCTTCCGAACTATCTATCCTAATTGTACCAAGAAAAGTTGATACAATACTGCCTATGGTCTCGAAATGCAACAAAAGCCAAGTTTTAAAGTTTATAATACCGCCAACACACTCAATATTTGGTGGATTATATAATATGAGAAAACGGATATAAGGTTAAATCTCACCAATGGAATCAAGAGTTTTGTGCTCGACAAAGGTCTACTCTAGTTCGGTTGAGAAAAACATATCAAAGATTTTAAAAATGGCATAATTTTTCAAAATAAAATAGAAAAACGAGAGCAAGTAAGTCAAGTGATAATTCTACTCCCGTCCCTCCACTTAAATTATACAATGTCCCTATTGTACAGTAAAATGGGAAATTAAGAGATACAAGTAGAGTTAGAAAAAGAACTCCCTTGAAATATCCTCCAAATGCTAGAAGGAACACATGAGTAGGCGTTCCTTGACTCGGCTTCCTTGATAAAACTTCATTTCCCTGAAATCATACCACTACCAAAGCATAATTCTAGAAAAACACACAAAAAATAGAAAAATAAAATAAAACCTAACCTACTTTGTAAGAATCACGGTTGCATTAACGTATGAAATAAGCCTTTTAAAACACTCTGTCCCAAGTTGACGAGTGTAGTCTCGTGAGAATTTATAGGGAACACACCCACAAAGTTCATTTAGTTACTAATAGAAGGTTATGGAAAGTAAGTTATTTGAAAAAAGTTTTTGTGTTTACTGGAGGAGTTTATGGCATAACCTTATCAAATGGGTCACGCCGTAGAAGAGTTGACCTGTTTAAAATTTTGTTAGCTGGGAGTGGTTTATGGCATAACCTCTTCATCTGGGTTACGCAGTAACGTCTTTCTGTTGTCAATCCCAAAATATTTTCAACTTTATGGCTCATTTCGAGCCTCTGCATGACCTCCATAGCTGTAGATACCTACAAAAAGTGATAACAAACAATCCAAACCAAACTAGTTATTAAAAATGAAGGGAAGAAAAGACTGGTTGTCTCCCGATAATCATTTTCTTTATTAGCGAGTCTTTAAGTTAGACTCAAAACCCAAGGCTTACGTCATCTCGTGGAAACTAGCATGTCCACGAACGATCCACTCAATAACCTTCTCGTCATGATTATGTTTGGGGCCAAGTTCCAAACATCCTTTGTAGAATCCCTTGATTTTTTTATAGGCATAATTGTGCCCATTCTTCTCATCCTCAGGAGTAATTTCTAATATTGGTGGTATCCTACTCCATTGCTTTGCGACCCAATTCTTGTCATAATTCTCAGCATTCAAAACATAGTTTTATCATTTTTGCTTGTCAACCACACGTGACCTTCACTAATGCTTTTCTCCAAACCGGATATATCCTTAGAAAAGTTTTCCCAATACAACCTCGGCAAACCTTTTTCAACAAACTTACTTACATCTTCAAATATCATGAAATTGCCGAAATGTGTAAATTTGATAACATCAAACGATCCCGACTTTTTAGTGTCAATTTCTCCGATTATGCTCATATTTTATGTCATTTATATGGATTTACGCTTGTATTCCTTTATATTTCATTTCGGGTAAATTATGAGCATTGGAGCTAGAGACTAAATTTGGAGATTTTATTAATGATTTATGATAGTATGGTACTTATGAAGAAGCTACGGCGTACTCATTCTCTCACATTACCGTAGCTAGTGTTTTTCTCGATTGCCTACTCAACATCAATTACGGCGTAACTTCCAACTAAGTTTATGCCATAATCATCTAGGTCATGAAGTATTTCGCGCCCATCAACTATGCCGTAATTCCTCAACAAGCATTATGTCGTAGTCTACTTAACGAGAGTTCTTTTTGAAGTTAGTTAAGTTATGGCGTAACCCACATCCACTATATGGCGAAGTCTGCGAACCACGGCGTAACCTTTCCCTATTGTTACGCCATAGTCTACTTAACGAGAGTTAAAATTTGAAGATAATTAAGTTACTGGCGCCACTCTCAACTCAAGTTACGCCATAACTATGATCGTGCCTATAAATACAAGCCCTAAATTCTGCATTTCACATCATTCACTCACAACTCAAAGGCGTAGAACGTGAAGAGGGTTCCAAAGGCGATCATACTGAGCATACTGAGCCATCTCCATGGGAGGAATCACATCATATTCATATGCATTAGCGATCATTCTATCTTTACTATTAATTCATGTCTTTCATTATGTTAAACATTGAATTCAGTGTTTCTTTTAATATGATCGGCTAAGCATCTTTGGTGCTAGCCTAGTTATGGTTCCTTGAATGTATTGTTTGTGTTTTCATGCTTCCATATAATTGTTTTCTAGTGTATACATGCATAGTTCGATGGTAGTTACCCTAGCTTTGGTAGTTTTGAAATGCGTCAGTATCTAGTTGCTTAGAGAATTGACCAACCGACAACCCTTCCTCTCTTGTGCGAGGTGACCAAATGATCACCGGTCGCACGGATGAACTTAAGAAGTTAGGGATGAGTGTCTAAGATGCTAGCGCCGGGCACTCATTATTTTGAATCTTACATGTAGGGTACTTAACGACTGGATTAGGTGACTTAAGATCCTCGACTCCCATCGGGTAGACCTTTGATGTCGGGTAGAGCCTTTATTGATAGGTTAGGACTAATTGACCAAATATTGTCTTAGCGACTTAAACCCCCACTTGAATCAATTGGAAGTAATTAAAACATAGACATTACATGATAGGATAATTAATTAGGTTAGCACACTTCTCTCTATTGATCACAACCTCTATTTACTTTTCGCTATTTCATTTCTTAGTTTAATCATTTCAACCTCAAAACCGCTAAAACAAGTGACACTTAGACTTAATAGGATCCTCATCTACATAGCTCTTGGCAACGACCTCGACTTTACCACCTTCTATACTACGCACGATCGGGTTCACCGCTCGTTAGTGCATTAGGTAGACGACATATATAAATATTAAATCCTGATCAGAAATCTTGCATCAAAATTCCCACAAACACATGAAATCAACCTCCTAATTTTAAGGTCATTTGCTTACCATAGACATCCACTTTAGCATGAGCGGTTGCAAGCATGGTCTTCTTATTATTATGGGGATTATGTCATCCTCAACTATGTCAAGAATAATGAAATCAACCGGAATGACAGTTCTTACCTTATTGCCATACATTGTCATTTTTTTTTAAAGTTTTATCCTTTTATAATTTACAAACCCTAATTAGGGTTTTACGGCCTTTAAATTTAAAAAGTGCGTGACTTAGGTAACAAGAAATCCTAAGGCACTATACTTATTGATAAGGATTTAAAAGTAAACTTTTGAAGGGTCATTTAAGCCCTTAATCGACCACTTTTATATCCGTTCTGACAATTTCGCTCCTTTTCACTTTTAGGTCTCTTGAAGGCAAAATGTCGGAATGATACTTATTTGGACGAAAAGGCGTGAATATGTGAAGAAAATGGCTAAAGTCAAGATCAAGACGCTGTGCTGGAACCGCACCGACAGCGTCACAGATAAGGCGGCGCCGTCCCTCTAATGCGATACCGTGATGAAATTGCTATTTTGTACCGGCGTCACAGCTTTAAAGAGTAGGCGTCACATCTCGCACGGCCTAGATCCGCATTTAGGCGGCGCCGAAGATGAAGCTAATGGCGTCACAACGTAACGTGACACCGTCACAAAGTTGACTTGGTCAAGACAAAACCTAGGCGGCGATCCGACGACGTCACAATTAAAGAGTAACGTCATAGCTTGTAACTCTATATATAATTCAATTTTCGAGACTTTTAGAGAGGTAGAATTGTGGAGTAAAACCTAAAACGATTTTGGTTTGTCTTGGGCAGTATCTTAGGGTTCTCATACCCTATTTTACATCAAGATAAGTAATATACTTCATTGATTTCATTATGTATTCGATTGTATGTGTGTATGCTTGCATGTTTACCATGTCCGGCTAATTTACTTGTGTGTTTGCCTAGATCTATGAAACTTAGTTATTAATTACATATTGATTGTCTCTTATCTTAATTATAATTGGCTTAGGATTGCAATAGGCCATCGTTGTGCTTTTAATGCTTGAGTAATCTTTGTGAACATTAGTTTATAATAGCCTAGAGTTATTGTAGGCTAAAAATCCAAAGATAACCTTAGAGTTAGTTTATGAATCCTAGAGATTTTGTAGGCAATAACCTTAAAGTATCCTCAAAGAGTTAGGGAAAAAAACATACCCTACGACCTTAGAAGACACAACGCGTTAAAAATAAGGACGTGACAGTTCAACCATTATTAAAAGATAAATAGGGAGTAATAGTATCTAGGTAGACACATTTTTAATCATTATACGAGCACACATCAATTAGACATAGACTACCCCTTAGCTTAGTTAATTAGATTAGATAATAGTAAAGTAACCGGTAGAAGTACCACCCCCAATACCCCGAGATCGTACTTTCAATTTTCTAAAAAATATAAAAAAGATATAAACTAATCTTCCTCAACCCCAAACTTAGCGTAGTAATTTCTCACTAGCATTCCTATTCCCTAGAGAATGATATCAATCCCGAGGCTTACCCTAATACTACACTACAACGATTAGGTTCATCGCCCAGGTGGTTGAAAAACTTGTCAAGAAAAGGAAGTTTCCTTTGACCCGAATGCGGCGTTGTACGCGTATCAAGTTTTTGGCGCACGCCGGGAATAGGATAGCTAGTTAGAGTCTATCTCGTTTAGGTTCCCTTGCTAGATTCCTATCAAGTAAGATTTTTCTCATTTTTAGCTTCCTCATAGTCTATCCTCCTTCTTCGTGACTTTGTTAGTAACCCCATCACTTTTCATCATGGAAGGTGATAACCCACCAAACAACAACCTACCGCTTGATCC
The DNA here is from genome assembly GCA_022545495.1 of Chrysanthemum lavandulifolium. NCBI lineage: Eukaryota > Viridiplantae > Streptophyta > Magnoliopsida > Asterales > Asteraceae > Chrysanthemum > Chrysanthemum lavandulifolium. Next base: position 143,371,919 of record CM040245.1, on the reverse strand, counting down.
AAATTTTGCCAACCAACTCCGAGCTCGTATTGTTAGTGAAATCAGAGAGCTTAAGAAATTGAATAGGATAATTGAAAGTGCACTTGAGGAAGCCCTTAAGGAATCTACTAGTACTTTAGATAGTAATTCGACCTCAAGTGATTCGGATGATAAGTTAGAAGAAGGAGATCATAAGGTATTAGAAGTTATGGAAGGTAGTAAGGAGGAGGAGGAATTTAGGGATTATTTCGATTCATACCCTAATGGGAAGGAAATCGCCTATCACTATAACGTAGTTAACTTCCCGCGACCACCTTTCGAGCCTTGCATAAAAAGTGGTGACCCTAAAAACATTAAGATACCATGCATGATTGGATACTTATATAAGGATCTCACTTACATTGACTATGTTAATACAAATAAGCCGTAAAAACGTTTATTTATATTTTACGATCTTCTAATGTTTTGTCGATAACAAACGTAAAATCATTTTAACGAAACAAATAGAGTACGTAAATAGTTTGAGTTAATAGTTTCCTAACACACTTACGTTTCGTGATAAAATACTAAAACAAGTTTAAGTGATTTTATGATTTAGATACATATGTACAACAACTAGTGTTTACATATTGGGTTAACATATACTTAAACTAAGTATACTAAAATGGGTAAAAACATGTTAATACTAAAATGGGTAAAAACATGTAAATACTAAAATGGGTAATAATTAGCAAATGGTATTAACCCATAACCCATGGTTTTATATATACCACTTAACCAAGTTCATTGTATCTAGAAAGAAAACCATGGATCAACCCATAACCCATGACCCATAACCAAAAATACCCATGGGCAAAGAGGCGTTCCACGGATCCCTAGCTTTGTGCTAGCCGGATCCCAGTGGAAGGGATCCGGGATCCGGGAAACAATAGAGAATTTTCTATAAATAGAGAGCCATTTCTTCCTTTCTATTCATCACTTTACACACATACTTCCCTAGTATACTAACCCTCTAACCTCAAATCCAAGTGATCTATGTAGTTTGTCTTTTGTTTTTGTGTGATCTTCTAGGTTCCTCTTAAAGGCAAGATCACCACCTCTTGAAGACGAGCAAGCTCAAGTCCATGAGTTGCAATGCTTTGTCATCATCAAGACAACTAAGGTTCTCTTGTTGAGAGTTATTCCTTTCTCCATAGATGTTGGGTTAAAGGCATTAGTGAAGGATGCCGAAAGTGTCAAGACGAAAGCATTAGTGAAGGATGCTTATCGTTCGTGTCAAGAGCATTAGTGAAGAATGCTATAGGTGTCAAGACGAAGGCATTAGTGAAGGGTGCCAAGCGTTGTGTCAAAGGCATTAGTGAAGGATGTCAAGAAACAAATCAAGTAGCATTTGAGAAGAATGCCTAGGTCGTATAATCGATGAGGTGCATTGTTATACATATAAGTATTTGTTTATTTACAAGGATGGTGAAGGGTAGTAGTTCCTCCATAGTAATGGAACTAGGTGCTTAGCCTAGTACCTAATAAAGGGTAGGCGACGTTGTGATAGGATTAGTTCTCCTTGGTGTGAAAGAACTCGGTGGTTAGCCTAGCACCGTATAAAGGGTAGGCGACGTTGTGATAGGATTAGTTCTCCTTGGTGTGAAAGAACTCGGTGGTTAGCCTAGCACCGTATAAAGGGTAGGCGACGTTGTGTTAGGTGTGGTTCGCCTTGGTGTGAAAGAACTCGGTATTTAGCTTTGTACCGGAAAAAGGTTGCGACGTTGTGAAGGCTTCTCCGCCATAAGGAGTTGGTGTAGTGTTTACAAACTCTCGAGTAGGTGACTCGGGAGTGGAGTAGGCAAGGAAGGTGTCCTTGTAGCCGAACCACTATAAATAACTTGTGTCGTGGTGATGTGCTTCACTCTTTATCTTTCATTACACGCTTGTATATCTATCTATCAACGTCAAATATAAACAACCAAATAGATTGACATAAGTCAATCTAAATATTTAAAAGGAAGTTTTAAATTGGTAAACTATTCAACCCCTTCTAGTTTTCCACAATTGGCATCGAGCTTCGTTACCAAGTTTCTTAGAGTATGTTGTACTTTAAAAACTTGATACGATCCATGTATGTTTGAAAACTACAAAGAAGGATTATTTTTGTCATACTTTAAAAATCGTGATATTGTTTATTGTTGGACAATGATAGAATGCTCTAATATTTTTTTTCTCTTAAAGCATTATCCATAATTGGATTTGGAGTTACCAATAAAATCATAAAGAATTTATCTAAATATTTCTTTTCGCAAAAGAATGTTTAAGTATTCTTACAACATAACCGAGATTCCAAGAAGATCACAAAACGCCTAAATACTTCTTTTCTTTAAAAGAATATTTGGCAAAGGTATGATATTTAATTACATACCTTATTATTATTATTAAAATCTTAGTTGCATGATTTATTAGTAATTGTTCTAGTAGTTATTCATATTATAGTCTTCATCAAATTAAGTTTCTCCGACTTATTTGTATAGACTTCATTATCAACTTGTAATAATGATATCTTGGTTATTCGATAACCTCAATCATTATTCATCACAAAAGATTTATTCACACTTCATCTACGTCAATAAATATCCATGTGAAACTTCTTATATTATGATAAAATGAGATTTTATTATAATGTTTGAAAAGCTTCCCAAGAATTATGACTAATTCTTAAAAAGGGAACCTCATCTAATAGGAATAGTATTAAATCGTCAAAACCTCAAACCACAAATTTTTAGAACCTTAACACCAAAACACTAGGCATTTTAGAACTCCTAAACCAAAGTTATCAAGGAATTTTTGAGCTGATTTTTTCTGTCATGCCGGATCCCTTCGTTTATACGAGTCGAATCCCAAATGAGAGGGATCCGCGGGATCCGTGCAATAGAAGACAGTATATGCTCAAGAATGATCACTATGGATGTTCCACAATTATACTCACCTCAAAGACTCATGAACAAAAACTCAGGTACTGTTCATAGGAGCAATTTGATCATTCCTCTCAAGTTTAACAATCACTTGTGTAAGTACATTCTTCACTACATTGTTAATTTAATTCCTTGATTTCTAAGATTACAATTTCTTCATCTTTAAGAGTTGGGTTCAAATGGGTTTACCTTAATTTGTCACCACATTGTTTTCTAAGATAATCTAAATCAAAGAATTAACATTGTTAATACAAATTAAACACATTTCTTGAACTCAACAAAGATGATGAGAGAAAAATTGTGATCAAACCCTCTAGGTTACTACTCACAATTAACACCACATTGTGGTTGTGTTGTTTAGGAACATCATGCCAAGCAACAAGCAATAAGATTACCAAGACACCGCTCACTACATACCCATGTACCATAGGAAAAATGGATTAAGTCCGGACGATAGAAAATCCTTTAAGTTACTTGAAAGGAGACTCTTTCATGAAGGTAGAGTTGTTGATCCATCATTCCTTGCAAATACCGACATAAGGGAAGTATTTGGAACTATTGGGTTTGATTGTTTATTGGATATAAACGAGCAAATTTTCCCGGTCTTTGTGCTTGAGTTCTACAAGACTATGGGTATAATTAGAAATGATGATGGGTCCATCTCAATTGAATTCACCATAAATGGACATGAGTACACTCTTTCACTTGAGGAGTTTGGAAGAATAATAGGGGTTCCATCCGATGGTGTTTGCATGTATTCTAATGAATGGTCGCTGCGGGAGCTACACTCTATGGTTGATCATCACGACATTTATCACACAATAATCCGGAAGCAACCACGGTAAGGGACACCGTGTTTATGCCAAGAGCATCCCTTCAAGGGTGACTAGAAAGTCGAAAGTGATCTATAGGATCCTTTTCAAATGGAGCTTTGGAGATGTTTGCATTATATAGAAAATGGGAAGATGTGATAAGGGAGAATGTGGTGTGTCTAGTAGGAAACAAGGATCACCCCAACGCATGTCTAAGCTTCATGATCTATTGTCTTGTGACCGAGACCCGCTTCAACATTTCCTACTACATGATCAAGAGAATGGCAAGTGTGAGAAGCATGGACAAAATGGTGCTTCCATATGCAATGCTTCTAACCCGGCTTGCCAAATTCATCTTTGCATTAGACCCTTCTCCACAATCCTTGGATCATAGCTTTTGCAATAAGGTTATGGTACCATTAACCGAGGGTAGAACAACAAGGTTTATGGTGGAAGGCAAGAGGCCACACCCACCCACGGATTCCTCGAACGAGAGGCAAAGGCAAGGAGAAGGTGAATGTGAAGGGAGTAGTAGCAACCCACTTGAAAATATCGATCTATAACCCCTTGGACTACATTAACCAATTGCCAAACATCCCTAATGAATCACCCGAATGGCAACAAACCAAGGGAATCTTCAAATGCTTCGCCAATTTCTTGAGGAAGAAGAAGTGAAGATAGTTCGATAAAGAGTGGAGGAAGGGTGAAGAAGTGAAGGAGGAAAAGAGAGGTAAAGTCTTAGGACTCAAGTGCATGATGAACAATTTCAAACAATGGTTTGTAAACACTTTAAACTATGCTTGTAGTATGTAGGTATTGCCATATCTTGGCAATAAACATCCTAACAGGTGTTTGGAAAATGAGATTTTACGACCTCTTGGAGTGGTCGTCGTCACTCATTTTAGGAATTTTAGTTCTTCCTACTTTGATATAAATTATATTAGTTATGTTCTTGCATTTAGTCCCCATAGAAACAACTAGAAATGCATTTACTATAAAGTGCAAAGTTGCACTTTTCCGAAAGCTCTCTCGATCTGCGGTTGGCGGATCGACTTTTGAACTAGCCGGATCCTCCCATAGGAACCGCGGGATCCGTAGGCACTGATGTGCAACATGATTTGGCTACATCATAATAGTCTACTAGATCACCTCAAACAAAGTCAAACATGAGATACTAGAGCCAACTAAGTCTCCTCAAATAGTTGAAAACCTCACTCATCCTTGACTTTTCTAGGATATATTTTGAAATACTTTTGATTTATCAACTAGCCAAAACTCACCATAATTCCGCCCAAAACTCACACATTATCTATCACGTTTGATATCACTTAGTTAGGTCTACTCTTCAATTTTAGCAAATTGATCTCAATCATCTTTGACTCAAAATTAGACTCAAAACTTTTTTTTTCTTTGCATTTTTTAAGATTTTAGTAAATTTCTCTTAGGACATCACCTGACTTCTAAGATTTGTTATCACCACTTCTCCACATTAGGTTAAATAGAATCCTTGTCAAAAATATGGTTAGACTACCCAAGGTCAATTTTCTTGGCCAAAACCTTCATTAAACACCATACTTGATATGATTAAGGATTTAAGATATCCAACAGCTAGAGACTTCAAAATTAAGTCAAAACCTCGAAATCCATTAATAATAAACCTTACAAAAGCATAATGATTTCACCTAAACCACGTCGATAGCCGGATCCTCGGTCTTTAACCAGCGGATCCTCACGAGAAGGATCCATGGGATCCGTAGTCAGAGAGAGCCTCAATCGCTTCCATATTTCATATTCAAGTCACCTTTTGGTTCTCTAACCACTTTTAGCATTCATTTATTATCCTCCTAGAGTCGATCAAAACCTTAAGAGCATGCCTAGTCTTCTAAGTGGCCAAGAATTTAATTTCTTAATTCAAATTATTCTTTATAAACCAAACAACCTTAGGATTAAGTCACCACTCTCACTCACATATAAAAATCAAGAACTAAGAAGTTCTTGCAAGCATTATCATCACTATGACTAAGGCTCTTAGCAACAACTCTTCAACCATAGGATCATCCAAAAGAAAAGGTCAAATGATCCATGAAATCTCATCCACCGAAACATCTCCCATTAGAGATAATGATGCTAGAATTTCACCTCATCAAACTCATCCAAAAGCTATAAGAACCGCAAGGATTAGCATCAAACCTTTCGGACTAGAAAAAGGATCATCTAGTTCAAAACCAAACATGGCTAGTTCTAGCAAGCCATCAAAACCATCATTCATTGAGCATGGTCTACATTCGTCGAATGAGCCTCTCCCTCTCCCTCACCTAAACATCTATTCATTATTTCACTCACCACAAAGAAACTCCCATTCACCAACCTTTTCGTTAAATAGGAAACCACCTACAACACCAACTAGCCCATCATGGGAGACAAGGAACAACCTTGATCATATGGAAGAAGTTCCATTACCACCCTCATTTTTAGAACCACTTTCTACCTCTCAAAATGAAGACCCACAAACACACATTGAGCCTCCTCATAATATCCATTTCCCTCCGGGCTCAAACCAAGACAATAATTGTCCAAATTTTCTAAACACTCAAGGACTTGTTCAAGAAGTATGAAATGAGATACATTTTGTTGGGTTTTAGGTTCCTTGGATCAAGAATTACTCTAAGTACTGGAACCACGGACAGATTGGATGTAACCACGGACAGAAGGATGTAACCACGGATGAAGACAAACCGCGGCTAGTAGAAGAGTATAACCACGGAAGATGATATGTAACTGCTGCTAGTCTTGTAATAGTCGGTTTAGTTTATTGTATTAGATAAATATGGAAAAGATATTTATCTTGTAGGTTACGTATTGTATAATGTATAGGACTCCTTAGTCTATAAAAGGAGGTTCTAGGTTAGATTAGATATACGTATGTTTTATATCTAAGGTCGATACACTTCAAGGTTGCAAAACCCTAATCTTGTAAGAGTATTCGTATTATCAATAATATTGAGGTGTTGAATGTTTATTGTTCTTCTTCTTAAGATTAAGTGTTAAATTCGCGTAATACTTAATAAGCTTTTGTTTTAAGTCGGTTTCTATATTAGATCGTTTGCTCAACTGGGATCAACAAGTGGTATCGAGCTTGTGATCTAGAAAGCGTAACCAAGAAGAAGTCTCATACGCTTTATTCAAGTAAGTTAAGATGTCTGACGAAACTCACATGGTGACTGCTTCTAAGGTACCCATGCTCAAACATGGTGAGTATCAAATCTGGAGAATGCGAATGAGGCAATACATTCATATGATTGATTATGCTCTCTGGGATGTCGTTGAAAAGGGTGACACTCTTCCTAAGAAGGGTGATGATGGCAAAGAGATAGCTATTGTTAGTGAACCTGATAAAGCTAGAAGGAAGATGGAGATCAAAGCTCACAGTATTCTCTCTATGGGAATACCTAATGAGTTTGCCTTGGACTTTGATCAATATGAGTCTGCTAAAGATTTATTGGATGCTCTTGAATTAAGGTTTGCTGGTAATGAAGCTACTAAGAAGTCAAGGATGAATATGCTCAAGCATCAATTTGAAACCTTCACTGCTCTTAGTGGAGAAAAACTTGATGGCACATATAATAGACTTCAAAACTTATCACCAATGAAGTCCATGAATTACAAGTTTCTTCAAGAAGATATTAATTTGAAGTTCATTAGGAGTTTATCATCTGAATGGGCTATTCATACAATTGTGTGGAGAAATAAGGAGGATTTTCCTAACATGACTCTAGATAATCTCTTCAACAACTTGAAGGTTTATGAGTCTGAGCATAACTTTGCTAACACATCTTCTACAAATCAAAACATTGCTTTTGTATCCACTAATCACAAAAGCTCACAAGATGTATCCACTGCTGCCTATGGTATAACCACGGCTATTGCAAACAATACCACTGTTAGTGATAATGGCGGTGATGGTGCAATCTGTGCTTTTCGGTGATTTAACTACCGGTGTATCGTGTTGAATCAAGATCCGGATCAAATTGATCCCGATGATATTGAAGAGATTAATCTTCAATGGCAAATGGCAATGTTGACTCTCCAAGCAAGGAAGTTTCGAGGAGGACCGGAAGGCGGGTTAAGTATGATGGTCAAAGGAGAGCTGGATTCGACAAAAGCAAGATGGAGTGCTTTAAGCGCAAGAAGAAAGGTCACTTTGCTAGGGAATGTCGAGCTCTAAAAGAATTGAAGGCATAAAGAAGACAATGGAAGAGCTGCTTTGCTTGACTTTGGTTGCTCGGGATGGGATTGGTGATTATGATTGGGTGATCAGTTGAAGAAGGTCCGAATGCGACTTTTCTTGCTAGTGAAGCTTCTAAAGAGCATAACTTTGCTCTAATGGCCTATGCTTCATCTTACGGTTCGATTCGAGGTATCTAATGATTCTAAAACATCTACTTGTTCCTTTAAATCATGTTCGATAACTTAGAATCTCAAAAGCTATCCGAGAGTATGAGGAAAGAAGTAGAGATTGACTCTAGATAACCTAGGATATAGAGTTGGTCTAGAGGGTGTGGAAAGAAGCTAAAATTCGTATTAAATGTGAGTTTGAGTATGTAGAAAAGATCAATATACTAGGTGGTGAAATTGATCTTAAAGATAGAGATTAAAATGCTTAAAGATAAACTAGCGAGGAGAGAGTGTAAAACAAAAAGCCCTAGATGAAAAGAAAAACATGTTGTTAGGGTTGCCAAAACACAATATGCTTCGATCTAGTATATAAGCCAATAGGTCAAAACTTTTCAAAGATGGTACTTGGTCTAGGATACAATGATATGCCACCACCCTCTTTGATGAAACATGCACCACCGCTAAAGAAGCTGTCATTTAGTAGTGAATTCGGTTTAACAAAACTGTAGAAGAGATAAATAAGATGAAACACCTAAGATAAGTTCGATAAGTTCTCGATGCTCCCATAATTGAAGATTGGGAATCGGACTACGAGGAAGATAGAACCGAATCAACTAAGTCGAAGAGATAGAAAAAGTTAAGAAAATTGATTCTCGACAAGTCAACCTTGTACCTAGATTTGGAGCTAAAATTACCAAGAAAGTAGTAGAGCATGGGAAATACCTAGGGCACGGATGAAACATTATAAACCTAGGGAAATCAAAGAAGCTTAAATGGTCTAATTTCTAACAGATTAGGTGATGAGTTTCACTGTGTTAAAAGGCTTGTTTTGTATGTGGTAGTTTTGAACACTTACAGAAAAATTGTAATAAAAGCAGACCACATGTATGGAATCATTGGAGGAGGGTAAATCATCAAAACTTTTCAAAGAACACACACCCTCATCCAAACAAAAACATTATTCAAGAGCGGTGTTGATGAGAAATGGGAATACAAAATCAATAGTCATTGTTGCATCTAAATGGGTTCCAACCATCGCAAAGCAAAATGTAAACACGGCTAAGCGAGAATCAAACCATCATTAAGCAAAGTATCACCTCGATTCAAAAGAAGTTTTAAAAATTCCAAAGGTGATAAGCGACACGGTGGTTGGAAATCATTTTATCTTTGTTAAGGCCTCACTTAGTTGGCAATGGAAGCCTAAGACCAAGGTTTTACCACATGTCAACTGTGCATCAATGGACCTAAAGAAATTTGAATATTTTGATGCAGTATGCGGACCAAGTCGAGATTGGATTGGGTCCACAAAAGGAACTAATTTGTGTAATTTTATGTGCGGGGCAATCTTCAAACCGAGCTAAAAGATAAAGGAGTTTTTGATAGTGATTGCTCTAGGCACATGACTTGGGATGGAAGCAACACGGAAGATTTTGAAGCTTTTGATGGAGGATATGTGGCATTTGGCAATGATCCAAAGGGAGGAAAGATACTTGGCGAGGCACAATCGATGTGGAATTTAGACTTTGAAAAGGTCTATTTAGTACAGGGACTTAAGTACAATTTATTCGGTGTTTCTCAAATGTGTGATAAGAAAACGGGTACTTTTGGGAAACCGAGGTGTGTAGTGTTTTCTCCGAGTTTAAGATGCACGATGAGAAGTTTATACAACTTAGGGTACCTTGGAAGGAAAATATATATTGTTTTGATCTTAAAGATGTTCTTCCTAATAGGTCCTTATGTTTGTTTGCTAAAGCATCCGTAGATGAGTCAATCTTGTGGCATAGAAGGCTAGGTCATCTCAATTACAAAACAATCAATAAAGCGGTAAAAGGCAACTTAGTGAGAGGTTACCTTCTAAGGTTTTTGAGTGTAAGGAACTGTGTGGCTGTCAAAAGGAAAACAACATAGAGCTTCTTGTAAGACCAAAGCGTAAACACCATCACACAACCATTGCTTATGCTTCATATGGACTTATTTGGACCTACCTTTGTTAGAAGTTTGAACCATAAGCGATCTTGCCTAGTTATCACCGATGATTATAGTAGATTTTCTTGGGTATACTTTTTGGTCGCTAAGAGTGAGACTAGTGAGATTCTCAAGAGTTTCATTACTAAGATAGAAAATCTAGTAAACCATAAGGTTAAAGTAATCGATGTGATAATGGAACCGAGTTTAAGAATGATGTGATGAATCGCGTGTAGCTTAAGGTATTAAAGGCAGTTTAGTGTTGCTAGAACAACACAATGAATGGTGTGGTGAACGGAAAAATAGAACACTAATTGAGGTGATAGGACCATGTTGTCGAATCTAAGTTACCAACTACCTTTTTTCAAGTGTAGGAATTTCATGTTATGTGCAAAGCAGTAAGGTAGTGAAGCCTCATAACAAGACCCCTATGAGCTGTTACATGATAGGAAGCCAATGATTGCATTCCTAAAACCTTTTGGGTGTCCTGTTACCATCTTGAATACCATAGACTACCTAGGAAAGTTTCAAGAAAAAGCAGACGATGGATACTTTTTAGGCTATTCTACTAATAGAAAAGCCTTTAGAGTATACAATAGGAGGACTAGACTTGTTGAAGAGAACCTACATGTTCAATTCAGTGAAAAGACTCCTAGTGTTGAGACCAAAGGACCAGATCGGTTGTTTAACATTGATATGCTAACCAAATCTATGAATTATGAGCCTATCATTGCAGGAACTTCCACTAATGTTAATGCGGTACACAAAAGGATTCGAGATGATATGACTTCCAAGGAAGCCGATTCTCCAAAGGAGTTCTATTTGGTTGAAAAGTGGAAAGTCGGTTCTGTTCCTTCCATCATTCACAAGCAAGGTCCCACCGATGATGATGTACTAAATATTGGAGGCAATGTTGATCATCATCAAGATAGGATGAGTTGTTGAAAGATAACTCGTGTCGGTAGAAGAAATTGAAAAGAAGAAAAAGCGATCTGCAAGCAATCGCTAAGCCTCTGAAGCACCGATAGGCCAAGCGTAACGGTGACAAACCATCTTCTACCACCGAGAGTTCAAGTGAAACTCCGAATAAAAATCTTGGTGATAGTACTTTCTTTGGACCACATCCAAAGCCACTATTTGGTGATGAGGAGTATCCACATGATCCTAATATTCCGGTTTGATTGAAATTGATACTCCTACGATGATGAAGACATGGATGATTTCTTCAATCTTGATTTGTCAAACTTGGAAGCTGTCATTCATGAAAGTCCAATCACTACTACAAGGATTCACAAGATTCATCCCAAGGAACAAATAATTGGAAACTTGAATACTCCGGTTCAAACAAGAAGTAGGGTTAAGAACAGAACCCTTTCACGAACATGGATTCTTTGTAGAATCACTTCACAAAAAAGCAGATCATAAAGATCGCAAAATTGCTGTTTGCTTGTTTTCTCGTCTCAAAAGGAGCCTAAGAGAGTGGAAGAAGCTTTATCGAAGAATTTGGGTAGAATCAATGCAAGAGGAACTTTTATAGTTTAAGCTTCAAGAGGTTTGGACATTGGTTGATCTTCCAAATGGGAAGTGGGCAATTGGGACTAAATGGGTGTTCAGAAACAAGAGGGATGAAAGAGGAATTGTTGTGAGGAACAAGTCAAGGTTGGTTGCTCAAGGATACACACAAACAGAAGGTTTGGATTATGATGAAGTGTTTGCACCAGTTGCAAGGATAGAGGCTATTAGATTATTTTTGGCTTATGCTTCATTCAAGAATTTTGTTGTGTATCAGATGGATGTTAAAAGTGCATTTTTGTATGGCACATTTGATGAGGAGGTTTATGTTTGTCAGACTCCTGGTTTTGAAGATCCTGATCATCCTGATAAGGTCTACAGGGTGAAGAAGGCCATGTATGGGTTACATCAGGCTCCTAGGGCATGGTATGAATGCCTGTCTACTTATTTGATGGACAATGGGTTTAAAAGAGGACTAATTGATAAAACTTTGTTCATTAGAAAGTACAAAGATGATATTTTATTGGTTCGGGGTTTATGTAGATGACATCATCTTTGGCTCTACTAACAAGGAGCTATCAGAGATTTTGAGAAACTTATGCATGATAAGTTTCGGATGAGTTCTATGGGAGAACTCACTTTCTTTTGGGACTCTGAGGTTCAAAAAGGATCGATGGTATCTTCATTAGTCAAGACAAGTATGTAGCAGATGTGTTAAAGAAGTTTGGGTTTCAAGATGTAAAGAGTGCAAGTACACCAATGGAGACTCAGAAACCTCTGCTACCCGATGATGGAAGTCCCAAAGTAGATTTGAAGTTGTACAGATCCATGATTGGATCTTTGATGTATCTTACTGCATCCAGGCCAGATATTATGTTCTCAGTATGTGTGTGTGCAACATTTCAAGTCACACCAAATACCTCACACATGAATGCTGTTAAGAGGATCTTTAGATATTTGAAAGGTCATCCTAAATTGGGCCTTTGGTATTCTAAGGATTCCCCTTTTGACTTGGTAGCCTACAGAGATAGTGACTATCTTTGGAGCTAGTTTGGATAGGAAGTCTACTCTTGGAGGATGTCGGTTCTTGGGAAGCGATTAATTTCTTGGTAGTGTAAAAGCAAACTATTGTGGCAAATTCTGGCTGAAGGTGAATATGTGGCTGCTGCTAGTTCACGTGGTCAAGTTCTTTGGATTCGAATCAATTGCTAGATTTTGGGTACAATTTTATGCATACTAAGATTTACATTGATAATAACGATTACAATATGCATTATTAAAAATCTGTTTACATTCTAGAACTAAACATATTGAGATAAGGCATCACTTTATTAGAGATTGTAATGAGAAAAGGTTGATTCAAATGGTAAAAATCCATCTTGATTTCAATGTGGCTGATCTTCTCACTAAAGCTTTTGATGTGGGGAGGTTTCAGTACCTTGTTGTTAGTATTGGAATGATGAATCTCTAATTTCTCAAATTGTTTTGTACCAGTTTGTATAAGTATTGGATTGTTATTATGTAATCTTAGTATTGCTATCTCTGTTTCTATCCACTGATAGTGTTGTTTCTAACCACTGATAGTGTTGTTCAAACCACTGCTAGTTGTTCTGTGTTTCTACTAACCATTTTGCAGATAAAAGACAAGTCATTATAGAAGCTAAAGAAGTACTGAAGTTACATTGTTCATTCATTCATCAAAGCAGTTTCTGACACAACTTACAATGAAACTTCAAGTACTAATTAAAAGACTACTTCTATACATGATTTCCTAATACTATCCTCACTATTGGATATGCATGATTCTTTGGATATGCATTTGTGATATGCATGACCGATGCGACAAAACGACTAAGGATCAAAATGGGAAGGATGGATTGATGCAAGCGAAGATGATGAAGATGAATACGATAGATGAAGCACAAAGGACATAGTCATATTATACTTGCATCTCTTGGTTTCACCAAAAGCATCATTCCATTTTCCTTTTCCCTTCCCTTTACGATGTGAAGAAGCACCACAACACAGTGCGAGAAGACCAAGAACCACCTCTCGTTCTTTGGGAGTGGTGGATTTCTTGCTCGTGGTTTTAGTTGGGGTTTGGATGATGAAGGTTTGGGGTTTGAAGTTCTCTTCTTAGAGGAGACATCGAGTCTTGAAGCCTCACTTGGATTCACCACACTATCATCTTCGATGATGGAAGAAATGGGGATTTTAATGGTAGTGGTTCTTGTGGAGGTATGTCAAATCGCCATGGAACTTGATGATGAGGATGAGGAGGCACACTTGACTGCCTTGGAAGATGTTTCTTCGTCGTATCTTCATAGGGTGATACATACGAACTTAAAGAAGAGCTATTTTCTCCTTTGCTTGGATTGCTTGACAAATAGTTCTTTTCCATCTCTCCGGCTAGCATTGGAGGAGGTGTTGTCATCGATGAAAGGCGATTGGGTTGGGCGCTCATTATTGGGGTTCTTGGACAAATTAGGGTTTTGATTTTGATTGGTGTGTGCGTTATATGAGATTAAGGGTTCTTTTTATAAGTGGAGTTTAGGGTTATAAAAGTAAATAAGGGGCAGGTTAAATGTGGTTGGGGAGTTAATGAGTTTCTTGGGCGTTGAACTGATATTAGTTCTAGAAGTTGACCATATTGACTTACCTGTTCAAACCACGGATAGTTCTTTTGGAACCACTTCTGGCATTTTCTAACCACTGACAACAATAACCTACTTTTCTGTGTTGGTTTTGTGTTTTTGACTTGCAGGTATGAAGGATGTGTGTGCATAAGGAGCTGCTATGTTAGCTGTTTGTGTTAGTTAAAAAAAAAATGTGTGTAATCCTTCATATTTTTATGAGCTCTTACTAATTGTGACATAGATTTACTTGCTATATCTCTTGGTCATTTGTCAGAAGTGATTTTATGTATCCGCTGATGATATCTTTCAACCGCGGATAGTAGTTCTGGAACCGCGGATAGCATGGTGCTTGGTTTTGGATATTATAGAAATTGCATTTGGTAACATTGGCAAATCTATAAGGAAGATTCTAATTTTCCAATTGGATCGATCGACTAGGGTTTTCGGAGAAAAATCGAAACTTGGATCGTGTCGGGATCTACCAAGACAACAGGGTTGAACAAGGTCTTTGAACCTTCGCAATTTAGGCGATCACGAAACAAGGATAAATCAATCGACTAGAATTCATTGGTATAAATCGACTTAGGGTAGATTTAGGAGTCGGTCGAATAGGGTAGAACCCTTTGTTCGGCCGATCGATTTTGAGAGAGGATGGGGAGAGGATCTTAGGGTTTATTTGTAAGTTATGAGGATCCTTAGAACTCCATTTGTATTTATGGAGCATAAGGAAGATTCTATAGATCCCGTGCTTGTGCAACAAGTATTATAGTTTGACAAAAGTCAAAATAATCCCTAACCATAGGGTCGGTCAACCCATTCCCAAACCCCATGGGTTTGGGGTTTTATCATTATTACCCTTAATATTTATCTTGGATAAATGTTATACTGAGTAGTTACCGTTTAATCCCTAAATGAAAATAATACCGTATTGTCAATTCCTCACTACTCTCATTTCATTTCGTGACTTGTTTCTTGTTTCCGCTTGCAAGTTTCGTTTCGTGTGTAATGGTGTGACCCTTGGCATTTTTATGAAGACCAATGATGAAAGATTTATTGTGTCTTTGCACATAATCCTTTTAGATTCAACAAAGGAATTTTTAGGTTTTCTTTCGCTTAAATCGGAAAAGTGATTTTGATTATGAATATCAATTAAAAGAAAATAAAAATTCAAGTTGGAATTCAAAGCTAGAAGAAGGCAAGGGTTTTAAGCATACTTGTTAGGATCTCGATTATGATTTTAGGATCTTACGATTTTACAAAACAAAATCGATCTGGATCCTACGTAGGATCTTAATAAGCTTAAGATTTTATAGGATCCCGATCTTGACCATAAGATCTTAAGATCTACTCCGATCCGATCTTATTTTTCTCGAACCATAAACTAAAAAACTACAAATTTATAGTTTATGTTCATATATAATTTAAAAAACAATATGTGATTCTTCTTAAACATTCTGTATTCATAGTTTATGAAAACTTTTTAATGAAACATTAATACAATTTCGTGTTTATAAATTTATAATAATTTGCAGGTTTGAATAATATTACAAAGATCATTTAAAAATGACATTATAGTAGGATCTTAGGATCCCGATCCGATCTTACGATCACGATCACGATTTTGCAAAAACGAAAACGATCTTAGATAGGATCCCGATCTTAAAAACCTTGATTTTAAGTCGTTTTAGTTTCACCAAAGATGAAATCGGACCCATGATTTCTCCTCAATAATATGGATAAAAAATGCAATTTGGCCCAATAATTTTTATTTTATTTATTTATTTATTTTATTTATTTACTTTTTTTAACGCGAATGTCCGGTCTAGCTGAACAGGTGTAAAATTATACTCCAAAAAAAGAAAAAAGAAAAAAACTAAATAAAAACGTTTACATTTTTTTTTATGTTTTGCATTGCTAAGTTTTTCTTTTTTACATGTTCACAGCTACTTAATTATTTATCAACTCTTATGACCTCTCTTTTTTCCCTATCTTTCAACTATTAACATCTTCTTAACATCTCAATTAAAGATGGTAAAATAGGTGGGTCAGGTTGGGCTTAGGTTACGGGTCTAAATAGGTTTGAATCTATATTGGTCCGGGTTTAGATGGATATTCTAAAAGCATGGGTCTAAATGAGTCATGTCTAGATAGGTTTTGATCCGGTCGACAAGATTTAGTTATTTATTTATTTTTTCGTAAAAGATGAAAAAAGTAAAAAAATATACCCACTAGACCCACCTAGACCCGTTGGGTGATTTATATATAATTGCACTTTCTGCCAAATACCCAATTAGACTCATATATAATATTAAAGAGACCCAATTAGACCCATTTCCTATTAGATATTTAACCAACTACACATTTGTTTAACCAATGGGTCTCAAATTTTCACCTCTAATCTCAATGAGGGCTCAAAGGTACCGAAATTGTGAAGGCCCCTGACTTTTTATCTAACCTTGTGTCTGTATGTGTATGTTTGTGTAACGATTAAGAGCTTAATGTTTTTAACCTTTTAGGCCTCTGTGTGGTTGTGGCGTATCTGATTCTTGAGAAAAAAATGAGTAACCCATTATGTGGAAGAAAAAACTTAAGAGAATTTTCTAATGTAAAGAAATTGACTAAACCCATCTCCAAGTTTTAAAGTACCTCAACACTAGAATTTGAGATGTTTTAGTTTTCACTTCTTTCGATATATGGTTTCCAATTAGCCTCACTTTAGTAGCTTCTCATAATCTTGAGTTTTGCGTTTGAATAGAAAGTGTTACGAGAATTCTGATATTATAAGTTGCACTGTTACGAGATGGATCGCTGGCCAAAGTGATGTTACTGCAAGTACTATCAAAATAGAAATGCAGACCATGACATAGAACCGTAAACTTGCGGCCCTGCACTTCTACCAAACACCTGCATAAACATATGCACTTATGCAAAATAGCCTAAAAAACATCAGCAGCAAACTAACAGGTACAACAGGAAAGAAATGAAGACCCAAATGTTAGATGTGTTAGTATGGATAAGTACCACATGTGTGTTAGTCGTTAGTAGATAAGTTCAAATCAATTAGTTAGCATGATTTGTGGGGATTACCAAATATATCTTTTGTATCCTCCTATATGTAGCTTATGGTTTGTCTGTAATTGATGAAGGAAATCAATAAAATCATTCTAAAATGCATTTTCTGCAACAATTTCCCTAAACCCTTTTACCATTTTTCTTCATTTGCAGATGAACAAAACCCGACCCATTCATCACAGCCTGACTCATATAAAAGGGATCATTACAAAAAGGTTGAAACTCTATGTAAAGATCAAAGGTTTAATGATGCTAAACAACTTATCTACTAATGACTAACACACATGTGGTACTTATCCATACTAACACATCTAACACGGTAACACCAAATAATCAAAACCATAAAAATGCAGACCTGCATTATCAGCCATACACATACAAATAGCAGCTGACCCACTTAAAACACCATCTTCATATTTGACATTTTAGCGGATCAAACTATTCTTTAATTTATACTAGGTGTTTTGTATTACAAGCAGTAGAAAACTATTTAAGATTGACAACACTATGAAAAAACGAGCAAATAGAATAACTGTTTTATCAGGTGGAATATGAGTTATTATACCAAAAAAATTTGATATTATCATACAATATGTAGACTTTTATATTTGTTCTAAAAGCCCCGGTTTACATGTTCACTTTAGGCCTCAGGAGAGCTTGCGCCACCCCTGAAACATCTTCAAACGTATGGTTTACTTTTCATAAAATGTCATAACTTATGACCATAGATTGCCCCTCCAACTACATGCGTATAACTTCTCAGTATGGTTTCACGCCCCACCATTTCCTGTCCACAGTAGTTTCACGCAACTACATCTCATGATGCCTTTGTCTTCTAGTTTCGGTTGTGTTAGAGTTAAATTTACATGCCAATTTGAAATATCCGTTCAATGGCTACTTTCCGATATGTAAGACTAACTAGCTTCTTAACTGTAAGACAACACAAATTACTTTACATAATATTAATCATGTATCATTAGGCATGGATTTGGTGTCGATCATGTAGTTTGTACATAACGAACAAAGTGGTTTGGTTGGTCAAATTGATGACTAGAGGTTACATCAAAGGGAACACAAAATGACCCTTTATTCTATTTTACCCCTCGCTTTTCTTCATCTTTTGGATTTATGTCTAGTGTTTGGAATTTATTGATGTTGACAATAAATGGAGACAAAGGAACACATAGATCCCTTTGGTCATATGTGTGATGCTTTTCTTTTGTACTATTTCTTCATTTTACTTGATGTAGTTTTGAATTCATAGCAAGTTGAAACACGTTGTGGGCTCAGGGTTGTTTAATGAACGACAATTGTTATCAACCTTGATAATGTTTTGATGCAACACCTAAGAGAGTTACGTGTGCGAGCAACGAATAACGCATTATTCGTTTGCCATTTCACCCTTTCAATTATACACCAATAACTAAAAACTTTTCAACAAAAAACCAATAACATACTATTTGTACATGTAGGTGCCGAAAACACCCAAACAAAAATACCACACTCACTAAAAAAAAAAAAAAAGCGAATGGCACCGGTTAATTGCAACAACGCATTATGGAACAAATAACACGCGAATGACATGAAAGGTGGTGTAGTATAACATATTCGTCCGTTGTTAGTTGCTTTGGCGGACGAATCACGCCCCACACCAAGCAATATAAACCTATATGAATAAGATGAATAAAGTTTAAATTTAAATCATTAGCATACCAAATGTGATATATGAAACAAACCCTGAAAGCGCCCAAACTTTTAACTTTTAGGGTGATAGGGGTGGTTGTCAATTTTTTTTGTTGACATAGAATTTCGCATAAAATTGGGCAAATCATAAAGTGACATGTCACTTGCCAAATTTTATGCCAAAAGGTGTAAGTTTGATGGGAGTGGTTGCCAAATTTTGGCATTCGTTATCAAATCTAATTTTTTTTTTTTTTTAAAAAAAAACAAAAAACTAAAACTTTATACATTTTCAACAAATTAAACAGTCAAAAAATTCCATGCCAACGTCGGCATATACTTGCCAAAATTCCATGCCAAAACCACATGCCGATGCCGATTTTTTTATGAAGGATGGTATTTTGCCGATGTCGATTTCGGTACCACGGCTCCATGCCTATCACCCCATCAACCTTTACGAGCAACAAACTACCATGGCCCTATTAAACAACGCGAGAAAGTCGATTTCGATCAACCTACGTGATCAATAATCTCATAAGGCGATTTTTTTGGGTTAGAAATACGTGAAGAGTCTCTAAATTTAATAGGAGTATACACTTAACATAAAAGCATTTCATAATTTATTTAGTCCCAATTTGTGTGTTGAGATCATTTATGTTTGTCTTTATTATTACGTGAAATATCGGTTGGTGCTTATAAGCATGTACATTTGTTAGAATTTGGAGTATTAATCTGCAAGAAACATATCATTCTATCGATTCTAATGGCTTTCAAGTTATGTTCATTGCGAGAGATTCTACGAGGGGTCATTCATGGACAAAGAATAAAGGTTTAAAGTTCCAAGAAGATGGTTTCTGTGAAGAGTTACTCATTTCTGCTGATGAGTCATTTATAGCCGTTAGAGGGGTCTTAGTGTAACTTAATCTCCTATTTAATAAGTCCCTTAATCTAGGGTTAAAAACACGAGTGTGTGCAGTCTTTTGTATCACTCTCTTCTCTTCTCTTAGATCATTTCACTGATCTTGTCTTGTCTTTACATTCATATGATTATTGTCTCATTGATATTAATCTAATCTTGTAACATTTGGATACTATTAATCTGTCGACTATTGCGACTTAGATCCGAATAAAGGTTACATTGTTTATCTATCGTTGCCTATACTTTCGTACATGGTATCGAGCCTCGTGCTCATTGATTCTCTTCGGCAACTATTGGTGGTTTGGGGTTATTGCTATTGGCATAATCATGGTTATCTTCTACTTACAATTAGCCCTAGACTAAGTGAATCTAGGGTAATTGTGATTTGTTCTTCATTGCATATCTCTCGGTAAGTCTATATCTTGTCTATTCTTCAAACATACAAGACTTAAGTCTTTGTGGGTGCAAACGGGTACACTAACATCTTGATCGCCACCTTTGAGTGGTACGAATACACCGCTCGGTTTACCCTAGTCCATGTGCTTGGTGCTTGTTGTTTCTTAAATTCAAAGTCTTACTTATCTATCTATTTGGTCTTATTATTATCTCTGTCTGTTTTATTTTTACGTCTTATTGTCATTATTATGGTTGATGGTGATAGTGGTGGTGGTTCAATCGAGAAAGGCTTATCCTTTGGGGATGCTTTGTACTTACACCCTAATAACACTAATGGGACTCCCATTATTTCTATCAAACTCACGTGAACCGAAAATTATAAAATATGGAATATGGCCATGACCTTTGCCTTAAGGAACCATAATAAGTTAGGGTTTATTGATGGTACTTGCATAAGAAACGATTCAAACCCTAATCTTGCTAATCAATGGGATACTTGTAACTCAGTTGTGGTTACTTGGATTCTTAATTCTCTCATACGAATTATTCTCTGGGGCTATCTATGCCAAAACTGCTTATGAAATGTGGAATGATCTTAAAGATACTTATGATAAGGTTGATGGTTCAACTATTTTCAATTTGCATAAAAATATAAACTCTCTTAGTCAAAGTGGGTCCTCTCTTGCTGATTACTACAACAATCTTAACTCTTTATGGAAACAATTTGATTGTATGATTAGCTTGCCTCCTTGCACTTGTGAGGCTGCAAAACATTTTGAAAAACATAATCAGCTAATCAAGTTAATGCAATTTCTTATGGGTCTTGATGACTCCTATGTTCCCATCGAAGCAATATTTTAACCGAGACCCTTTACCTAATGTCAAAGCGCCTTCTCTGTTGTCTCGGAGAAGAGTCTCACGAAATGTATCATCGGGAATAGCTCGCTAAACCCAATGCTACGACTTTTCTTTGCAAAAACTTTTGATGGTGGAAAATGTTTTGATAATAAAAGAAGTTTTAACAACAAAGTTTATGGTCATATATCGTAATGACTCCAATAGCAGAGGACCAAACATGAACCTCAAATGTACCAATTGTAAAAACACGGTCACACCATTGATAGATGTTATGATCTTGTTGGCTATCTGCTTGGATATGCTAAAAGAAATTTTAATGGTAAACCTTTCGTGATAACAATGTTTCATTGAAACCAATCTTGTCACCGATAATAGTACCAAGAACTCTCCTGTCTCCTTGTCTAATGAGCGACTCTCAAGACTTATGAGTCTTCTCAATGACAACAATGTGTCATATGCTAATGCCAACTTAGCGTGTAAAATTTTTCAGAACCTTCTTTAATGGCAATGTCAAGTTTAATATAAACTTCAATAAGTTTTTAACAACAACACTAAGATATTATCCGAAACATCGGTCTTGGTTGGATTGTTGATTACGGTGCAAATCGACACATGACGTGTTCGAAAATTTTTAATCAATGTTGTTAACATTTCAAATCTTGGTTTAACTGTTGGACATCCCAACGGTACTCGTGCCTTAATTACAAAAATTGGTGATTTAAAGATCAATAATGATCTAACTCTTTTGATGTACTTGTTGTTCCCGAGTACAATGTTAGTTTGCTATCTGTTCATAAAATTGCTAGAGACAACAAGATGTTTGTCGGGTTTAATGAATCTAATTGCTATATCTGAGATTTACATCAAAAAGGATTGTGGGGATTGGTAAACAACACAATGGGTTATATATGTTTGATATTGATTCTTCATGTAAGATTATTTCTAATAAGCGCATATCATTTGTCATGTTTCAAAAATCTTTGGCATCAAAGACTTGGTCATCCCTCGACCAAGTCCTACACATACTTAAACCCACTCTTAAATTTGATAGCACATCCGAAACCGATCATCTCTGTGACACTTGTAATAAAGCTAAACAAACCAGGAACCATTCCTCTAAGTGAACATAAATCAACTAAAATTGGTCAACTTGTCCATCTTGATGTATGGGGACCATATAAAGTCACTAGAGAGATGGTTACAAATATTTTTAACTGTTGTTGATGACTATTCGAGGCGGTGTGGGTTTATATGCTTAAGGGAAGGATGATGTTTATGTTTCCATTGTTAACTTTACTCACATGCTATCAAATCAATTTGAACACAATGTCAAGATCTTTAGAAGTGATAATGGGACGAATTTGTCAATAATAAACTTCAACATTTTTTCCATGAAAGCGAATTTTACATCAAACCTCTTGTGTTTATACACCACAACAAAATGGTATAGCGAGAGAAAGGAAACATAGGCATCTCCTTAATGTAGCTAGATCCTCATGTTTTGGGGAATTACCTCTAAATCTTTGGTCCGAATGTGTTCTAACTGCGCCTATGTCATAAACAGTTGCCTCTTGATTCTGTCTGCAAGTCCCGTTCTTCCCGGTGTATGGGCATGACCCTTCACTCTCTCTCCTTAGAGTCTTTGGTACGCTTATGCTATGCCACCATTCTCAACATCTCGATAAATTTGGTAGTAGGTCCGAAAAAGTGTCTTTATTGGTTACTCAAATGAGAAGAAAGGCTATAAACTCTTGAGCCTTGAAACAAAAATATCTTTTACTCCGGAGATGTCAAATTTTATGAAGCTGTTTTTCCTTCAAAATGAAAAATTTCGTGTCAAAACCTTTTGTTGAAACCTTTGTACCAAAAGATTTAAATCACAAAATTTCTTTGACTCACAAATAAGTCCCAATGATGAAGGAGAGTGACATCCAATGATGATGGCACGGTGGTAAGTCATCCTACTAGGATTGACGAACCGGTTGCAACATCTATAGATGATAATACACACCACGAGGGCAACATATCACATGATTCACATTCGGATGAAGTTTCGATCCTGCCGATACAACACCGATTCTCATTGAACAAGAAAGAGGCTTGCCACCATTATCGCTAGAAGGTCAACCGAGTTTCCAAGTTGCCCAAGAATCTTAATGACTTTATTATAGAAGGAAAGTAAAATATGGTGTTGAAAAGGTTGTTAATTACTCCAATCTTAACAAAGATAATTCTTGCTTTGCTTCTAGTCTTAATAAAAGTATTGAACCTACTTATGAAGAAGCTATCCATGATAGTAATTGGGTTGATGCTATGAATTCAAATTGAGGCCTTAAATGAAAACCATGCTTGGGATATAACCGATCTACCTCCTAATAGAACTCCCATTGGTTACAAATGGATTTTAAAATCAAATATAAAGCCAATGGTGAAGTTGATAGATACAAGGCTAGATTAGTTGTTAAAGGCTATAACCAAAGGGAAGGAATAGACTATGATGAAACTTTTTCCCTGTTGTGAAAATGTCTCATGTTAGATGTCTTATTGCCTTAGTCAGAGAAAACAAATGGCCTCTTTTTCAACTTGATGTTAACAATGCCTTCTTGTATGGAGATCTTGATGAGGATATCTATATGACCATCCCCAAAGGGTTCTCGTAATGAGAACAATAAAAATAAAGTTTGTAAACTTGTCAAGTCCCTATATGGCCTAAAACAAGCTCCCGTGAAATGGAATGAAAAACTTGTGAGTGTCTTAAAAGAAAATAACTTTGTTCAATCATCAATGATCACTCCTGTTCACCAAAGCAGAGAATAACAAGTTTATTGCTCGCTTGTTTATGTGGATGATATTGTTCTTCTTGAAACGCATTGATGAGATAAATCTTTTAAAGAGTTTCTAAAACCAAATTTCATATCAAAGACTTGGGAAATCTAAAATATTTCCTTGGCATTGAGGTTTTAAAAGCTGGAATGACATTTGTCTTTCTCAAAGAAAATCTTGTCTTGAACTCCTCAAAGAATTTGGTCTTCTTAGGTGCAAACTGTGTCCACTCCTATGGAACCCAACTCGTGCTTCCATACATTCCCACCGCCGATGACCCATTGCTTGTCAACATCACCGGTTATCGGGTTACTTGGGAAACTTATCTATCTCACCCATACAAGACCGACATCTCATACTCGGTTCATTGTGCGGCACAATATATGCATTCTCCTTAAAATCTCATCCGGAATGTGCCTCAATGTTCGAGATATCTAAAAGGAGCTCCGTGAAAAGGCCTAAGGTACAATTTCAAGAACTCGAAAATCATCTTGAAGGATATAGTGATCTTGATTGGGCCAAATGCAAGAAAACCGTAAAATCATCACGAGTTATTGTGTTTTCTTCAATGATTGTTTGATCTCATGGAAAAGTAAAAACAAAACACTCTTTCAAAATCTTCCATGAGCGAGTATAGATCTATGTCTCTGCGCTGTGAAATCATCTGGATTCAAAAATCCTAAAAGATCTAAAAGTTGATATCAATCTTCCTGTTAATCTTTTTGTGACAACAAATCGCTTTACAACTTGTTGTCAACCCTGCTTTTCATGAAAGATCAAAACACTTTGAAATTGATGTTCACTTCATCGGGAGAAAATTGCAAGAGGTGTTATAAGTGCTAAGAAAATTGGCTCTTCAAACCAAGCTGAGACATTCTCACTAAAATATCCCCATTTATCGGATAAATTTTGTGTGAAAAATTGATATTGTTTGATATGTTTGCTAATCGATTAAGGGGAATGTTAGAATTTGGAGTATTCTGTGGCAAACATATCATTCTATCGATTCTAATGGCTTTCAAGTTATGTTCATTGCGAGAGATTCTACGAGGGTCATTCATGGACAAAGAATAAAGGTTTAAAGTTCCAAGAAGATGGTTTCTGTTGAAGAGTTACTCATTTCTGCGATGAGTCATTTATAGCCGTTAGAGGGTCTTAGTGTAACTTAATCTCCTATTTAATAAGTCCCTTAATCTAGGGTTAAAACACGAGTGTGTGCGATCTTTTGTATCACTCTCTTCTCTCTCTTGATCATTTCACCGATCTTGTCTTGTCTTTACATTCATATGATTATTGTCTCATTGACATTAATCTAATCTTGTAACATTTGGATACTATTAATCTAAGCTGACTATTGCAGCTTAGATCTGAATAAAGGTTCTGTTGTTTATCTACTGTTGCCTATACTTTCGTACAACATTGTAGCTTATCTGATTATCTCAATACTACTTAACTAGCAAAAGTAAAACTTAACAGTGAACCTCACTTACATCTAATGATAATTGTAATTAAACAAGTACATAAAGTTAATTAAAAGCTAATCTTTACAATTGAAAAAAGATAACCGAATCATTTGTTTAGAAATAAAAGTTGAAATGGAGTGGTAGGGTGTTGGGAACAAAAGAATTTGGATATAAAGAAGACTGCTTTCTTCACATGAAAATGACAAAATGTAGAAAAAAAAATAATGAAAATAAACCTTAGTGTTCGCGTAATCAAATGCGCCGTAAAATGATTACTACGTGTTAGAAGTTGTTCACTCTTTGCCCTTCTTATTCATTTCTACTTTTCCACTTTCATTCATACCTACTTTCACATTTTAAGTTTAAACCACATACGTGTCTCACAAATCATTCATTTCTACTTCACATGTTAAAGTTTAAAACACATTGGTCTCTCACAAATCATTAAGGTGAGTATGGGTAAATTATTTAAAAAAAAAAAAAAAAAAAAAAAAAAAAGTTTGTTTAATCTAAAATGAAAAGTTTTGGTTACGGTTTTGTTAATTAATTCAGTTTTGATCCACAATAGGCCTTCCGTTTCGGTTATTGACTAAATTTTGAGCTTGGATTCAACAAACACATTTCTATTTTTATTACTCCTTATTAATTTTATATTCGTGAAACTACATTTCAAACCTTTGTTTTGAATGTATCAATTACTCGTAATCATAAGTCATACTAATTTGAGATCATTTCTAACGGCAAGGATGCATGCATATGGCATATCATACTCTACGTACACCATTTGTTCAATTCGCAATTAAATTTGGAGCTATGATGCCACAACCACAACGAAGTTCATGTTATAATGCCATGACGCACTACTAAACAAATTAAAGTGCCTTCACCTAGGGACAATTGCCTAGGAAATCCGCCGATAAAGGTCTTTAGTGACGATTTCCGGCCGAAAAATCCCAACGAAAGTCATGCTTGGAAATGCTAGTTTACGAAGCTTTTCCGACAGATTTTATATTTTTCGACGGACGTTTTGTGGTGATGCATGATCCATGTGTTAATTAAAGTTATCGATGGATCATGCATGTATAACCGGTATCGATGCATGATCCATGTGCTAATTAAAGTTATCGATGGATGATCCATGTCCTTAAGCAATAAATTAAAGCAGTTTTCAGATAATGTTAATATAAAGTTATTGATGGATAATCAATGTGAGGCTTTGGTCCCAAAGTGTACAAGTATACGTACCAAAACACTGCTCAAAGTACCAAACACCAAGTAAAAATGATAAGAGTACCACAAGCATTGTTTACATGTACTTTGTCTGAAAGTTTTGTCTTCATTATTCAGCCTGCAAACTATACACTTCTCTGGACAACGGTTCAAAGAATAGCACATTTGTTTTTACTGATGGAGCGTCTAGTGGAGTTGTACGTATGTGTTGTACACCATGAGGGTAAAAAACATCAAGTGTAATTGTACAAGGAAAACAACAATTAAAAGTGTTCCAGAAAATGAAATCTCAAAGTGGGCAAAGATATGTTCAAGATTGTAAGTGACATTAGTGCATTTAGTCTTTCGATTTTTTCGTTCCTATTCTCCTTTCTCAAAAAGGACCTTAAACAAAGTTAAAGGATTACTTGTTCTTGATAGTTATTTACTTAATCGGTGAATAGAAGTATACTCGGATCGGAATCGTGGGAAGTACTCCTTGATCATTTCTACCAATTTAAAGTCCCAATTAACCCTCCACTTCTATTGGTATTTTTTCACTAAAAGCAGACATGAGATAACAAATCCAGTTTTCACTAAGATTTGAATAGTGGGCCGAATTCAAGTTGATTCTATTTTGCCTCTTCCTCGAGAAAGACGATCAAACAATTCCCAATCATGGTCCTTGCGGATTGGATCTTCCCTATAATATACAAAGAAAAACTCCGGATATTTGAGATCTTTCTCTTTGAATAATATCTCAATTACAATGACGGTTTCATTAGATATCTTACAACTAGAATTGCTCTTTTTCCGATCAAGTCCTCCACCACCATGAACCCCAGTTAGATTCGGGCATGCTACACTTTTTAGTTATTGGGAGAACCCAAGTACTCTCTTTCGGATTCGAGGAAAGAACTCTCATAGATCTTTTTCCTTTTGGAAGATACTGAGCGAAACAATCAACCTATTGATATTAGAAGACCCAACGGATTCTTCCAATGTATCATTTCGGGTCCAATGGAATTCATAGGTATAGGAAGAAGCCCTATCAAATAGAGATTTTTCTTTCGACCATATTTCGATTGTTGTCGATATATAAGGACCGCTACTCCAAAGAGTATTACACCCTTGATCGTGAAATATCGATTGCTTGTTGAGCCACATGAATTGTGTGAAAGTAGGATACTCCAAATTCGGAGTCAAAAGTTTTATAAAACGTTCTTGGTGGAAAAAAATGTGAATGAAAGATCCCACTGAATTGAATTGGGTCCAGGAATCTAAGAAATAGTGAGAATTCTTGATCTCTCTCAATTCTAAAATCCAGGACTTGAATTCATGTCCTGTCATTAAATTCCTCCTGATTTATTAGAACTTAAAGAATTCCATTTAAGCATCTCATTGCTTTAGTTGAAAGATTCCATTTGAATTGGAATCTGGTCATTCACTATGACTCGCTAAACATCCATGGCTGAATGGTTAAAGCACCCAACTGGATGCACGCCAATGGGACCCTCCAATAAGTCTATTGGAATTAGCTCTGTATCATTGAAATCTCATCATCCATACATAACGAATTGATGTGGTAAATGAAATCTCAAAGTGGGCAAAGATATGTTCAAGATTGTAAGTCACATTAGTAACCCTCAAAGACTCTCATTATTCTGTCATTTTCAGCTTTTTCTCTCCTACAATTTATAGCCGATTTTTTAGCAGAATAAAGCAACCTACATTATAAAAAACATACCTCATAAAAATACATTTTAAATAATTAAAACACACACACAAACAAGCACATGACCTCGGTCGAGGTAACGACCTTGGTCTCCAAAATAGTACCTGCCGACCCACATCGACCTTCATGCTGTAGCGGACGACCCTCATGCCGACCCACAACGACCTGATGGTCGACCCCCTTGTTGCGTGTAGCTTAAGGCTAATTGTTATGGTCAAAAAACGCACCACCTTCACATTAACGTCATATCACCATTTAACACACCACCAAACCTATCACCAAAAAGGTGTAATGGTCATCACAAATTTTTTTTTTGAACAAACTTAATTAAAAACTAAATTAATCTTTCATTCATAATTAAAAAGCATTACATTAATAATTAAAAATGTCACACATAAAAAGACCTTAAATTAAGATCAATGGGAAATGCGTTCGACCTGATCTGCATGAAAGTTTTGATGTGCGTCAAACGATTTGATTTGTCTGATAACTTCTAATGTTTGTTTCGCACATTCATATGAGGTCATCCTTATGATGTTGTTCCTCCGGGTGTCAGTCAGGAGATATCGCCCTTCTTTGTATTTTCGAATCATATTATCTACACTACATATAATGTAGAAATCACATTTCTTTCATTTATTGACTAATACATTTCATACGTAAAAGATTAAGCATTATAACAAACAATACAAAAGGTATAAACCAATTAAACAATTTATCAATGCATGAAAGTTTTGATGTGCGTCAGACAATTTGATTTGTCTGATAACTTCTAATGTTTGTTCGCACATTCATACGAGGTCATCCTTATGATGTTGTTCCTCCGGGTGTCATTCATTAATTTTCAACTATTTCAATTAAACTAAAACATCCCTTAAATAAAAAATACATATTGTTAGTACAAAAAGTGTGACGGGTTGTAATGGGTGTGAGTGTAGCTTGCCGGACTGGGCCAACAAGCTACTAATGGGCTGATCTTGTACTAATCCAAGTTGTGGAAAACTAGAAGGGGGTTGAATAGTTTTACCAATTAAAACGATGTTTTTAAAAATATAGATCGACTTATGTTAATCTATTTGAATGTGTATGTTGGATGTTGATAGATAGATATGGAAATGTGTAATGTAAAAGAGAAGAGTAAGAAACACAAAACCACGACACAAGTGTTTATAGTGGTTCGGCTACAAGGACACCTTCCTTGCCCTACTCCACTCCCCGAGTCACCTACTCGAGAGTTCGTAAACACTACACGACACCAACTCCTTATGGCGGAGAAGCTTTCACAATGTCGCCTACTCTTTTTCCGGTACTAGGCTAGACACTGGGTTCTTTCACAAGATAGAACCACACCTATCACAACGTCGCCTACCCTTTATCCGGTACTAGGCTAGATACCGAGTTCCATTACAATGGAGGAACTACTACCTAACACTACACAACACCTATCCCAAAGGAGACCCACTCCTTATTACAACATCATCAAGGATATCAATATCCTTGGATACAACCTATCTCTATTTGTACATCGATGCACCTCATCGATTATACACCCTTGGCATCTTTCACTAATGCCATTTGACTTGACTTCTATGCATCCTTCACTAATGCCCTTGACACGGACGTTAAGCACCTTTCACTAATTCTTTCGTCTTGACTCTTTCGGCATCCTTCACTAATGCCCTTGACACGGACGTTAAGCACCTTTCACTAATGCTTCGCCTTGACTCTTTCGGCATCCTTCACTAATGACTTTGACACAACACTTTATTGAGGAAGAAAGAAGTATCAACAAGAGAACTTTGAGAGTCTTGATGATGACGAAGCATGGCAACTCATGGACTTGAGCTTGCTCGACTTCAAGAGGTGGTGATCTCGCCTTTAAGAGGAACCTAGAGAATCATACAAAAACAAAACACAAACTACATAGAGAGATCCTTATGATCTGAGGTTAGAAGGTTTACAATACTATGAGAAAGTATGTGTGTGAGTGGCAACCCAACGTGAAGAAATGGCTCACTATTTATAGAAGAATTTTAGCTACTGTTCCACGGATCCCACGGTTGAGGGATCCGTCCAGTGTATTCCTGGGGATCTATGGGACGTCCTCTTTGCCCATGGGTTTTGGGTCATGGGTCATAGGTTATGGATCATGGGTTCTATACTTTGGACCATGGGTATCCAAGTAGATACAATGTATCTACAAGATGCAATGCATCTAGTCCATGGGTCATGGGTTATACCCATTATGACTTATGCATGATGTCATGCAATGGGTTATGCTCCATGGGTATGGGTCATGGACTTTAGGTTATACCCAACTACATTCAATGTATTTGGTCAATAGGTCAAATACTTAAACTTCTACCCATTGTATTACCCATTATGATACATACTAGTTATGTATATATTTGCCCAATATGTAAACACTAGTTGTTGTACATATGTATTACTAAATCATAAAATCACTTTTACTTGTTTAGTGTTTTATGTGAAAACGTAAGTGTGTTAGTAAACTATTGGCTCAAACCATTTACGTATTTTATTTGTTTCTTTAAAATGATTTTACGTTTGTTATCGACAAAACATTAGAAGATCGCAAAATATAAATAAATGTTTTTACGGCTTATTTGTATTAACACAAGTAGTTTGATTGGTTTCCCTACACAAGTAATAGTATGTGTGTGTAATTATGAGAGAGAAAGTTGTACCTTGTATGGGGGTTAGAGCCCTTTTTATAGGCGAGGCTTACCGCTAGGGTTTCCTAGTTACTCCCATATAGTGGTTAGTTGCCGGAGTTGGACCCTTGTAGGACAAGGTTCCGTGTCAATCGTGGATGCGGACACAGGATACCTTCAGCGGCTGATGGTTCAGCCTTCTATGTATCTTGCGTGCATCTTTAGGTCTGGACTATAGCCAATTTCGTCATTGGGCTTACTGTTGGTCCAGAGTTCGTAGTTATTTTATCGTTATTGGGCCTAGTGGGCCTGTTATACATACTATACGTCATCAAGTTCCCCCAGTCTAATGTGTGCACTGCGTGCATGTATTGTCACGTGCGGTGGATGTAACTAGACTTGAGTTGACTGAGCACTTTTCCTTTCCGTGCCTTTTTTGAAATGTCTTTCCGGTGCTTCCTTCTTTTTAGGGATTGCCACGTCATCCAGTCCCCCTTAGTCTGGCATCTTTATCGCATATGGATATTGTCGCGTGCGGTAGGTATTTGCTAGACTTTAAGTTTGACGGAGACTTTTCCTTTTCTCACTTTTTTTACGCGTCTTTCTAACACCTCCCTTTCTTTGGGAAGTGTGTCGCGCGACGTGGGCGCTTGTCGACTCTTCATTTTCTGCTTTGATTTTACCTAATGTCTCACGCGCTCTTTTTTACTCTTGATCTTGATCGTTTATTCCGGATTTCTTTGACACGCGTCATCATCCAAATTTAGGTGTCCCCTTAATATAAATACTGCCCTCATTTTTCTTCCTCTATTTTACTTTCACCATCGCCGTCTTGTTGTATCTTTTTGAGAATAGAATTCCTTCATGTGTCCATCCTTTATCCGTTCGCTATGAGTTTGATTGTTGACATAAAGTGCGGTACTTGTTGGGAATTGGAAATTCATAGTGAAGTGTCGGTCACCCCATCTATAGTCTAGCATATATTAGCTCATAGACATATCGTTATTTAGTAGTTTATTAGTTAGTTATTAGCTTAGTTTAGCTTAGTGTAACACCGTGGAGGAAGGACGGGTCTTTACCTACTGTATGCCTGATCCATAGTCCGAAGGAGTACGTGTAGTATGTAACTATAAATACCCTCTACCTCGCAAGGTAGAGGGTTGGACCTTTCACTTAATCTAACCTTCTTTCATTTGTTTACTTTCTCTCTCTAG
This sequence comes from Chrysanthemum lavandulifolium, assembly GCA_022545495.1. Taxonomy (NCBI): domain Eukaryota; kingdom Viridiplantae; phylum Streptophyta; class Magnoliopsida; order Asterales; family Asteraceae; genus Chrysanthemum; species Chrysanthemum lavandulifolium. Next base: position 143,339,616 of record CM040245.1, on the reverse strand, counting down.
AAAGGATCTCATCTTCCACTTTCTCTCTCTAAACTCTATTCCATCGCCCATTGATTTGTGTGTTTATGTGTTTATGAAAACCAATATCTTACAATTGGTATCAAGAGCCATGGTTTGATCACGCATCTTTCATGTTCTTGGATTTCTAGTGGTTTCATAAGATTTTGGGTTTGAATGAGTTTAGAGTAGTTTGCATCATTTGGATCATTTCTTGTGTTAAAGTTTGGATTTTGATAGTACTTTTGTGTTTAGAGTCATTATAAGTGTTTAGGTTTTGATTTGGAAGGCTTGAATCATCGTGGTTGAGTGGTTTTTGGATTGAAAAGTGGTATTTTTTTTTGAATATTTCTTGGATGCGAGTTGAGTCTCGTTGTGCATTTCTTATATGCGAGTTGTCCCATGCTTGTATGTGAGTTGTCCTGATTTGTGAAGCGATTTGTCCTATATGCGAGTTGTCTATTGAGACAAAACGACAAAAAGGACAAAGTAGTGGGTGTGCTTGTGTACTATGCGAGTTGTCAGCCTAAGCGAGTTGCCTATGCGAGTTGTCTGTTAAGCGAGTTGTTTGTTCAGAGTCTGAAGAGAGAATTGCACCTTATCAAAAGGAATGTAGCATTGAACCTTATCAAAAACTTCACTCACACCTCATGTTACTCACACCGATAGGAATGGAACGAACATGCAATGCCCTTTTCCGTCAAGATTTTTCCACATTAACGGGAACATTACTATTGAACTTAGAACAATTAGAACAACAACTTGATAAAGAAAAGGTTCAAAAGGATAGTTCCAGTGTTGCACTTCAAGTGATCCACAACCAATTTCAGTCATTCATCAGTGGGGAATTTACATCAGATTATGATCAAGACATGACTGAAATGTCTTTCAAGAGACACACTGGAATGGAAATTAGCGTGTTCATAGAGACACTTATCCATCTCATGGATAATGTGGAGAAGTATATTGAGGAAGTTACTCAGAAAGATGAAAAAGTGGATGAGAGTGCAGTGCGGTTGAGAGATTGTTTTGATGAGTCGGGTAATGTATCGGTTGAAAGGTCGGGTGTTCTTGAATGCGAATATCGAGACAATAAAGAATGATATAACCGGTTTCAAGAACTCTGTCACACAAGAAGTGGATGTTGTGATCGAAAGGTGAATGTATGTCGGGTACAATCAATAAATTGTTGTGTTGAGACTAGTAAGGCATCGGATGATGGATCGATTGACACCGAATGCGAGGCTCGAGAGAGATAAGCTTGAAAGCGACCCGGTGGTTCGGTGACTCTTGTTATACATGATGTGAATGCATATATCGGATCGAAAAATGAGCAGATGTCATGTGATGACGTACCTTAATCGACCAACATAATGCATCCGCTAATGTACCTAAACAAACCGATCTTAATATTGAACATGATTCGATAACTGTTCCTTGGTTGAGGTGAGTCTAATAAATTCAAAACAAATGATATGGTTGATGAAAAGGCTTTTGATGAACTTTCAAACAAATTCTCAAAACTTGAAAACATTGCATTTCTCTTGAAATTGCAATACAAAGAAAGGAGGAAAGTTTTCAAACTAAGAAACCATGTAAAATCGGAATTTCCGAATTTCGTGAATTTTTGAAATAAACGATTTAAAAGCTCACTTCAAGCCAAAAACTCGACTATCAACAATTTGAAGAAACATATTTACGGTATGCATGTGAAAAGTAATTCGGTCAAGATCTGCATGAAGACATTGATACTATTATAACAAGAAATAATGAACTGTCAATTTATGTGGCTAAATTACTAAAGGAAAATGAGACTTTGAGAAAGCATCACATAGAACTAAGTGACTCATCAAAGAAGCTAGAACTAAGTCAATGGAAAAACAAACTCTTTGATAGAAAAATTGATGATCTCAAAGCTCAACTTCGGAAAAGAGTTTCGCTATTGTTGCCTTAAAGAATGAGCTTAGAAAACCATAGGGAAAAGTGTGAACACCGAGTTTACAAAACCATCAACCTTGGGAAGCCAGTTTCTCATCCCACTAGAGATTGGTCCGTTGTTAGGCGACTCACGCATTTATATCCGAAAGAACAAAATCTTTAAAGACAAGGCTTGCCTCCCAAGTTGATGCGATACAAGTTTTTCAAAACCGGTCACTTCACCGAGTTACCTAAGAGTAATACTTCTAGCTCCGTCAACCCTCAACAAGTAGCTACTTCTACTCCCGGCACCTCTAGGAATAGTTCAAAAAAGTGTCAAAACCAAGCATTAAAACCCGAATTCATATGATATGAATGACTTGTGGAAGAACTATTATCTAGAAGAAGCTAGGAAAAAGGCATGATTCGAAAAGATGCAATTTTAGTTGCAAGAAATAGGGTGATGCATTCCACAAGATTTCAAGGAACTGCTAGTAGTAGTAAACCATTACCTAGGAACACTCAAAAGACTAGGGGTTGGCTTGCATCTAAGAGTAGTTATATGAAGAAGAATGCTAAGCATGTAGAAAATGAAACTAGAAATTCTGAGTCTTTTCCGAATAAGAAACATTTTACTAACTCACATGCTAAGGTATAATCCACTAAGACTACTAACATGGCTAAGGTTCAATATGTCATGAAGCAAAACAAACCTAAAACTTCACCTAGATGGATCCCAACTGCTAAATCTTTGGAGTCTAGGAATAACAATAAGTCTTCCACTGTGCATAAGAATATCAACAATCCTAGACCTTTCCATAAGTGGATTCCGTCTGGTAGAATGTTTAAGGATGTTGGACTTAGGTGGATACCTACCGGAAAGCTTTTTACCGATGGAAAAATCAAGGTTGACCGTGAAACCCCAAAGGGTTTGGATACTAATGTCACTAACCAATATATATGCAATCAAGCTTGTAATGTTAGTGCATGTAATCCTTACTCAGTTGCAGATACTTCGATCCTTCACTACATGGACTGGCTTAAAGTATGGATAACAAATGGATTGATATCTCATAACTCACGGGTTCAATTAACTCAACCTTGATATTCAATCGCTATGACGCCCTGCTCACATCGATTCAGCCTCGTTCTTCAACAAGATGGCGCCTGCAGATAACACTTCAGCCCGTTCCTCAAAGAAAAGAAAGATGTACGCTTGATGCGCTTTATCTTGAGAAGAGAAATCTTCATGTTTATGACCATTGTCATCTACATTCTCCATCAACAAGCTTCATGTTTTTCAAATGCTCATTCAATCATCAAGTGGGTCTACGTTCATTCGTGCATATTCTTATTCACTTGCTCAATCAAATATGGTAAACTTCATTTGCAATTTTTGAGGGGGAGAAGAGTGCATATTCTACTTATTGATGGATGCTTGAATAATGGTCATACAACTCTCCTCAAACTAATGTTTCGCTTACTAAGGATAACTGGGATTTATTGTTTGGGATTCACTGTTTCAAGATATGTTTGATGAGTACTTTCAACTTCCAATGAATGATGATCATCTAGTTCCTGAAGCTCCTGCTCCGGTTCCTGCTAATTCAACTAGCACACCTTCTAAGAAGTACAACTCAAACTACTCAAGAAACCCAATCTCTAGTTATTCCTCAAGGCGTTGATAATGACTATCATAATACTGCAGTTTACTCATGAATAATGATCCGCTCTTTGGTATTCCTTTGCCAAATCTTCACGGATTATTGTTCCTCCCAATGTGCACTCTGTAAATCAACCAAATGAACATTGAAGAAAATGACAACCTCATCCTCTTGAAGACATTATTGAATATTCCAGATCAGTCTCTACATGTATATAGTTAGGAAGATGGAATCGATGTTGAGGAATCATTTGTTCTGGTTCATTCAGTGGGTCAATGTACATCCGATTGTATGTTTATTAACGTGTTGGACATTTGACACAAGTGCAAGCTTAAGATACAAATGTGGGGAATTTGACTTCAGTTTCAAGTTTGGTATATCGGGTTTTCTTCATCAGTGGTCACTTCAAATTGTCTACATATGGGTTGATAAAAATAGTCAGAGAGAGTTTCTGTAGCAGTTGATTCTCACAGGATTCATTTGAGCTAATTTGTTGTTCTTCTCTATTTCAAGATTATTTGGTATGTATAATGTGTTGCTGATTCTGAGGTATCAAAACCAGCAAGGGGGAAGGAGACATATATATAAACACACAACGAGTACACGTGATGAACTTAATACTTCTTCTCTATTGAAGTTATTCCAGGGAGACAAATGTCATAACCGTAGAGAATCTCAGTGTTTAACTCGTAGCCTTTGGTGTGTTATTCCAACTATTTGGGGGAAGGATGTATTATTCCAACTATTTGGGGGAAGGATATATTATTCCAACTATTTGGGGGAAGGATGTATTATTCCAACCATTTGGGGGGAAGTGGTGTCTGGATACTTTTGGTATGTGTCAACACGACCTTGATGGGAAGAAATATGAGAAGAATACCGGTAAGTGAGATAATATTGCTTATCGACATCTTCTATATGATTCATGATAAAGTGCTTCCGGTTAGTACTTCATGTACACATTGTTATGATGATTCCGATGAGATCGCATCCATCAAGGGAGATATGTGTACATCGAGGACGTACAACATGTTCACTTGATCGGGCTTAATCATGTATTTCGGGTTTGATATCCACAGAGATGATCCGTGTTATCTTGTTACTTCGTTGTTATCGTCTTCTTCGGGTTCTTGAGCTTCATACAATTAGTCTGTTTGCTTCACTTCATCTTCTGGGGGAAATGGTCTTAATTCGATAATTGTCGGTTTGGGGGGAAGCTACCAAAGATTCACATTTAGAAGGCTCATGTTCAGTTGATTTTCTTAGAAGCCTCGAATTCTTTGGTGGTGAAAGTTTAAGAGATGTTGATTTCTTTCTTCTTCTACGTGATGAACGATATCCTTATCTCGGTACTCATTTCATTATTTTCTTTGTATATATCTTATAAAAAAAGCAAAATACAAAATTATAAAACCAACAAAAAGAAAATAGAAAAATATAAAATTTTAAAATCCATAAAAAAAATATAATAATAATAATAATAATAATAATAATAATAATAATAATTTGAAAAATCAGAAAATACCAAAAATATTGTTTTTCTCAAGACATGTCTTCTGGTATCAACAACATCTACGGTCTTAGAAATGTCATTCAATAATGGCACGTGACTTTAGATGAAGTTCGAGCAGGAGGTGTAAATATTTCTTTTCAAAACATGATTCAAAATATGGTTTACAATTACTTCAGATTGTAATACGCGCTTAAAACTATGGGTTGCAGTTACTTTTGACTGTAACCCATGCTTTAAACCATGGTTTGCTATTATTTCAGATAGCAACCCGATCTTCAAGAAAGGAAAGTGTTGCGCTAAACCAATTTTCAAAAATTTCATGCACTTATCCTAAAACAAATGAGGAAAGTATGTCGAAGGACTGCTGTTCCTACTCAAATATTTTTCCTTCTAAATTTCTTCAGAAAAATATTTGTTTTAACAAAATGGTGGTAAATGAGTTGCTTGATAATCAATCAGAATCAAGTTTTCATAAATTTGCAAAACCCAATCAATGACTTCAGCTTATTTAAACTTTTGATAGAATGAGTCATTGATTGAGGGGGAGAATGTTTTTCAAATTTATATCATCTATCGGGCTTATCTAATTATCCTATATGCTTAACTGAAAAAGATGTTAACCTACGTTGAGGGACTAGGTGCCTAGGATATGACTATTAAGATTTGATGAATAGAGTTTGATAAACACATTATTCCCATGCTTTACATGATCTGTTTGTTATGTTGAATTGACTTTTATTAGTCGATTACTGTTTGGGTGATGTCGACCACCATATATCTGTTTGTGTGTCCACTCACGTATGCAGATATCATGGTTCATAAGAATGTTCCTGATCCGGATCCCACTAATGAAGAAGATTGGATGCCGAATGGAAAGGGTAACTATTTTTTGGGTCGACAAATGAAGAAACGGAGCTTAATGAGATCTCTCCATGGATAGTTGGCACGTTAGATGCAACTTCAGAGGTCTCACTGCATCTGCAGATGGTTTTCTTCCAACCCTCAGCAACAACAACAAAAGCAGCTTAACCACATAACGTATCTTTGTGCGGGGATAATAGTGATGATACCATTTTAAACAATATTTTGAAAATATTGTTTTAAAATGGAAAAATATTGTTTTAAAAATAAATTGGACTAAATTTTGGAAATCACCGGGCTTCATTTTATCAAAACTTAAGTCACTCAATCTACGACTACGGTCATTATTTGAGGGGAGAGTGATTTCAAATAAAATATTTTCAAACGATATTTCATGTATCAAGTCCATTTGTACAAAATAAGTGGTGATCTAAAGATTTAATATTATGTCATGGTATGATTTTCTTTAAAACTCAAAAATCTTTCAAAATGAATTTTTTTCTGTTCTTGTTTGATTATGAAATTGTTTTATTTTACTTAAAGATCTCTTAAAACTATCATACCTGACACTAACAATCTTTAATGTCTAAAATTGATCCATATCTGTCATTTTACAAAATTAAATCTTGCCACGTCTTTCCCCAAATTTTTTCTAAATGATTTAAATCAATTGGGATCACAAATCTCAATTGGTTTGAAATTTTTGATCGAGGGAGAGATCGTGATTTAAATCTCAAATCGGTTTTAAAGGGTGATTGTTTCAAAAGCACTCCTTCCTTCATGAGCCATACGATTTCAAATACATAAGGCACAAGTTCTCCCATGTTTTCTAAACCGTATTAAATCACTTGGGATCCAAAATCTCAAAGGGTTTGATATTTTTGATCGGGGGAGAATTTATGATTTAATTATGAAATCTGATAAATAATGATCGATATGATTCAATGTGCAAGTTCTCTCTAATATGTGCTAAACTCTTTCATATATCGATGCACATATTGAGGGGGAGTGAATGGTTTCTATTTGCAATCGTGAAAAGTACTTCAAAAACCTCTTGCCTCTATGTGCAAAATGATTTTCAAATATCCAACGCACATATTGAGGGGGAGAATTTACCAAGAAAATGAAATGGCTTTTTCTATGAAAATTATGATCAAGAAATTATTTCAAATAACTATTGCCTCTATGTGCTAAACAATTTCAAAATCATATGCACATGTTGAGGGGGAGCATTTCTAAATGATCAAAACAATTAAGGTACAAAATGTTTTGATTTTATATCACAAGTACCTTGATTGATTTTCCAAATGATTTTTCAATTGGTTTCAAGAAGGAAAGAACAGTACCAAAAGACCGACCAATTTACTTTATGCATGGTGTTATAAGGATGGTTAGGTTAGGTATTCGTTCCCACGATCCCGCCAGAGCCGGAGGGATCTATTTAGGGATAATTGATCTGTGCTAAACCGTCAAGCTTTCTCACACAAGCTAGCCACTTGTGAATGGCTAACAGTAAGAAACTTAAAACAGTTAAAACACAAATGCAATGAAGATCGAGAATATAATGAATTCCGGTCGTTAATTCCCACGGAGACTCGATGGTGTGTAAACACTGATCGATGATAGAATGATCACTAAAGATAGTGATCAAGAATGTTTTGGATTTGAATATTACACTCTTGATTGATTGGAATGAGATTGGAAGCGAATTGGAAAACATAACAATCGATAAAGAAACGTAAAACGACGTTTAAAAACTACGATACGTACAAAATAAAAAGTGAGATCTAAAAAAATAAAAGACCTAAAAATATGAAAATAACATTTTTAGAATCCTAAAAATAAAAGAAAATTATTAGAAAAAGAAAATTATTTTTACCACTATTTATTTAATTATTATTAATTAAAAACTATTTTAAACTATTTAAAAATAACCTAAAATAAAAGAAAATATGAAATAAGGCTAGAAAAATAAGATTATGATTCAGAAAAATCTAAAATATTATAAAACTAATTCTAAAATTAAAAATATATTTTTCACACTTGTTATCTAATTATTACTAATTAATTATTATTTAAAATACACTTAAATTCTAGAAAATATAAAATAAACCTGGAAAAATGAAATTTTAACTTGGAAAAATCTAAAATATGATAAAACTAATTTTAAAACTGAAAAGATATTTTTTATGCTTTTTAAATATTTGTTACTAATTATTTAATACTTTTAACTATTTAAAATTATAATAAATACTAAAAAGATTAGGAAAATTATGAAACTTTTTCTAAAAATAACTTAAGGTGACGAAAACTAAGAAAATATAAAAACAAGATTTGCTTATTAATAAGATGAAAAGAAAAATCAAAAAGCTAAAACTATTAAATAAACGCTATCACTATTTTTAAATTGATGTTTTGTGGTTTTTCTTTTGAAAACTGCTTAACTATCGATTATATGAAATTTTAATAAACACAAAAATTTTACAAACTACAAATAAGCTAATTGAGAAGCTTATAAGCCAACAGTGAGCTTAAGAGCTTATTTTGGTGAATTTAAGCTCAAACAAAGTTATAAACTGGAAACACAAGTTAAATAAGCTACAAATAGGATAATGCTACTTATATAAAGCCAAATTACACAGATAAGCACACCAATAAGCTAAAAATAAGCAATAAGCACTTGAACTAAACTGAATAACCAAACAGTCCTGTGGACTTTTTCAAGGCTAAAATAAGCTAGTGAAATAAGCTCACAAGCTCAAAACAAGCCTTGAGTCAACAAGCTGGCTAGGTTGGCTTTCCAAAAAGCCAGAGATCAAAAGCTATAGGTAACTGTAGAGCTTTATAAGAGCTTGTGAAAGTGATACCAGATCACTGCTCAGCTCAAGCTGAGACAGTTGATACTGAGTGTTGGGACAAAAAAGAAGCTAGGTGCAGCCCTAGCTATTAAGCTTCAAAATGGAAAACTAAGTTTGGGACCTCAAGAAGACTAGGTCAGCTACCCAAAGAACCAAAAATCACAAGATTTGAGCAACTAATAAGCTCTATGTGAGCTTATCAAGTTGGACCACCCAACTGTGCACAGGGCACCATTTTCAAACAGGTACTCAAAATAAGCTAGTTAAAAGCTATTAAAAGTCGATTCAAAGAGAACTAGTAATTTTCTAATTAAGTTTAGCAACTAAACTTTAATACCCCAAAAGATTTTAAGCTAAATCTTACTATTAAACTCACACTAAAAATATATTTTTAATCAAAACGACCAAATGCAAATTTTGACTTTTCTAAAACTAACTAAGCTTGACTTTTATGAACTTTGATTTGATCTTAAGCACTTGAATGTGATGTATTAAGGTATATAAAGACCGATTTGATCAACACTAACAACTTATTAACACAAAATCATGATCATGAATCATGAAATTCAAACAGTGAATGCACAAGATGTGATCAAAAGGGATTTTGACTTTTTGACAAATGACCACTGTTTTTTATGGTTAAACTGAGATATTAGGTGTGTATGTGACACAAAACAAGCACAAATAAACAACACAAACCAGTCCTGCTATGGTTTAAATAGGCAAATCCAAACACCCTTTAAATGTCTGTTATGGAACTTTTTCAAAGCAAATCACAAATTTAAACCATAAAACTGATTGCAGACTTTATGTAATCATTAAATAAGACTAAATAAGCTTGAACCAACAGTAATAACAACATAAAACTAAGAATTGAGACTTAAGCTATTTTAACTGTCAAAATGAAATTTTTATAAACTACAATTTAAAAAGAACAAGTCACTGGTTTTAATACTCAAATACACTTAATTAAGACTAATGATCATAAAGAACCGTAAATTACAATCGCTAAACAACTACAACAAGTGAAATGCAAAATGAACAAAAGGCTTACAAATGGGTATCCAACTGCAATCATAGAACCAATGATCAAGACCAATCCTAAAGGCTTACCACTAAGCCACTAACCCAAGGCCATCCACAATCTACCCTGCTCCAGTTGTGAACACCATTTCCATGTGATTTTTGAATTTTCAACTATTTTATTTGGATTTTTGGTATTTTTCCTTTTTGCTACTAAACTGGATTTTAATATATCTAATAGCTTTTATAAGCTATCTAGGAGCATACATGTGCTTATTCAGTCCATGATAACACCTAACAACAACATTCGAATCATATGAGATTTTGAGCACTTGAAAATTTGAATAAACTGAAATGAAACTTAACACTTGAAATTGATACTTGTAAAAGGTTTATAATACAATGAAAACTTGAAATACAAAGCTTGGAAACTAAAACAGACACTGAAATTCAAAATTAATCTAAAACGACATGAAATTTAAAGATTACACTAGATATCTTGATACATAGCTTCCTTGCTCCTCTTTATAGCCTTTTTGGAATCCTTGTTGACCTCTGATACAATCCCACTCATTTCCAGCCATTGGATTGATCCAACTCATCATATCCGTCCAAGTGGATTTTGGCGCCAAAAGTCACATAGCAGGTTTGATCAATAAATGGAGTTGTTTGAATCAATTAAGGGTATTTGGGTGTTAGTGGAGGTAGAGGGGACAAGGTAAGGGGGGTGGAGTAAATCATGGAAAACCATGACTGGTATTGGGTTTACAGGAAGGGGTGAAAGGGATGAACAGTAGGGCGGTATTTTGCCCGTTTGACTTTTGTTGACCGAGGCAATAATACTAACGGGGTCAAATGGATTGTGACAGGGATCAAAATGTATTTTGACCTAGCTCAAGGGTCAAGGTTCATGTGGGATTGGGCTAAGGTTTGGGCCAGCTGGATAAGTGATATGGATTTGGGCTTTGATATTGATAAGGGTGTCCGGTTTGGTTTAGTATACACAAGGACCAATTATGTAATTTCTCCAAACTTGAGGGACTGAACATGACACTTTTCCAAACTTATCACAAGGACTAAACTTGACAAACTTTGATAGTACAAGGACCCTTTTTGCATAAAATTCCATTTTAAAATATCCAAGGACTAATTTTGCAAAATTTCAAACTTTAGGGACCTTTTCTGCCATTTGATCAAAGAATCATTCAAGGACCAATTTTAACAACTTAGAATATTTTAGGGACCTTGAATGACAAAACTTCACATTTTTGAATTCCAGGGACTAGATTTGACAACTTTTGAAACTTGAGGGATTAAAACTGCCAATTTTGCAAACTTGAATCATTTTTCATCTGATTTTGATATTTTTGCATTTAAAACACATAAAACACTGGTTTGTGATATTTTCATCATTTTGATGCATTTTGAGTGTTTTCGGATGATTTTGCGGTTTAGATTGTACAAAATGATGAGTATTTAGACACTCATCAATCCCCACACTAAGATATTGCTAGTCCCTAGCAATGATTTAGAACTTTAATGGATTTTAAAACTCTTTACCAAAAGCCATCACTCGGAGTAGCCAAATGTTTCATTCAAGTAAGAACCTTGGTACATCGATAACCAAATGATTTTGAGCAAATCATAAGTCAGAACGGATTTGATTTGTCTTTACCGAGCCGTTTGCTCTGGACTAGCCAACTCTTACATAAATTATCAGAATTATCTTTGGTGAGCTGATTACCAATTATGGTTTTTCCACCGCCTTTACCACAAGCCATAACCTTGCGGGCTAGCCAACTCTTCACTTTTTAGGATATGGTGAGTTGAATACCATACAATTTTGGGCAAATTGCAAGCCATAAACGGATTTGAGAAATCTTTACCAAGAGCCATTTGCTCCTGGATTAGCCAATCCTTTTGTTTTTTAGACATGGCGGACTGATTACCATATGATGAATAAGTGAAAAACACTTATTCCAAAAAAAAAAAAAAAATTGGCCAAAAATGGGGGAATTGGGCGGTATAATAATATGATAAAATTCGTGAGAATTCCCCCCACACTTAGAAATGAATATTGCCCTCAATATTCAAAGTACCGGCTGCTATGCCGAAACAAAGAACGTAAAGGAAAATACTAAGGCCATTATTTGAAAGATTTTTTTTTTTTTTTTTTTGAAAACTTATATATATGCAACATGTGGGCAACTCCCCACACTAGGGTGGTAGAATAGAAAGAAGCGAAATATGGGTGAAAACCCATATGGTGCGTGCTAATGTTTTTGATTACCGAGTCACTAGCTTGACTCGATCCCGCATTTCCAAATCCTCGATTGAGTACCGATCCTTCCATAAGAAGGCGAATATGATCCCACATCTTTTGTGCGGTTTTTGAGCATCAACACTACGAAGAATTGGGTTTGGTAATCCTAAGAGGATGTATTCCATTGCAAGTTCATCGACTTCATAGTGTAGAAGTTACGTAGGATTTAAATCTGTAATGAGCAATGTTGGTTTGTTCATCTCTTGGTGGAACAGCATTGGATCTCCGAATGCGATGACGGTAGGCATCTCAAATGGACCTTCCAAGATAACCTTCTTTAAGAACTTTCCATGTGGCTTCTTGATCACGAACCTAAAGAACCTTATCACCCATTGATCGTAGTTTCTGGAGTGAGCATTGGAGGTCTATCAGTGATCCGGCTTCATGAATTGATTGTTGGTCGCTTAAAGCTTCACATCTTAGCAAACCAAGTGGGTTCCTTCATAGTGGTCCGTGATGGATGTTGATTGAAATCGGTTGTGTAGGGTTGAACTTGAATGCTTGGTTGTGGTTGAACCATTTGTGGTTGTGGAATTGCACCAAGTTGTGGAGTATGTTGCTGATTAAATTGTTGTTGATAAATAGCTTGTTGTTGATTCCATTGTTGATGTTGTGGAGTTAATTGTTGTTGTTGTTGATGATTATAAGTGTGAGGAAATAGTTAGAGTATGGTGGTTGAGACATGATGATAAACTTGTGTGGTAAAGATGGATCTTTGTAGTCGAATGAACCTTTGTTGATGAAGTATCCTTAGGCGTGGAAAGACAAGAACCAAGTAGCACTTATGCGTAAAAACACCAAAAGTTACGGCGTAACAAAGAGGAGTTTACGAGGTTTTAGCTTCGCGTGGCGAGGAAAAACTACTAAAATTATGTGTAAGCGATGAAGTTAGGCGTGAAAGTTGGCGTGGGATTACCTTGTCGTGGGACTAGGTCTACGCGTAAGATGAATCTTAAGCGTAAGATTTTCACGCGTAAACTGTCTTAAGCGTAAGATTAGGGTTTTTGCTCAAATGATCTTTACACTTCACGATGCAAAAGATATCCAAAGTCGACGTATTTTCGGACTTATCCAAGTAAGAAACACGGAATAAACAAGAAAATTGAAGATCAAACCAAGGAAAATCTTCGCGTAATATTAGGGTTTTGAGACACGTAGGATTACTCGTAACTTTGATTCTCGCCCAAATGTGTTTCTAAACCGGTTTTTGTTATGGAATAGCTTCAATAGTACCAAAAGAACACAAGAGTGTGAATTTTGATGTACCAAAGCGCTAAGCAGGTTCTACGTAGAAGCGACACCCACGAACAAAAACAAGCTTAAAAGCGTAAATCCACGCGTAAAGTTTGAAACTTTTGCCAAAACAAGTATTTTAACACCTCAAAACATTGAAAGTACAAGAATCTTGGATTAAAAAGTGTAAAAACGAGTTTTTAAGATGACCAAAGATAGCGTTATCTCTCACGCGTAAGATTCAAAACCAAAACTTCAAAACAAACGAGTACACCCAACTATTTGGCGATTGATACCACTGTTAGGTCACTAGTTTTACAACACAAGCTTATAGAAATAGATGAAGGCGGATGAACAAGCTAAGCACACACACTCGCGTATAATATGAAGCGGTTATGCAAAGAGAATGAGTGAGAGAAAACTTGAACAACCAACCCTCAAATGAGGGTTTACAATAGTTATATAGGCGAGGAGCTAGGGCAACACTCCTCTCCTTCCCTATTCCTTATTGGGCTTGGGCCTCGACATGGGCCTTCTACATAAGGCTGGACCTTAAACAAACATAAAGGCCATAATAAAGCTACCTATTACATATGAAATATAAATACTTGAAATCTTGTTTAGAGTGATTCCAACAAGTGCCATTCGACATTTTGCCTTCACGAGACCTAAAAAGTGAAAAGGAGCGATATTAAGCAATAACGGATACAAAGTGATCAAATAAGGACTTAAACGACCCTCAAAATGGTACCTTTTAAAACCTTATCAAATATCCCTACACTTGTTATTTGCTTGTCCTCAAGCAAATGTGCTTTTAGCCAATTAATTTATAAGTTAGGGTTCATGAAGCATTAATTCAAAGCGGTCCACAACACATATAAGCCCCAAAAAGTCATAACAAGCATGGAAATTACATACTAGCACCTCACATGGGGTGTTTGGATACTCGCATCTCTCTCGGTATATGAAATATAACAAATAGGAAATGGAAGATAAACACTCATTAACCGGTCCTAGTACATAGATTACCATAGGCTTGAGAATAGATCAAACCTCCATCGCTTTGGCGTAAGCACCTAGGAAAGACTATCAAAGAGGTCTTTTAAAGGGTTGTAATGTTAGGCTTCGGTAGGGAAACAAGGGTTTGGTGGGATAGGCTATTTAGTGGTGGTAAGTCAAAATCTCTATGTTAAATGCATACGAAGAATGGCATTGCTAAGCCAAGACTCGACACTCTAAACTCTAGATAGCGAAATAAACAAACATAAATTTAAAGGATAGATGTAGGATGGTAGCCCGTATTTTTTTTTTTTTTTATTATTATTTTTTTTTACACTATTTTTTTTCTTTTTTTTTTTTTTTTTTTTTTTTTTTTTCATACACTTTTACTCTACCATCCTCTATGGTAACATCAAAATGATAGGGTTATAGGCACATCCCTACACTTGAGTTTTATTACTCTAACACTAATTTGACCCGAATTGAAAAGATCAAAACACTTGGGGTACATTATTACGCAAACAAAGGGAATTTGAATTTAACGTTCCCTTCCGTCATTTCATAAACTTTAACTTTTCCCATGAATCCCAATCATCCCAAAGCGTATACAAAGGATATGACTCGACTTAGCAACTTATGCAACAACTAGATAATTGAACTAAGGGTTGGGGTGATAACAAATATTTGCACTAAAAGTGAGTGCATAAGGGGTAGGCTAAGGCGATTTGGGTGTATATTTGGGGTGGGGTGTAAACAATGCTCTTCATTGATATTCGGAAAAACGAAACATCACGAGAACCGCGACAAGGATAGGCTACGAGGGTTAACTAGGGGTATCGTGTACTAAAGATGAGTACACGCAAAGGGTGTGGGGAATTACTCAACCGATGTGGAAAAAGTAATTATATTACAGGTATCAAACAAGGGTTATCCTAATGCCTCTTATCATTTAGTTATTCCTAACTACACAAGTGTAGCCTCACTTGCGATCTCGAATGCATCACAAAACAAGTTCTAGAATCTAATATACTACGGTTCACACTCTAAGCATTAAAGATGAATGCTTTAATTCCTATTAATCTAAGGCGATCCTCACATTTTGGTGGAATTTGGGTGGTAAAGGGTTTTGTGCTAGTCATGCAACTTCCTATCCATGAGGCAGCTTTTGTTAAAACTAATGGCCCACTCCTATATGTCATAAAAATTTTAAATTTGGTGCCAAAATTACCCTAACCGACATTTTCTCATGGTTTATTGCACAATCACAATTGGACAAAGCAAATAGTCAAGGATAAGCATAGTTTCAAAGTTCCGTTTTATTTTCCTCCCTACACTTAAAGCGAACATTGTCCCCAATGTTCCCAAAATATCAAAGTTATGATAATTGGAAGGTAATTAAAAGCGAAAGAAACTAGTACTCCCGATTAGCTCGGTAGGATTAGGTGTGTGAAGTAGTGGTTAAATCCTTTCCAAGAAGAATTTATGCGTGAAAAGCTCCTCAATCTTATGTAACTTCTTCTTGATAAATTAAACTGCACACTTGAAGAAAACAAACAACCCAACGCATCAAACCGAACAAAGAAAAATCACAACAAGATGTAATTCGGACTTAAATAAGATATAATGCTTTTGGAATGGATGTTTGCGATTTTCTAGAAAATTAAGACACGGAAAATTCAAAAAAATTATAAGTAACGATGAAACGAGAAAAAGTAATCAGTTGTTTACGCTCCTTCACGGCGCCGTCAGTTGCAATCTGACGCCGTCAGTTATCCTAACAAAAAGCGCTGCGATTTTACGAAAAAATTACGGAAAATTTACATCTTTAGAATCTGGAAAAATTTACGCAAAACATCCATTATGACTCGATACAAGCATTTGACTCGAACAAACAAACATATATATCTTTTATTTAATTGTTATTCTCATGTTTACGTTTCTTTTGAAAACGTGTGTAATCCTCCTACACTTATCCCTTATGTAAAATACCTTTATATGCAATTAAGACGAGGTTAAAAACAAAATAAAATATTTTTACAAATTCAAACATGAGAATAAACAATCAATAAAAGATATATGACACACAAATAAAAACAAAAACAAATACACATGGGTTGCCTCCCAAGAAGCGCTTGTTTTTGTTCGAGTCACGAGCCTGACTCTACCCTTATTTAACAGATAAAGGGGAAGTTTTCCCTACACTTAAGTTTAAGTGCGGGTGATAGTAGCGATACACACCCTTAGGGTGGAAATATGCCACGTGAGGTGAAGGGGGTGTGTGAATGGCTTCCTTCATCCTAAAACTACCCGGACTAAATTGGTTGATGGGTGGTGGTTCCTCGTTTATTTAAGGATGGAAGTAAAGATTGAGGTTCGGTTCATCAACACTATGAAATTCCCTAGAACTAAGAGTAAGGCGAGACTACAAGTGTTCAAACCTATATTCTCCGATTGCGTTTGGTTCAAATGTTCTACCTCCATTAGGATTCCTAAAGTCTCTTCAACTACTTAGGGTAAGTCACGTGCGGTGTGTATGCCTTAAATGATGGTGGAACTTGTGGGATACCTTGTGGGTCTAGACTTTTCACCTTATCCTCAATCACATCTACATCATCTATATGCTCATCATGTGCTATTTCCTTAGGTCGTGATGAAACCAAACTTAGTAATTGATCCAACTTATGGTTTAAAGCTTGGTTGCTTTCCATAATATTTTCACAAATTTGGTCGGTTCTCTAAGGGCCTTACTAACAATAGTTTCTAAACATGGAGGTTGTTCGAAAGTCTATCTAGGTAAAGGCTCAAGCGAAGCATAGGTTTCACTAGATGAGGTATTTTGTGGGCTTGATGGAATGGTGAAATCCTCAAAAGGTTTATGGACTTGGTTACTTTCTTCCCACCATCTTGAATAATCCGCTTTAGTAATATCATAATTTCTTATGAAAAAACCTAATCGCGAATATAGTGGATTCGCGTTCTCCATAATGTTGAGCGGAAGAGTCAATGGACAAGTTTTACGAACAAAGGCACAAAGAAGGGGATAGACTACAAGGAAGCTAATAAAAGAAAAAAATCTCACTTGATAGGAATCTTGTGAGTAGACCTAAGCGAGATAGAAATCAAGCCTAAGCAATAACTATTCCCAGTGGCGCCAAAAACTTGATAACGCTACACGCGTCATTCGGGTCAAGAAACTTCCTTTTCTTGAGCAAGTTTTATAACACCTAAGCGATGAACCTAATCGTTGTAGTGTAGTAATTAGGGTAAGCCACGGGTATTGATATCGTTCTCTAGGGAATAGTGTCGTTAGGGTGAAGTGTATGTCGATTTAAGTCTAAAGGTGAGGATGATTATTTTTGTATTTTTATATTTTATGAAATTGAAAGGTGCGAATCTTGGGGTTTGGATTTGGGAGGGTGGAATTAGTTGCTAGTCAACTATCCCAAAAGGTACTAACTAAATTAGGGGTCTACCGATAGCGTGAAGCGTATCTACTTATGATGTATTACTCCTTGCTAGCTATCCAATTCTATTGTCACGTCCTATTGATGGTTGAATTGTCGCGTCCTTATTCTTAGCGTTGTGTTTTCTAAGGTCGTAAGGTGTGCATTCCCTAACTCTTTAAAGTCACCTTTAAGTGTAGTAAACAAAATCCACTAAGTCATTCATAAACTAACTTTAAGGTTATCTTTGATTTAGTAAGCGAAATCCACCAAGTCATTCATAAACTATCAAAGATTTATCAAGTATTAAACACAACGATAGCCTAGTCGCACTCTAAGCTAATTACAATTAAGATAATAGACAACCAATCAAACAAGAGGCGGTAGGGTGCAAGAATTATAAACTAAACCAATTAGACTCATTGAAATTGTCACACCCCTAATGATGAAGATAGACACAAGCATCACTAAGAAATCAATAAGATCTAATTAATTATATACAAGTTTCATACAATCATAAGCAAACACAAGGTGAATTAGCCAAGCATAATTAATGAAGAGCAAGCAACAATTGTGATAATTGAAGACATACCATAGGATTGGATTAACAAACAAATCATTACATGATGTTTATGGAGTGTTTGAAACCCTTTAAGTTCTTTGGAAAAACACCTACCTAAACCACGGAATCGGACTTAGGGTTTAGGGCTTACAAAAGTGAAGTTATAATGTTCTATTTATAGGCGATTTTACTGTCGGCAAGGGTGACGGCGTCACACTTATAGAGTGATAGCGTCACGACCATTTTTCAACAAATTGTAGATTTTCTCGTTCGGTCGCGTGGGCTTTTGAACCACCTAAATCCGAGTTCGTATGCAAAGTTATGGCCAAAACAAAATCAACTACTTGGCATGTTTGTGATAGTCTTTATCGACTTGTGTGGCGTCACCTTAAGGTTGTGACGCCGTGCGCCTTGATCTCGCGTCGTGCGGGTCGCATCTAGGCCGTCCGAGTAGCGACGGCCTACTCTTTCACAACTAGGCGTCGCCACGAAAATCTGAGTTTTGAGTTACGTATCGTCACAAAAATCTTGGGACGACGTCGCCATTAACACGACGCCGTCGCCTTCTACTTTCAGCAGCTGTGAGTGTCTCGATTTTGACTTTGGCCATTTTCTTCATATATTCGCGCCTTTTCGTCCAAATAAGTGCCATTCCAGCATTTTGCCTTCGCGAGACCTAAAAAGTGAAAAGGAACGATATTAAGCAATAACGGATACAAAAGTGATCAAATAAGGACTTAAACGACCCCTCAAAATGGTACCTTTTAAAACCTTATCAAGACCGATACGAGAAACCGCTACAATTCCGAGAAGGCGAAATAGACGTGCTCCATTAGTCGAACCCGAGATTCGAACTAATCCGCCTCCACCCATCGTCGAAATGGCAGAAGATAACCGATCCATGCTAGAGCAACTCCAGGCACCCACCGAGGGTTATGGAGAAGCCATCGTCGTCCCGGCAATCGTTGCCGATAATTTCGAACTTAAGCACGGATTGATCAACTTGGTATCGTCGAGCCAATTTTACGGATTTGAGAGAGACGATCCTCACTCTCATATCCGACGATTTAACAAGCTCACGTCTACGATCAAGTACCGTAACGTCCCGAAGAGGCTATCAAGCTACTACTCTTCCCATTTTCACTCGAGGGGCCGCCGGTTTGGCTCGAAAAACTACCCCCGATCGATAACCACATGGGAGAATTTAGTGTCAAAATTCGTGAACAATTCTTCCCACCGTCTAAAACAACAAGCTTAAAAATGAAATAACAAAATTCACACAAAGATTTGATGAATCATTTAGTGAGGCATGGGACCGATTCAAAGATTTGCTTAGGCAATGTCCCCATCATGGTTTTTTGAGTTGCACCAACTTGATACGTTTTATAACGGTTTGAATGAGGCCGATCAAGACTCTCTCAATGCCGCTTGTGGTGGTAATTTGTTGACCCGATCAGCGAGAGATGCCTTGTCGATTATTGAGAACAAATCTAAAGTTAGGTACCTCACGTAGCAAATCGGTTGCTGCCCGAGTGAATGCTACACCGTCATCATCGTCTTTTGAGAATACGTCTAGCACCGATGCTAAGATTGATAAGCTTGCAGATATGATTCAAGCTTTGGTTAAGATTAAGACAAATAAGGCTAATTCTTCTACACCCGCTCAAGTTAAAGCGGTGGAATCGACTTGTACTACTTGTGGTGGCCCGCATGCCTACTACAATTGTACCGCCACCGATGGTAATCCTTTCGAAGCTAATGACGTAACCGGAGGTAACCAATACCGTCCTCAAGTTGAACCGAATCCTCGTGTTAGTAATCAAATGGGACCTCCGGGATTTTCTCAATCAAACAATCAGACTCGTTTTAATCAGAATCAAGTTCGTGGACCAAATGTTCAAAACCAATTCAAAACCCCACCTAATCAATACCCGAACCAAGGAGCTAATTACAATCAAGGATATCAAGCTCCGAGCTATCAAGCTCCGCCTTTGCCTTCAAATGAATTCACAACTTACGTTCAACACAACAATGCTACCTTCCATACTATGCAAAACCAGATTTCAAGTTTGAGAAACGAGTTTCAATCTTCGTTAACTAGACAAAGCAATGAGTTTAGGAATGAGATTCGACTTCAGAACAACAAATTGGATGCTTCACAGAATAAACTCGAAAATATGTTGAATGCTGTTTTGTGTAAGATAAGTCAACCCTCGAGTTGGGCTCTCTTCCAGTGACACCATTCCCAACCCGAAGGGTGGGTTGAAAACTATAACCACACGAAGTGGAAAGGCTTATGATGAACCCTCGTTTCCTACTCATTTGGTGAGGGAGGAGGAACGAGAAACCGAGGTTTTAATGACAATGTGCAACCCGCACCATCCCACCTCCGGTCGTTCGGACTCGATTCGAACCCGATGTTAGAAGACTACTCTTAAACCTTCACTTCCTTATCCTTCTAGACTTCATGATCAAAAGCTTCGTGATAAAACCGAAAACCAAATGGAGAATTTGTTGAAATCGTTCAATCCTTGAATTTTAACATCAGTTTCACTGACGCTTTACTTCTCATGCGAAATTTGCCGCTATGATCAAAAATTTAGTGAGTAATAAGGAAAAGTTGGCGGTGCAAAAACACCGTTGAATGAGAATTGCTCGGCGATTGCTCCTCAAGAAACTTCCCAAAAGTTAGGAGACCCGACAAATTTCTTATCCTTGTGAGTTTCGAGAATAGTAAAATGTTCGCCTTGGCGATCTTGGCGCAAGCATTAATTTGATGCCCTTTCGATTTACAACAAACTTTCTCTCCGGATCTTACTCTACTAAGATGACTCTCGAACTCGCGGACCGCTCAACTTCTATTCCGAAAGGAATCGCCGAGGGCGTCTATGTGAAAGTAGGACCACTTCATTTTCCGCCGACTTCGTTGTCGTTGACTTTGATCTTGACCCCAGTACCTCTAATTCTCGGGAGGCCTTTCTAAGAACGGGTCGTGCGATGATTGATGTTTGAAGGAGAAATCACTCTACGATCTAACAAAAAACCGTCTCATTCAATATTAACGTCCTACGAGATACTCCTCCAACTACGATGATGCTTCTATCAATCGAATCGGCGTTCGATCATCGCCATGGAGGAGTATGCTCGAGAATTTCTTGATTTCGTTGGTGGCAATCCACCATTCCTTACGAACATGTTGAACCATCTTCTGAGCCGATAATTGCCGATTCTTCCCCCTCTCTCACTCCGTTCGAGGGTGGTGACTTCTTTTTGGAAGAGATCGATGAATTTCTTTCTAATGATGAATTAGTTCCACCGGGAATTGATGATGGTGTTTATGATCCGGAGGGAGACATTCTTTATCTCGAACAATTGCTAAATGACGATCCGTCACCATCTCTCCCTCCGAAGGAAATTACGATCGAAGAACTCAAAGAAGTACAAACGTCTGATGAAAAGCTTCCTGAGCCCGAGCTCAAAGATTTACCTCCTCATCTTGAATACAATTTTCTTGAAGAACCAAACAAATTTCCCGTCATCATTGCTAAAAACTTGAAAGATGAGGAGAAAACCGCACTTTTGGATGTCCTTGAAAACATAAAATGCAATCGCTTGGCAAATTTACGATATCAAAGGAATCAATCCTCGTTTACGTACCCACAAAATTCGATGGAGGATGATTGTAAACCCGTGATTCAACAACAACGTAGGGTTAACCAAAATTCATGGCGTTATGATGAGTGTGTAAATACTCATCATTTTTAAATCAATCTGACGCAAAACACTTAAAAGCGCTCGAAATGCATCAAAATAATGAAAATATCTCAAAATTGTATTTTATATGTTTCGGATGCAAAATGTTTAAAATCGGATGAAAAATGAGCTAAGTTTGCATAATTGGCGGTTTAGGTCCCCGACTTTCAAATCTTGTCAAAAATAGTCCATGAGCACTTATTTTAAAGAAAAGTCACCAAAGGTCCTTTTGAAATCATAAGTTGTCATAATTAGTCCTTTGGTGAAAAATTTCATAAGTTTTGAGAATTTACATGTTTGGTCCTTCAAGTTTCAAAATTGGCAAAAATAGTCTTTGGAAGTTTAAAAATGTCTATTATGGTCCTTGTACTATTGAAACTTGTCGTAATTGGTCCCTTGGCATAACTTTTCATAATTGGCAGAATTGGTCCCTCAAGTTTGGAGAATTGCAGTTTTGGTCCTTGTATTATTTAGAAACAAAACACCTTTGGACCTTGACCCTTCCCATGAGCCTTGAACCCTCCTTTCAAACCATGACCCCCTGCCAAACCACTTGACCCCCTGTTTGTGAACCCCCTGCCTTAATATTAAATCCCCAGTCAAACCCCGTTTGACTCAAACCACTCCCGCTCACGGGTTCCCTCTTCCTCATCATCACCTACGCCTGCAAACACCAACACACTCCATCATCATCACACCCACCTTATTCCTACCCTCCAAACACCCCAAGCCAAATGCATTAAATGCTCCTTTTCCTGTCAAAGTTATCAGAACCAGCGTGCAAATATCTTTTGGCGCAAAATTTCATCAAGCGGCCAATATCATCCCAACTCATCCAATGGCTCAAAATACAAGTGAAATGCTCGAGAGATGTGAGAAGACCTTTTGCATATAAATAGAGGAAGAAGAGAGAGTGAAGAGTAGTACTTAGTTTTTATTTTTCATATGTATGTCGTTTAAAATTTCCATGTCTTAAATAAGTTCTAAGTTGTAATTTCAAGTTTTATTGTATGAAACTAAGTTGGTTCGATGTATTGTAACCTTTTTCAAGAATTAATTTCAAGTTCTATCAAAATTCATGTTTTACATTTCTCTTATTCAAGGCAGTTTCAAATGTCTTTGAATTCCAAGCTTCAAAGAGCTTATTTACTTCTCAAATAAGCTTACTAAAGTCATTTATAGCTTCTAGTAAACTTACAAAAAGATTCAAGCAATTTCTCATATTGGTCAACAAAAGTCAACTGAAAAGCTTCATTTGGAAATGGTTATGATATTGGATTGTTGCAGAGCTTGGATGGGTTTGGATTAAATTAGGTTAGTGTAGGTTGGTTCTGGTTTAAGCTGCAAATAAGCTGGGACACTTGTGAGTTCTTATTTCTTTCTCTATAAACTGTTATAGGCCTGCATAAAGTGCTTGTGTTTGAATCTGTGGTCATTAATGGCTTAGGTCTGTTATTTAGTTGTCATTTAGGTTAACTTGATTCAGTTTCAGCAGTAGCATAAGCTAGATAGTTATTTAGGTAGAGTCATTAGCAAAACAGTTGTATAAAAGCTGTTTGGATCAGTGAGCTTGTTTGAAATTAAGCCTTGGTTTGTACTTGACATCTGCATACTCAGTCTTAATTAAGGTCACTAGAATCAAATTTGTCAAAACTTTGCTTCTGCATAAGCTTTTAGTCAAAATCCTTTTAAATCTGTTTTCATTTTCATAACTGTTGGAAATTTGAAGATCAAAAGTTTGATTTGTGTTTAGAATTCAGTAGAGTAGCTTTATGTAACTTTGTTTTAGCTTGAAACATCAATCTCAGTTCATAAATTGGTTTCAAATCTCACAAAAGTCAAAATATCATTTCTGTATAAAAAGTCAAAAAGTGAAAAACTCAGTTTTCACCCAACTTGGTTGATTTTTCATTGATTCATTATTGGATTAATTCAAGTGAAACTTTGGGCTTAACAACTTCAATTGGTCAAGAGTTGAAATATGATTTTTGTAGATTTTTAGTAATTTTGTAAAGCTCTAAATCGACTTGTCAATTAGGTCTAAAGTGCCACAATGCCTTGACTCGATGTATCTTGAGTGTGCATGAGTTTTGTCTGATTCTCCACAAGCTCATTAGAGCTTGTCTTGGTCTGATTTTTGGTTTATAAGTCCCTTTCCATGTCTAGTGTAGGATCCCACATATGGTTTTGAGTTACAGCTTATTTGAGTAGCTTATTTTCAAGCTACAAAGTAGTAGCTAAAACCTGTTTTGGCTCTTAAGTGAAATTCACACTAGATTCTTGCATCCTGCTTTCCAGAGGTTTAGAATAGTTAATTTAGGTTGTTTTCAAGTAGTTATAGCATACTCTAGCTTCATGTTCAATCGGTGTTCATTTGTGGCCTTTAGCTTATTTTGAGTGCTTATTTATAAGCACTTTTCCTTCTGACCTCATATTCTCACACATAAGCCCATGTTTTATATTTTCATAGACTTAGAATATTATTTTAGACTTTTCCTGAATTTTCATAATTTTTCATCCTTGTTTGCTATTTTTCTTTATTTTAATCGGTTTTAGTACTTTTTAATTAGCCTTTATTGCAATTAAATCGGAAAAGCTTCAAAAAATAAGTTTTCATTTTTCCTAGGTTAAGAAAAATATAAAAGCAAAAAATAATTTTTCCAGATTTTTCCTAGTTTAATTTGTAATTTTAGCAATTTAATTAGTTTTAAATAGTTTTTAATTCGGAGAAAATAGAAAATAATCAAAAAATACAAAATTAGTTTTAAAAATTCTCTTTAGTTATTTTAGATTTTTGAAAAATAGTTTCACAATTTTCCTCTTTATTTTCATAATTTTAGTATTTTAATTTAGTTTTAAAAGTTTAAAATTAGTTTTAATTCAAATTTATAATGAGAAAAAATCAAGAAAATCAAAATCAAATTTTAAAAATAGTGATAGCATTTATTTAATATAATTTAGCTTTTTAATTTTCTTTAATTTGCATTTAAGCCCTGTAATTTATAAACTTTTTCTTTAGGTATAATTATTCATAATCCATAAACCTTTTCCGTTCAATATCATCCGATCACTATACGTTTGGTTATTCGATCGCTTATTTCGTTGGGACTTAACGACTGGGAAACACTAAACTCTCCGGACTCAATTGCATTGGTTTTAACCTGTTTTAATTTTATTACGGTTGACCATTCGCAGTGGTTAATTTGTGTAATAAACTTGGCCGTCTGGGGCGATCAAATTTTGGCGCCCGTGCCGTGGGCTGTACTAATTATCTTACGCTTAGCGATTAGTGATTTGAATATTCACTCCTTGTTTATACCATCTATATCTATATATATTTTCTTATAAAAATCCAAAAACCAAAAACATCTTAAAGCGTATAAAACACAAAAATATTTTTCTTTTGTTTCTATATATATAAAAGATAAAAATACAAAAGATTTGTCGTTTTCTTTGTTTAATATAACAACATAAAAATTACCATGAAACCAAGGCGGTGTACTACCTAGCTGGGGTGCGACCATAATAAGTTCGAACCAAAGATTAAAACTTGCCTTTGTGTCCTTGTGGTGGTGTACCTTTTCAAAGCCATTCATCTTGTGATTATTGGTTTAAGTTCACCGTCGTTTTTCCTCGATATTGTTTTAATTGGATTTGTTGTTATATCTACTTTTCAAAACCATAAAACCCAAAAAGATTCTTCTTTCACCATTTTCATAATTCCTTCCTTAACTGAGATTTCTTAGAGTTAACTCTATGTATCTTTTCGCTCTTCTAGGTCTGTAAGCCCATTTCGTGAGCTTGTCGGGATTCAAGGCGTGTCGTGAACGTTACGCCCCATCGGTCGGATCGAGATCCGGACTGCTCACCTACTTCCGTTATCATGGCGGAAGAACGTCCTATGTGTGAGCTTCTCCAGAACCCATCGATGGGTATGGAGATGCTATTGTTATCCGACCATTGTGGTGAAAATTTTGAACTCAAAACGGGTTACTAAATCTTGTAACCTCAAGTCAATTCTATGGTTTTGAAAGGATGATCCTCATGCTCATATTCGATGGTTTAACAAGATTGCATCTACCATCAAATACAAGAATGTCCCTACAGATCTTTGTCAAGCTTCTTACATTCCCATTTTCCTTGAGGGACAAGCCCGGTTGGCTTGAAAACAACCCCTCAATCGATCGAAACATGGGAAGACACGGTGAAGAAATTTGTGAGCAATTCTATCCACCTTCTAAAACCACGAGTCTCAAAACGAAATCATCAAGTTCACACAAAGTTTGATGAATCCTTTAGTGAATCGTGGGATCGTTTCAAGAGTTGCTCATGAAATGTCCTCACCACGGTTTCTCGAGTTGATGCAACTCGATACTTTCTATAATGGGTGAGTCAATCGATCAAGATTCTCTCAATTCCTCATTGGAGGAAATTTCTTGAGCAAAGCGTAAAAGAAGCTTTAGCGATAATTGAAAACAAGTCTAAAGTCCGCCTTTGCATGAAGCAAACCGGTTGTTTCCCAAGTCGGTGTTGGTCCTTCTACTTCATCGCCTGTGAGTCAATCTAGCACCGATGCTAAGATTGACAAACTCACTAAGCAATTCAAGCTTTAGTTCTTTCCAACCAAAAGAAAGTTTCTTTTCCACAAACTTCACCACCTGTGAAGTCAAGAAAGTGGAAGTATGTGTTACTTGCGGTGTCCCCATGCCTATTACAAGCGTATGGCCACCGATGGTAACCCTTTTGAAGCAAACGTTGTGGGCGGATTTCCAATTCGGAGGCAACCAATACCGTGCTCTATGGACCCGAACTACCGTCCTAACCATTACCTGGACCTCCGGTTTCAACAAAACCAAAACCGTAATCAAAATCGAGAATAGAACGAACCAAGGTTTTCAAAACCAAGGTAATTTTAGTCAAAATAACGGTTTTCAAAATCAAAGTCAAAACTTCCAACACCAAGGAAACTTTAATAGAAACCAAGGTCGGGAAATTTCAACCCGGGGTATTTTCATGGCAATAATCAAGGAAATTTCTAAAATCAAGGCCCTAATCCAAACAATAGAGGCGAATTTTCCTACACAAAATCAAGCCATTGTTCCAACTGGACCATCATCGATGAAATTTGTTGAAGCAATTCATGAAATCGAGAGGAAATGAATAGGTTGTTGGTTAGCCGATTTCGACATTAAGAAGTCTTTAAATGATCGACCCCGGGCTCGGTACTTTACCTAGCAACACGATCGCTAATCCGAGGGGCGATGCAAAGGCGATCACAACCAGTGGTGCTTCGTATGATGGACCCGCTATTCCTACTACCTCTTCTTCTTCTCCCGAAGGTAGTGGAAAGTGAACCCGAGGCGACAAAGGACCAAGTGCAACCTACTAGCTCACAGTACAACACAAGTCCATCCTCAAGTTGTCCGAAACCCAAAACCAAACACAGGTTGTTTTGAGCCTCGGTTGAAAACCCCAAATCCAAAACTTCTATTCCTTACCCATCACGTTTAAATGAGCAAAAGCTCAGCGAAAAAGCCAGTCATCAAATGGAATTTTTTTCAAATTTTCCAAGAACTACATTTTGACATAAGCTTTGCGGATGCTATCATCTTGATGCCCAAGTTTGCATCAACTCTCAAACACATGTTAAGCAACAAGGAAAAACTGTTTGAAATGGCTAAAACTCCTTTGAGCGAGAAGCGCTTTCGTGATTACGTTAAAAAGCTTCAGAAGCTTGGAGATCTGGAAAATTTCTTCTTCCTTGTGTTTTTCGGGAATGATTGAATGCTTTGCCTCGCCGATCTTGGTGCAAGCATCAATCGATGCCTTATTCGATATGGAAGAAGCTTTCTCTTCGAACTTATTCTACCGCATGACTCTTGAGCTTGCGGATCGTTCTATATCGCGTCCTCTTGGCATCGCCGAGGATGTATTAAGTGAAAGTAGAAAAGTTCCATTTTCGGTGACTTTATGGTTGTTGATTTCGATGCCGATCATCGGGCTCCCTCATTGTTGGGCGAGGATTCACGAGCGGGCGTGCTCTCATTGATGTGTTTAAGTAAGAAATCACGTTACGTGTGGGTAATGAAGCATGCACCTTAACCTTGATCAAACTTGGTACTCCTCAAATTATGATCTTTGAATCGGTTAATCGAGTAGATGTAATTTATATTGCTTGGAGGAGTACTCTCGAGAGTTTCTTGGTTATTTTCATAATTACGTGGTGGGATCACCACATCTTCTCAACCAATTATTGCCGACTCTTCCCCTCCCACTCCGTTTGAGGAGGTGACTTCTTTCTAGAAGAGATCAATGAGTTTCTTGCTAATGATGAATCGATTCGCAGGGGAATTGATGGTGTTTATGATTCGGAGGAGATATCCTTTATCTTGAGCAATTGTTAAATGAAGATCCATTACCTTCACTCCTCGAAAGAGATCACGATTGAAGAAATCGGATCCGTACAAACATCTTGAAGAATTTTCCGAGGTTGAACTTAAGGACCTACCTCCTCATCTCGAGTATGCATTCTTGGAGGTGATGATAATTACCGTCATAATTGCTAAAGACTTAAGCGAGGAGGAGAAGATCGCTCTCATAAAGGTCTTGAAGTCACACAAGCAAGCAATTGCTTGGAAACTCTCCGACATTAAGGGTATCAACCACGAGTTTGTACTCACAAACTCTTGATGGAGGATGACTTCAAGCCAGCGATCCAACATCGAGAAGGGTGAATCCTAAGATTCACGAGGTTATCAAACAAGAGGTTCTCAAACTTCTTGATGCGGTCTAATTTACCCGATCTCGATAGTCCTTGGGTGATCCCATTCACCGTGTTCCAAAAAGGGTGGCATAAGCATGTTGTCACAAATGAAGAAAGCGAGTTAATTCAACTCGATTGGTTCACGGGATGGCGTGTGTGCATTGACTATCGCAAGTTAAGCGAAGCCACCCGTGAAGACCATTTTCCTCACCCTTCTAGGCGTGGTTGCATTTTATTTACGTTTCGTTTATTACGTTTTAGTTAATTCTCGTAATTAGGATTTCCGTAGATTAGATTCTCTTCATAGACTACGGTGTAAATTTCCATGGTCGATGATTATATTGTTGACGAAAATTCTCATGGCTTCGCAATTAGTTTGCTTAGACACCCGCTAGAATAGGTTGGCTAATTGAGGAGGTTAGTTTATATACGCATTCTTATTTAGTTTTGGTTTTTTACCTGCGATGAGTATTTGATTTTCACCATTTCTTAAATTGGTATTTTATTTAGAAAAGGTTGGCAAATGCGCATCATATAGACCCTATGGGTTGACTACATGTGACTACACGCGTCGACCTCGGAATGCTAAGCGGGCGATGGTTAGTAGTTACTTTGTTCAGATTCTTCTTCAAAATGGCATGCCCGTGTATTATGCAGACGGGACGAGGTATCCCATGCCCTGGAATGATGTTGAACAGGTAATACATTTACTTTTCATTTCCTCCTATTTTTACGGTTTACGGTCACTCAATAATCAGGTAGTTCATGAAAGCAACTTTAAAAACGACATCTTTTAAAGTATGAACAAACTTGATATTTGTCCCTCAAATCATCAACTTTTCTTTACGTATTAACAAACTTGATACTCACAAACTATATCCACAGCTTTTGATCTATCACCAGTTCTTCCATTGCCACTAGCCGCTGTTTCTGTTCAAATATGCTATTTGATGCATACTTTGAATAATTCATCCAACAGAACCAAAAAACCAAACAATCCTCCCCTAAATTTGATATTTACAATCCAAATCATCAAGTTTCTTCTTAGGCACAAAATACCTTTTATTGGACGGTGCTATAATCTGTATGCTCCATCTCAGAATCTGAACCATAATCGACAGTTTTTTTACGTATCTGCCATTCTCTTCTTTCTCCTTTGAAGCTTATCCTTGATCGCTAAAAGGGGTTTCAAAATCAAGAATATCTTTTACATCTCATAACCCTTGGCCTCCTTGTCGCCTCGAACCTCTTACCTTGTCTTTGCAACTTTCCGATTGTGTCATCCTGAGAAGCGGTTATTTGTTGTATGCCAGTGATCTTAGACTCCATTGTAGTACATTTATCCGTCAATTCCTTTATAAGTTTCATGGTATCCTCATGATAACCTAACTAGCAGTGTTTTCGTAACACTAGCAGTTTCTCCATGCAAGCTAGCAGTTGGAAAAGCTTTGCACTCCAATCTTCCAACCAAGTTATTATAATTTTTTTTACACAATCTTATTATTATTATTTTTTTGTTATTTATTTATTTATTTATTTATTTAATGTTTTAATTCATTTTTTTTACACTAAAAGGTCCAGCAGCAAAGCCCAAAAAAATCCTAGTGCTCATAAACATAGTAGTTATAACTTATAAGTGTAACCCAACCACAAAAACATGATATACACTAGCAGGACTTAACAAAAAGAACAAGCAGTTGAATCATACACACTAGCCGTACTAAGATTTCCAATAGCAGTACTACCTTTGTTACAAAGTTTTGAAAAAAACATCTTGAGACTAATTATGCATGAAATTTACAATCCAAAAGTAGTTGATTTAAAGCATTGAATGACTAGTCGAGCCTTCAACGTAGTTCTAGAACGTGCAGCAGCTTCATACTCACCTTCAGTGGTGGAATTGGCCAGAATTGTTTGCGTCTTACACTGCCATGAGATAAGGCTGCTTTCCAAAAACTGAGCCCCTCCAGTTGTAATCGTTCGATCCCAGCAATATATTGATTACCCTAACAGAAGTTATGGTAACACAAGCGATGAGTTAACGATTGGAGCAACATATCGTGAACTACATAAGCGTATGAGTTTCAAAAGCGTAGTTTCTATACAACCCAACACCGTGCATGAAAACGTTCTCCATTATCTAAAACATCCATTCGTAAGTAACATATTGCTTACCGTACCGAAGCCATGTCAACATCACATACAAACACGACAATTGTATTCTTGTATTTACCTTTACCACATAAATAAACAATCACTTTTATTAATTTTATCGTTGACTAACTATATCCTAATACACAACCAATTTTCTTTAGGTTTTATTCCTCTCAACGAGGCATTAAACACCGGTGTCTTGCCTAATTTAACATACCTACAGGAGTGGTAACATTCTATGATAGCGGCGACACGTGTGACTATGAGTCACGTGTATGGTATGTCCATGTTAGGGAGTGCTTACAGGTATCTTCTTATTATAACCCACTCATATTATTACTTGTTTGTTATACTTTGTGACCATACACCATTCTTCTAATAACCAATATATATAATACAATTACGAACAACACATACATAAATAAACTTATAATTTGTTATAATTTGTAACCAGACACCAATACACCATGCTTGTGAGTAGTTGCCCATTTATTTGTGTCTAGTTGCCCAATAAAAAATTTATTGTTGGCCAAAGTTTCTTGGGTGTTTTGTTGTAGCAGTTTGACTTTGAGTTTTGTGCACACTAGTTCCCTTCAAGTACATGCAACTATGTACCACCATCATTTCCTTACATCTATTCACCATTAATAAACCGTCCTTCTTACTCCGTATTTTAAATCCCAATTTTTCTTTACCACAACCAACATCATACTTTCTCATAAACATTTGTTATACTTACTTGTCTATAGTAGTAACATCAAAAGAATACCACAACCAACAACATATTATCTAAAATATGGGTAGATTAACTAGAACCAACCAAAAATAAAGTACATAAATCTGCTTGCTTCCGTATTTTAACAATTTATTTTCCTAATTTTAATTTACATTGTGTCCCGCACATATAATACGATATAGGAAATACATACTTAGCTACCAAGCTTGATTACTTTTAATTTACAACTGCACATAAGGTTCATGATTTAATTGGGCCACATATGATTTAGTTGCCCATCGTATGTATGTGCTTGCCGAAAAATATTAACTTGTTGGACACAAGTTTCATTGTGCCTTTTTTGTGCAATAGTTAAAGTTTCATTGTGCCTTTTTTGTACATGCCACTAGCTAGCACCATCATTTCATTACATCATTTCCTCATTAATAAAGTTTGTCCTACTTATGTGCATCCCCGATTTGGGATTTTTACAAAATATCCATTCAATATTTAAGATAGCACAGCCAAGTGCACACTTACTCAGACTTTATGATATAAAACTCTTATGGTAGTGTATTGTATTACATAAAATATAAAGGATATGTACACCTAATAATAACATATGTGTGTTAGTTGATGTAACCAAAAAAGTAATCAATATAAACATGTTTAATGGCGTGTATTTACACAACATACTCAAGTAATAATTTTTCTAACCCAAGGGGCGTAAAGTTTTGTCGCATTTGGAACTAAACAAAATTTAAACTGGTTTAGTTGCCCCCAAATTGAAACTAGTTGCCCAAAATGGTTATCTTGTGGCCAGGAATCGGTTGAGTACAACAGAAGCTTCATTAATTAAACTTGGCCTAATGTGCAACTGTAATTACTTGACATGACTCAACTATTCACCACTTGACTATCCATATTAATTCAGATAGACTTCAATTAAAAATAAACTTCATGTCACCCCACCCCCGCTCTTTCCCCACCCCATTTGGGTTATATAAACAGACATCATATATCCCATTTTCATACAACTTTTGTCAGGGGACACACACTAGCCACAACACAATTTACTACAAAAGAAATGGATAACTTACTTAAAGACATGGTTAACAACCTGTTTGTGCGTGACAACGAACGTGACTTCAAATTCTTAAGCAACATGCATGCAAAGGTGATCGACCTAACTCGTCGTTGCACTGTGAGGGGCGAGCAGATCAAGCAGTTGGAGTGCGTGGTTGGGTCCAGGCTTTCCAGTGCTGTTTTGGAAATCATGCGTGAAATTCAGGATGAGGAGCTTGAGAAAAATAGGATGCTGATGAGGCTAATGAGTGAGACTCAGCTCCAAGTTCTCAAAAAAATCTCCTTTCTGGCAAAGCTGCGCAAATTTTTTTAATCCTCTACTCCTACCTTGTTATGTGCTCTCTCTCACGTTCTGTCATTGTCATATTTTGTGTTTTGGTATCTTTATGAATGTCGTTGCTTCGTTGATGTATTTTGTTATCCTTTAATGTATTGAAATGAAATCTATTATGAATAAAAATATATCGAAGCACATGTCAAATGTTCGAACGTTGTTTATGAATCACGAATAAAAAACATATAATACTTTTGAACACATCTATAATTTACAACATGACACTACATATCATATTTAATCCGGCTTGAACAAACAACTTTATTTCATCAATATATTGGTGACAAACATGGTAATTTCGATTATATACTACTAACATTTTTTGACAAGCCTCTAACAAGATCACCCGTCTATTTATTTTAACAGTTTACATTATTCTACGAGTTAAACTACCGTTGTTCTAGAGCAAGCAAACATTTTTGATAAGACTGGAATACATCCGAATGACTATAATATTTCATTTAGGTTAGCCGAAAACGTTCCTAAGCAAGGGGGATCTTTGGTGATTGTGGTGTGTGGGTTTGTATATTTTTATATCGATTGGCACATGGTCTATCGTTGCAAGTTGATGATCCCGCTGACGTCGCGCTAGCATATCGCGAGAAGATGATTCAATTTTTTTATAAACATAGATTTTATCGTTTGTACTAATTGTTTTATCATGCACCATCTATTGATATATTCATTCACACATAAGCCATTAATGACTAGACAATGGATTCATAACAACTATTTACTACACTAAAGACACTTATAACATGCATACATAAACCAATAATGATACAATACCTTGCATGCAGCAACCTTGGGTACGTGTAACATTCATTAAAAAAACAATGGGAGACACGACATAAAAGTATGTACACATTTTACATCTAAATTTGTTGTATAGTATATATAATCTTTCTTTTTAAAACTCCACAACTCCAGTTCATTTATTTTTCATTTGGACGTCCATTTAATCATGACATTTGGCCGTCCATTCCAAGAAAAATTAAAAAAGGGCCACAGATAGGTTTGTCAATTCATTTATTCCCATATCATTACACAAACACACTACACATAAAAACTTATAACAAATTAACCAAAAAAATTTCCCTATTACTATTTCTATATTAAAATAAACGGATCATAGTTTTCATACTATTAATAAGTACATTATTAATAGTAAAATAGTAATACAACCTTTCCTAATATATATCGAATCTTCATCATTTGTACACAAGTCATAATGCCAATCTCCCAACCCTCTCTTTCATCAAAAAATGTTGCTAAGCCTCCAGTTGCCTTATTTGATTTCAAGCCAAGGTATGCCTGCCATTACCTTTCGTGATTGTCACTTGCCCTTACTAGGTTTTTGTCCATACTTGCTAATCTCATTTGTATACATTTATTACAGGAGTACTACACGGTATGTAGCTGCGAATCTTGTAGTTGAGATTCACTACGATGGTGAGTTCATTCGGTTACCCAAATTAACTTATGCGTATGGCCGAACCCTTGTGCATACGTTGAGTAAGTCCACAAGGATGAACTTTAATCAAATGCTTGACTTTTTGGCCCACAAGTTAGAGTGTGAGATACGAGCTTTGTATTTATGTAGGCCACTATTTGCTCTTTCAACTGGTTTGACAATTGTTGAATGCGATAATGATATTAAAAGGATGTATGAACTTGCTGAGGAATGTGGGTTGATCGGCTTGTACATTGCACATGAACCTGATAACTTAACATGTTTTTATTATGATAACCTAATTTTGGATCTTCTTGATGAGTCAACGCGTGCAAGGATAGCGATACATGATAAACTTGTGGAGCTTGCTACTTCTAATTCTACCTCTGATATTGCTGCATGGGAGGAGGAAGAAAGGCGGTCACCTCCCCTAAGAAGCGCTCCGTTCCAAACTAGAAGTCAATGAATTGAATGTCAAGGAAAGAATCTTTTCATGTATTTTTTGGCTAGCGAAATTGTTCATGCTGACATTGGGTTCAGTGACGATGAATGGTACTATGGGGTATTTCTTGGGTCTATATCAATGGATGTTGGGGCTTCTACTTCTTCCGTTAAGGATAGGTCTGGTCATAAGGTCTCTAGAAAACCTTATGCAAGGAGGCACTGCTTTCAAACACCAAGATCGGGTTTACGGAAGTTCAAGATGTCGAGGCATTTAAAGGCTCTAACAAGAGACCGCCGTCGAGGAGGTGCGGGATTAAAAGCAACTTGGTTTTTAAGGAATGGAAGGTTGGAGTGTAGGTATTTTTATGCAGCATGCTCATGATGTCGATAACGTTTACAAGCTGGTGTGTTAACATAACTTAAAACTCAAAATAGTTTGTCTAGTTTAGCCTTTTTTGTAAGGCAACGTTATGTAATTGTTAAACATTTTTTTGTTGGTGCTTCTTATGATTACCACAAAAAAAAAATGTTCAACAATTACATAAAATTAACATGCGATGTTTTTGTGTAACCATCTGCTTTGGGGTTATCGTAGTATGCACCTGTTTTTTGATATACGTTCGATGTGCGTTTACATAATATTGTGTATGAATCCTTTATAGTATGATGTATATCATGGCAACCATGATGGGCATCTCTGTTTTAGGCTAGCAACCCTATAGGGCAACTTCATTTTATTGGGGGTCTGTAGATAAGTTATTTTTTTTGCCTTTCAATAGTATCTGCTTTGGGGTTATCGTAGTATGCACCTGTTTTTTGATGTACGTTCGATGTGCGTTTACATAATACTGTGTATGAATGCTTTATAGTATGATGTATATCATGGCAACCTTGATGGGGCATCTCTGTTTTAGGCTAGCAACCATATAGGGCAACTTCATTTTATTGGGGGTCAGTAGATAAGTTATTTTTTTGCCTTTCCATAGTCAGCATTTTTTTGTGGGTGTACACGTGTTCAACTATGTTTTTGGCCACGTGCATGGTAACTATCTCTTCCTGGTTTAGTGCTTTATCCAGCCTTGTTTGTATTTACCCACTTTGACCTCAAAAAAATAAAAATAAATAAATAAAATTGTATTTGACATTTTTGCAGCTTGATTATACAGTTTGCATCTTGTCTATCAAGTGTTTGGATTTACCCATTATTTGCTAACTAAATACGTGCTTGCATTGGCATAACATAACAAATACATTATACAATTTAGTCTACATATATTATGAAATACAACATAACGAGAATAGGTGGTGGCTCACTTGTTCAATGACGAGCATGTCATTCCCTATGTGTATCAATTGCAGCTTGTTCAATTGGTCGGTCATTTTTAGGTGGTTCACTTGTTATTCGACTTGTAAGTGGTTGGGTTTCTTCATCACTAATGTCACTGGGTTCTGTACACATAGAATCATGAATTTCATCAGCTGTTGATGTAGTCTCACTTCAACCTCTGATACTCACTGAACCACCGCCTATACAAGATGTTGCAACATGTAGCCCCATCACACCATCACCTCTACGAACTGCAGTTGTTTTTTCCCTGCTAACATGTACACCACCAAGTCTACATGCAGCAACCCCACAAACAGTATTGTGGTCGCTTCCATAAAAATTCATTGGACAACAATACCACATGATTTCTCTATTCGGTGGACGCCTTGCATCTAAGGTCAATCATATTTGTTTTCTCTTTCCATCCTGCACCCAATGCATACCATTTTCTCAACCGGTTTCGATGTTATAACGAAAAGAATAGCATTCGCGGTTTATATAAGAACGTCTACTAGCATAACCATCAGTATTTTTTCTCTTCATTTATTACACTTGAATGGTGTGCCATACTAGTTGGTTGGAGAATTTAATTGAAGAGTAACACACACTATTTCTAAACTATTCAATTACCTTGTGAGTAGTCAAATTAAAGGTCAGCCAACATTGTTATAGCAGGAGTAACCGTAGAAAACATGTAGTAACAACATGTTTATCAGTACTAACATGTTATAACATTTTTAAGTCTTAATTCTGAAACCTTAGACAACATGTAGTGACAACACGTTTATATGATAAATTGTCTTCAGCACTAGCAGTCCTAACTTTAACTAGCAGTTTTTAGTCGTTAGTGTCACAACGGTAAGATACATGAGGGACCTAGAATGACAAACACTTAAACCTTATTTACCCATACACCTACTTTTACTTTTATGGCACCAACCACACATCAGTTATCCTCCCAACAATCAACATCCCCACATTCCTTCTTATACACTAGGTCACTTTCATCGAAGAATATAAAATAAAATGGTTGTACTTTTTGTCTTTTTTAGAAACAAATCCAGGTTTGTTGTACTCTCTCGTATGTACTTTGTTACCTTATTCGTTCATATATTTATACATGAATATAAATAACTGTGCAACTTTATATTTTATATTCTTTTTGTAAATTTTTTATTTAATTCAAAGTTATTGTAATTGTTATTAGGGTTTATGATTTATAGGTATGGTCATTATACCCCTTTAAGTATAGTGGTTCATTCTAATTGTTATTAGGGTTTATGTTTTATAGGACATGTCGGTAACCAACGGCATCATGTTTTTTTGTGTCGTTTACTTCATACACTTTGTCCTTAACTATCCTAAAAAAATTTCATTTATAAATTTTTTCCATTGTGTCTTTTACTTTGTCCTTAAGTATCCCTGTCGCTTTTAAAAAAATAAACCAAAATTTAAAAACAGCCACAAAAAATTTAAGAACCAATATTGGTGAACTATTGGATGCTTTTTTATAATACATCAACCTTATATAGAATACAACTGTAAGTGTTTCAAAATAGCATTTAATAGATCAACAATATTTGTTTTTTTGAAAATTTACATTCCCATATGCATATTTTAATAATGCGATTATTAACCAGGTAAACAGGTCCACAAAGACAGCTGCTCAAATAGATTTATTCTTGAAACAATGGAGGCGGTATTCTTTCGAATAGATCATGAGATGCGAGCACAATAAAGGTGACCATAATATAATTATTTAACAGAAACCATGGCTTTTATTTAATCAAATATTTTACAACCATTTGCCAAAGCCTAGACCCACATTTCACAACAACACTCAAACTAAAATTCACCACAAGATACATGATTACAAGTCCACAAATACAAATACCAACATAAACAATACATCGTCACCGCCGTAAGAGTCAACGATCTGTGCACACACGCTTACCAACCCATTAAGCCCTTAAGTTTCAGGATAAACAAATCATTGTTACGATAGTTTAGTTCAAGTTCAGCTGCCAGAATGCGCATTTGCATGAGCTTTTGTTCATCTCTTACTGTACTTCTCTTAGATATTCATCGTTTTACGGGCATAAACATTCGCGACTTTTTCCACTCTTGAATAAAAGTAAGCCTCTCACGAGTAACCACGACCAAACTAGCGCATAGGCCATTAATTTGGCTTGACATTTGAAGATCTTGGCACTGCTGACTTGGCGGCAATACAACACTAGCATATCAGACCAGTTATTCGAATTTGCTTCACTTCTAAGCTGATCACACTTAGGCCGCCTAGACATTGTGTTTGCTTACTTCTTTATTACAAGTTATGACCAAATAGATATCCACTTAGCCTATCTTAAATAGCAAAAAACAAGGCTATATCTTTTGCATGATGACAAACACAATGCCCATATGTATACATCATTAGACATTGAACACTATTTGCATAAAAACAAAAGACAGAGAATCGATTATGTTTTTCAGACTTCTACTTTATTACTTTATTTGCTTTGAAAATGATATCTAGCACAAATAATATTAGTGATTCTCTTTTATTGTATATTTGCTTGGATTGTATCTATTCACTAATGGCAGTTGACATGGCAATTCCTAGCAAACTATTTTAACATAACGTATCACAGAAATTAAGAAATGATTATCGTTTAATTAACCTTTATGCTATACTAACTTCTTCGGTATGTTTTATATCGTAACACTATTGATGTATTCTAAAACCAAATCTGATGTGATGCTAAACACTGCGTAACAACAACATGCCTATACCAAGACAACAATGTACAACATATATCAAACAAAGGTATGTTCTACCAAAATGATAATGGCACCATAAAGCTTAGATTCATTACATACCGAATGATTAAAAAAAAGGAAACAAAAAAAAGATTTCAGAAACACCAAAATAAACCGAATCATTACACCATGCCTTTAAGCTTCTCTATGAATGACAGAAGCTCCTGGGCTCGCTTCTGCTTCTTCATAACATTGACCAATATCTCTGCTTCCGGATCTTGGTTTGCGACTTGGTTAATTCTGAAATACTTTCCACACAAGAATCAAATGGGTATAAAAGCTCCAACTCTCCAATAACAAAATCCCTTTCAGCCACACGTGCCCTGATTTCTTGAGCCTTCTTCATCAACTCAGCTTCATTCACCATGACAACACTCACATCCCTTCGAAAACGAACAATCATCATATCTCTAACATAACTAGATCCTGCAACACCAGCAAGTTCTTCACAGAATGGCATAGGTGTAGTCATCCTTTTTTCTTTTTTGTTTTGTATGTTTTATTTCCCCCCCCCCTTTGATTGCTATGTGTGTGTTTTAAATAGAAGATTTAGTTTAAATTATAACATAGGAGTAATTAGTGTTGTCTC
This sequence comes from Chrysanthemum lavandulifolium, assembly GCA_022545495.1. NCBI lineage: Eukaryota > Viridiplantae > Streptophyta > Magnoliopsida > Asterales > Asteraceae > Chrysanthemum > Chrysanthemum lavandulifolium. Next base: position 143,299,785 of record CM040245.1, on the reverse strand, counting down.
AGTGTACTGCGTCCTTTGATTTGACAGCCACCCTAGCCACAAACGGCAATTGAGAATAATGATGCATTTTGTCTTCCACAAGAAGTAGCATTAAATGACCAACCTTTCACATACCCGCCTTTTCATTTTCTCCTATTTTATTATTACATATATTTGAGTGTGCTACTATTAAGATTAAAAACGAAACCACGTCAAACAAATTACGTGTATATATATGAAATCAGGAGGAAAAAAAATTACAAAAAATAAATAAAAATAATAATAAAATAAAATAAGATAAAATTGGAAACGTAATAATTGCCGAATTTACCTTAATTTTTTTATGGACACTTATTCATATTCTATGCTTACTTGCAATATGTAAGTTTTTTTTTTTTTTTTTTTTTTTTTTTTTTTTTTGCACTTTGCAGGTTTGATTTTTTTTGGGCTTAAGAATACAAGAAGAGGGAACATGGCATAGAATTATTCCAAACGTTTACACATTAAAAAATAGTTCGCTAGGTATATTGTATGTTTGTTTTATCCAAATGTGTATTGTATGTTTGTTTTACCCAAATACATTTGTCAAGTTTTGTAACTAGTTACCCAGTTTACATATGTTTGAGTATTAGACAAGCTGCGTTAACTCAATAATTAATTAATAAAAGTACTGACCACGTGAGTACACGTATTACTAATAAAATTTGAGTGAATGCAAATTAAATCCACTCAATCCCCACCCCTTTTTGCATACATCACAACTGGACTAAAAGTACTATTGCACTTGACTAAAAGTAGTATATAGTTGCCATGAGTACACTCTTTAGTTGCCCAAAGAACCATTAGCTAGCTATTCACTAGCAAACTCGTCATAAAAATAGTTTAAAAAAATAGAAAGATGTAAATTAAATCCAGTCAAACCCCAACCCCTTGTTGCATACATCACCACTTGACTAAAAGTACTATACTAGTTGCCATGAGTACACAATTTAGTTGCCCAAAGTACCATTTGCTAGCTATGCACTAGCAAGGTGGCCATAAAAAAGATTTGAAAATAATAGGAACGTACTACAAAAAACAAAGTGTGGGTGGGTACTTATTTGGGGTTGTGATCCACTTGTCCATTGGAAATAGACAATTGTCATAACTAGTTTATCAGAAATTTCGTGTCTATATATGACGCTAACGGTTGCTTCTGCTGATTATATATGTAACAAAAACAATTTTTGGTATCTCTATTAGTGACAGTCTTTGAAAAGCAAACATAATGATGTCTGCTGGAATGGTTTTATGTGATGAATTACCAATGGTTGGTGGTTCTAAGTTGTTAAAAGATATTACGATCACGTACTACAGAGGTGAATTGGAAGTTGCTTTACGTGATGAAGCAGATCATAGGAGGAAAGCTGTTGAAATTAGGGCCCGTGTGAACCGTAGACAACAAATGATAGCGGAAGTGGAGCTTTTATGCGGGTCGGATTGTTGGTTGCCAACTATTAATCACATGTTAAGGATGCAAAATGAGGATCTTGGTGAGAGTTCCAAACTTCTGTTTTCTTGGTTTAGAAAACATGACCGTGTTAAAGTTCTGAATGGTTTAATTGAAAAGTTAGAGTCAATGGAGATTTGAGGTGCTATGTATTAATTACATTGGAGCTGGTGCCTTTTGTTTATTAGGGGATCGTTGTTAGATTTTGGAGTCACTTATCTCATCTTTGTATAGTGTGTGTATGTCATGTTAACCTATGGATGTGATCCCGTTTATGTTACTAGTATATATTTGTTGAATGTTATTAGTATATATTTTTTTGCGTAGTTATTCAACTGTGTGCGAGATAGTAAGTCACGTTACAAAAATATAAAACTTACTAATAAAGTAGTAATATGAAGATGAATTTTTATTTAGTTTTAAAAAAAGCCATAATGTGGGTGGGTACTTGTTTGGGGAATGGATGCCAATGAGACGATTCTAATAATGGAAGTAAGAATTTTTGTGTGTCGATAATAGAAGATGATGGCGTGTTGAGTTACAACTGCTGCCGCGAAACATAGTTTGAACACCACAGTTGGGGATATATGCGCCAAAAATTAGTAACAACTGCTACAAGTGTTAAAAAAGTTAGTTTTTAGTATAGATTAATTTGGATTCAATTGGTGATACAAACTCATTTAAGAGTTACAACTGCTGCCGCGAAACATAGTTTAGACCCCACAAAGATAATTGCAACCCCAACAATATATTGCAATAATTCGCAACCCACAACAATATGTTGCAAAATGCGGATTTGAACAAATAAACATCAATGGTGCCCAAGAAACAAATAAAATCGTAAATTGTTTGAACTAATAGTTTCTAACATATTCACATTTTCACATAAAACACTAAAACAAGTATAAGTGATTTTATGATTTAGTAATACATATGTACAACAACTAGTGTTTACATATTTGGATAAAATATACACATAACTAGTATGGGTATATTGGGTAATATAAATGGGTAGAAACTTAAGCATCACAACCCATTGGGCAAATACATTGAATGTAGTTGGGTACAACCCAAAGCCCATAACCCATGGATCTTGACCCATAACCCATTGCATGACATCATGCTTATATCATACATGGATAATATCCATAACCCATGGATCAACCCATACCCAGTGACCAAGTGCATTGCACTCAAAGATACATTGTATCTAGCCAAAGATCCATGGTTCAACCCATGACCCATGACCCATAACCAAAATACCCATGGGTAAAGGGGCGTCCCACGGATCCCTAGCTTAACGCTAGACGGATCCCTTGTGGAAGGGATCCGTGGGATCCGGGAGCGATGGGATTTTCCTCTATAAATAGTGAGCCATTTCTTCATTATTTCTCACCCTTTCTAACACACTTTCTCCCCGAGTTAAATCTCACTAACCTAAGATCCAAGAGATCTATGTTTGTAGTTTTGTTTTGTGTGATCTTTTAGGTTCCTCTTAAAGGCAAGATCACCACCTTTGAAGTCGAGCAAGCTCAAGTCCATGAGTTGCCATGCTTCCTCATCATCAAGGCTATCAAGTCTTCTTGTTGATGATTCCTTTATTTCTTGAAAGAAGTGTAGTGTTGAAGACATTAGTGAAAGATGTCTCAAGTGTCAAGGCGAAGATATTAGTGAAGGATATCTATCGTCTATAGGATAAGCACTGTGGTAGGTGCTTAGAAGTCAAGAAAAGAAGCATTAGTGAAAGGTGCTTAGAAGTCAAGACAAAGAAGCATTAGTGAAAGGTGCTTAGAAGTCAAGACACAAGACATTAGTGAAAGGTGTCTTGTAGATCTAGTCAAAGGTATTAGTGAAAGGTGCCTTAGATGTACATTCGATATGGTGTGTTTCGATGTACAAGATAGACTAGTATTAGATCCAAGGATATTGATAACCTTGATGATGTTGTAAAGGAGTAGATCTCCTTTGGGATTAGTCGTTGGTATAGTGTGGTAGTAGTTCCTCCATTGAAATGGAACTAGGTGCTTAGCCTAGTACCTAATAAAGGGTAGGCGACGTTGTGAAGGTGTAGTTCACCTTGGAGTGAAAGAACTAGGTATTTAGCCTAGTACCTTATAAAGGGTAGGCGACGTTGTGTAGGTTTGGTTCACCTTGGTGTGAAAGAACCCGGTGGTTAGCCTAGCACCGGAAAAAGGGTAGCGACGTTGTGAAGGCTTCTCCGCCATAAGGATATTGGTGTAGTGTTTACGAACTCGAGTAGGTGACTCGGGAGTGGAGTAGGGCAAGGAAGGTGTCCTTGTGGCGAACCACTATAAATACTCGCTTGTAGTTTTGTGCTTCTTCTTGTTATCTTTTCATTACATATCTTTATATGCTTGTTTATCAACATCCAACACACACAACCAAATAGATTGACATAAGTCGATCTAAATAAATTAAAGGAAGTTTTAATTGGTAAAACTATTCAACCCCTTCTAGTTTTCCACAATTGGCATCGAGCTTCGTTACCAAGTTTCTTGAAGTATATTGTTCTTTAAAAACTTGATACGATCCATAGTTAATTAAAAACTACAAAGAAGGTTTTCATAAAAACAAACACCATGTCTTTTAAAATTATATGTTTGGATGTTGATTTGATAACAACATTTTTCTATTTATTTTTTTCATTTAATTTCACTAATCTTCTTTGTCATGTTGATTGGTCAATGCTCATACCCACCAAGCTTTAGGAGTCGCTTGGTAACAAGAATACCTTCCTAAGAAGGTATCTTAACGCAAAGGAGCGGGAATAGTCTAAGTGACATTTCTTTGTGTCATTTGTAAAGACATTCCTAAGTGCGCTAGAGGTATGATTTTCTTTTTACTTTGCTTGATAATTAAGTATACCTATTTAGGTATTTATATGATTATCTTTTTTGCAAATTACATGTTTTACATGAAGCTTCATTAGGAAGCCTTTTTCTTACATACGTGTCTTATTTCTCGTCTAAAGTCGTGGTATATAAAACTTATGTTTTGTTTTCCTTTAATCCAATAATAAAACAAAACACGAATTTCAAAAATTCCTCCTTCCCCATAAATACTCCCATCGTCGACCACTCTATCAAACCCTTACTTTTTCAAATCTTCCAATTTCAAAAATTTCCTCTCACTCAAAAACTTCATCTTCCTCCTCAACCGAAACCAAAAAGATCGATCATCAACATGGTTTACATCGCACTCGTGCTCATCGCCTTAACACTCATCGCACTTGTGTTCCCTATGATGAAGTTCACATATGGAGACATTTACTTTGTGTTGTTAATCTACATTGGGATCATATACCCAATCCTTTGTATCATCCTTAGCATTGAAATGCAATATTACTAATAATCTTGTTATCTTTGTTATTATTTATTTTCTTGTGATTTATATGTTTCATATTCCTTCGTGATACATTAGAATTCATGTGTGCATGCTAAAAGAAAATGTAGGATAAAACACTTCTCGTGGTATAAAAACGTAAAACCTTTGTTTTTATCAAATCTGTTTCTGTTACTACATATCCACGGATCCCGGAAGTTATACTATCTGAATCCCTTTTGAAAAGGAACTGTGGGATCCGTCCTACTGGAGAACAGTTTTTCATGCAAATTAAAAACCATTTTTCTTCTAGAAGTAATACTCCACTAGAATGTCAAAACCATAAGTGAGTCAAGTGTCTTTCTTATTTAAAAACCATTGTTAATAAAAATCTAATAAAAACGTTAGATAATTATAGGTCAACCACAAACATCACCTCTTATTAACCCATCATTTCTATAGGTTCAACTATGACGCATGAATATGAGTTTGATTTTTCACTCACTAGCGTCTACACTCCCAACATCTCTCTCGAACCCAACACACCGCAATCATGTCCGTGGGTTCAATAATCTCGAAACCGTCACTTCCACGAACGATGACAGACACTCTCTACAATTCGAAGAAGGTATCAATACGTCCTTCCGAGACATAGGACTAGAATGTCTTCTTGAAATCAACGAGAAGATATGTCCAAGGTTCATAATGGAATTCTTCCGTCAAGTCGAACTCGATTCAGTAACGAGGATCGCTCTCATCTCTTTGGTTTTATATCAAAACCAAAAGTTCACTCTAACCCTTGGGCATTTTGCGACATCCTCCGGATTCCAAATCATGGACAATGTGCCTTCACCGAAGATTGGTCTCTTGATTCTCTCTTCAACTTTCGTGAAGAAAATAGTCCATATTGTTCACACATACCCTCTTGGAAGATTTAAATCGCATAATATGTAAACCTCGACCATATTACTCCGATCCAAACATTATCTTTACAAGGATATCCGAGAAGAGTACAAGCCTCTTGCACTTATCCTACGTGAAAATGTTTGGAGTCTTGGGGAAATCGAGAAATTCTTCCCGCTTGTTGTGCTCACATGTTGTCTTGTTTGCTAACACAACAACCATACAATCTCGCCTACTTCTTCGCAAGACAATTGCAAATCTTCAAGGCTCCAAGAATAAACTCATCCCTTATGGAATGTTCTTGACACACCTCTATCATAATGTTATGCACTTCCATCCTCAATTTCAAAGTCCGTTATGCGTACTTGTGAACAAGATGATGGAACCGCTAAACATATCTTTCATGAAGACTTTCTTCATTCTTGATTCCACCAACACTCATCAATCACATAATGATCCTCTAGCGAAAACACTTAAGAAACCTAGTAGTATACCAAAATAGGATCAATTGTCTTGTATTAGGTGCTTTATCAATGTAATCCAATTTCTTTCATGAAATAAAACATCTTACATTTGATATCTTAGTATTAGAACTCCTTTTAGACTATTCTTGAGATATAATGCATTGTCAAGATCATTTCATACCTTTAGTAAAGGTCCTGCTGAGCAGATAGGCGGATCCCAAAGATTGTGCTAGACGGATCCCTACACTTAGGGAACCGTGGGATCCGGTAAACAGAAAACGCAATTGCAAGCATTATATTTCAACCATATCCTTAGAATACCTCACACTAAGCTAAAACATAGTGTCTTAAGGTAAATTAAGTCCTTATCAAGATAGGTTGATCTTTTACATAACTCACCTAGATCACACTCTAAGAAGCTTGTAGATCTACCTTTTCATTTTAATCCATTACTCTTCCGCTCTTAAACTCACACTTCATTTTTACTTGATCCCTCACATCTAGTCTTAGAAATCTTTCTATTATGACAAAATTGTTCATAATTCATCCTCACCTCAAAATTGATCAAAGTTGATCAAAATCTAGTTTTCCCATCTCAAAGCTTCTAGGATATTTTCCAAAGCACCATCCTAAGACACAACCCGATCTCTAGGATCATTTAGCTTCAATTGACACTCTAAATCTTTAGTATCATCCTTGCTCATCCATTGGTACTCTTGAAAGTTCCAAATCCTTCCATAAATAACAATCATTAGCTACATCATTCATTACCTTCAAGTACTCAAGCACCCCTTAATTTAAAACACTTAGGAGGACTAAAACACTCAAGATGATATAGGTCTTATATCTTAGAAACATCATTTCCACTCTTTCATAATTGCTGAAAGCCGGATCCCCAGGATTAGCCTAGACGGATCCCTCTGAGGAAGGAACCGTGGGATCCGGATGACAGTTTATGTCAAATCTTGCTAAAACAATCATTTCAACTCATCTTCCTAACTCAAACACTCCATCTCATCTTAAATGAATTCCTAGATCAGTACAACCTCTGAAGTTGACTCTTGCGCATGTTAATCATCACATTCCAATGAATTCTAGTGGCTTAAGGCTTAAATGTACTTGCCAAATCTCTTGGTTTATTAACCACTTTGTTAGAACCTCCATAGTCATCACTCACATCCTAACTTTCAGCTCTTGCAACCTCTTGAAATCATCTTATCATGAGGAAAACCCCAAGTAGTAACTTATCCACCAAAGAACCACCCATGAAAAAGGCTCGTGTTATACACAAAATCTCTTCAACCGAATCATCTCCGGTCAAGCCAACAAATGATAGGATTCTTCCTCATCCAATCAAACCAATTCCTAAAAGGATAGTACCCACAAAACTACCAATACCAAACACCACCATACCTCCTAGGCCAAACAATATTATCTCCACTAAACCATCACCATTGGTTCCTAGAGGTATTTCATTTACATCCCCACTATCATCACCACATCTCTACAATTTAGAGGACTTGCCTCCTAGGCCGTCTCATTCGCTTCCGCCGACAACATTTTCCTCATTAGGAGGAATAGTGGTTCAAAATCAAGGTGTTGAGTCAACACTTGCTCCGGCTTCCTTTTCGCCGTTTCCATCATATAATCCCATTTGGATTATGAGAAATCAACAAAGTCAACCACCCGATCATATGGAAGTTGACACTTCTACCACCACCATCATTCTTGGTCGAGTCATTCTCAAATGTACCTCCACCAATCCTCCATCATTTGAAGCTCCACACGCCGCTTCACTTGATCCTTCGCATCAAGCTATTTCATTTCTTCCACCACCACTACCTAGCCATGACAAAGATTGCTATCATTGTAAACATGTTGAAAGTTTGATACATGAAGCACGAGAAGACCAACGTTTCATGTTCTATCATCTCCTCGAACGTCGACGAGATTAAACCTAAACAAAACTGTTAGTGCAAATATTACGATATTTAATCTATACTGATCTCGTTTGTTTTGATTGATGACAAACATGTAACTTGTAATACATAACGTAAAATGTACAAGTTACTTGTAATCACACTTTGTCTCAACATACATTCAACACCTCTCGATGTCTCAAGTCCTCATATGTTACAACACAGGTTCGTACATGTTTGTTATGTGGCATTATGATCAAACCCATTAACAAATCATTTAGAATGTTTAAAATACATTTAGAGTCACTAAGTATTTTAATAGGTTAACCATTCTATTTCGAACCTCATTTTACATTTTGCATTCACAAGTATTTCAAAAGGTAACTAGACATTTTATTAACTAGTTACATAATACATTTTACAAGTTTACCTTGATAAACCTTTTAATCTAAAATGGAAATACATGTTACATCATGTCATGCATCATCTTTGAAATCCTTGGAAGATCACTTGAATATTTTGGTTAGATTGATACTCAATATATCAAATGTGATCTTAGTAAGATTTGGTAATATCTTGGAAAGATTTGAAGAAAGATTTTTAGATTTTATGTCGCACCCACGGAACCCTTTTGTATAAAGGCGGAACCCTTTAAAGGGCTCCTTGGTCCGTGGACGCCCCGACCACTTTTGGCTATAAATAGAAGCCCATTGTTTTCCCATTTCTTCACCACTTCAAATCACATCTTCTCCACCTTCTTGCATACATTTAGATCAATCATTAACAATGTAGTAACATACATTAAACACCCTAATGATCATGATCATAATGCTTCTAACATTCATCTTTGTTGTAAGCATACTCTTTGATCAACCAAGGAAAGCGTGGAGATCTAGCCATCCCCACTCACCACAAGTGAAGATCTATCACAACAAGTTTAGGGAACTTGTGATCTTCATCATGAAGGCTTCCTATCAATGGAAGTTCATTTAGAAGTAGTTATTCATATCCATTAGACATTTGTGTCATGGATCATTAGTGTAAACATCATTGCATCATCACAACACTTTCACCAAACTAGATTAGATGGTTTATGTGTTTGTGCCATAAAACACAAGGTTTGTTATGTTGGGCCATAAAACATAATGGGAGTGGTTGTACCCTTGTAAAGAACTCTACATCTAGCTTAGTGTCGGAAATATTGTATACGCGACGTTAGGTTGGTTCTACCTCGAACTAGAACCCGGTATTTAGCTTTGTACCGGAAAGAGTGTAAGCGACGATTGTAAGGTTTTCTCCGCCGAGAAGGGAGCTTGTTGATTTAGTGAAGTAACTCTCGAGTTGGGTACTCGAGGAGTGGAGTAGGGCGGAAAGGAGATCCGTGACCGAACCACTATAAATCCTCGTGTTCGGTTTGCACTTTCCTTTCTTTATCTCTTTACTTTTATACTTGCACTATACTATTGTTTGTGATGTGGTTTGGTGTTCATGATTGTGTGACAACTTAGTTTACTATGCTTTATATTAGTCACAAACAATAATTGGTACTTTCATATTATAACAAGCTTCATAAGCGATTTGATACTAAAGATCTAAAGTTTTTAAACGATAACGTATTCACCCCCCTCTACGTTTCCACAATTGGTATCAGAGCCACGTAGCTCTTATTTTCAAAACAAATGGTTTTTAAAATAGAGTACGATCCATGTATCAAATTACCATTGAAGCGAAAAATAATATGAAAAATGCTTTGCAAATTATACTTAGAAATTTTGTTGTTAAATGTAACTTTGTATACAAGCTTGAAGGTTTTTTGAAACATAAAATAAAAGTTTGTTGAAAGAACTAGTAAGTATTGTATTGAGTGCTTATAGAAAATTTACGAAGAAATATGATTTTAAAGGAGTGTTTGGGATAACTATAAATTTAGTTGAAAAATCACCTCCGTAAATGTTTAAGATAAGTTACATAAGTAGATATGTTGTTAAATATGTGTATTATATGTTTACTATGAAATCTAGTAAGTCGCACACGTTTTCTCTATGTCAAATACTAGTTTTGGTGAATCTGTCTCAGAGGACCACGACACCAAATCTTATAAAGGGCGGATCCCTTTATTTGGTTCTATGGAATCCGTCTGCATGAAGATGCGCTTTTTTGGGCAACTTCAAAAATCATAACTAATTAACCGTAAGTCCGCATTTAGTCGAGCCACCTATCATTTTAAAAGGAATTGAGTCTACTTTCATTTAAAAATACTCTCATGGCCTGAGTCTAATTTTAAATAAGTGAAATAGACCAAATACTACAGTATGTCTAAAATATTGAGTTTCGCTTTAACATAAAAACTCAAAATTTTGAATCAAGCAATTTAAGTTGGTATTCTTAGAACTTTGATACAACTTCCTTTGAAACTAAATAATTTGGTAATATGTTTAAAGGAAACTAATCAAGCTTGGTATACATCGTCATATTTAAACGCAAAATGACGAAAAGTGTCTTTCTTGTTATGCTATGCTAAAATGACCACATGTTTATGTTGTTTGCATATATGTTGCTTGCTTATTTTTCAAATTGTTGTTTACACTTGTTTGTTTGCATAATATAAGTGTCAATCTTGCCATGTTATTTATTCGCTTGTTTGACGATTTCTTGTTTATGCACAATAGGTTATTTGCTAGATTTTGTGCACTAAGTTGGAAAATTGTTTTACCATCGCTTGTAGAATTAGATCACTTCGTTTGCATAGGTTATACTAACATTTCGCATAACTTATGAAATGTCATAACTCACTTAGCAATAAGTACTAAGTAAATTAGTCAAGTACTTTGAAAAATGAAGGTGTTAAGAGAGTGTTTGGTACAAGGACAAAAACAATGTTGTATGATGTAATTTATTTGTTTTACTTTGTAGGATGATAATATGACTTAAAACAATGTTGTATGCTAACCGGTTTATGCAGGTGGATAGCACAAGTGTGTTATCAAATTTTACCCATTTTCACTTTTATGTGAAAATCGTTAGCCCTTGGTCAAAGTCTATGCTCCACTATATTTGTATATGTGTTATCGACTTTTTCTAACTAGAAGTAATTAATGTCACATGTTTTAAGCAAAATTTCGGGTTTGGAAAACTCCCGACACCTAAAAATGGGTCTGTGAACTTTTCTGGTGTTCACGGATCAGACGGCACCAAAATGTTGGTACCGTCTGTTATGTATTTTGGTACCGCCATACCTGTACAGGCGGACCAGGCGGCACCAATTTACGGGTTCCGCCTGTGTAAAGAAATGGTGCCGTGGATCCTACAGGTAAGTTGTTTAATTTTACTAAATCCTGCAATCTAATTTGCCAAATTTTATTTCTAGGATAGTTGTTAATGCATATCTTTCATATCTCATTTAACACATCCTCAATAGATTAACTTAGGATGTTTGACATGATCTTAGACACTTCCATCTCATTAGAAACTACCATCTTTGTATGGATTAACCTCCAATAAGCCACTTAAGAAAACCACTAGGATTAACATTCGATCTTGTTGCTTCATTAACTTGAACTCCTCATCCTCGGACTCTTTACCTCTCAACATCTCATCACCCATTCAAGATGTGAACTTTCTAAACTTAAGTACTCCAACTCCACCACCAAAATCACCCACCATTATGACTACTTCACAACCATCCAAAACACCTTCACTACCAAAGTCTCCAAAACTTGTACTTTGTGCAAACACCACCAACATCTCCTCACCCGTTTGGATGACTTAGATGACTTACCGAGACTAACAAATCTAGACTCATTATTTGCAAAGATATCATACACAAGTCTAACATATGACTATAGATATTGTTTTGTATCTACATGTATTGCCTCACTTGGTTAACATGAAAATAATGTGTCATCCTTCAAGACGATAAGTATTTACATAGAGTCATAACTCACACGTATGTTAAAGACATACTATCAAGTCTTGTTATCCTTGAATTCAATCTAAGCTTTATAATCTCAACAAATTAGGATTGACAACTTAAGTATTTCATCCGAAATATTCAAGTATATGCGACTTACGATTGTAGTCATTAAAAGTCATATCCGAAAATCAACACCCAAGTATTTTAACAACACATGTTGAAACACTTATCCAAAACAAACAACCCATCGTGCCACTTATCCTCTTTGACACCTACTATCCTCTTCCATCTTTTAGCATCATTAAGCGTATTGCTCATGAACTTCCAAGAGCATGCTTTAAATCAAACGTGCCCTTTCAAGGCGAACCTATACCACAGCCCCTAAGCTTCATAGACATAACCAAAACTTCAAGCACTTCACCCACTAGTTGTAGCAACCAATGAACCATAAGAATTAGTATCCGTACTTTTTGTGTTCAACATCTATGGACAAATAATCAACCTAAGTACTCCCATAGCACAACAAACCCCTACATCACCACATCCTTATTTAGACACACTAGAAGACCTACCACCTAGATCAACCAATCCACCATCCTTGCCATCATTTGAATTCTTTGAGTGTATTGCTCAAAAAGCCCTTGTGTCCAACAGTTGTACTGAATCAAATGCACGTTTGAACAAACTCAACCATCCTTTCCCACATATAAGGACTTAGATAATTCATTACGGCTAGAACCTCAACTATCAAATAAGCATGGTGCTCTTGGTAATTGTTGTCAATTTCCACTAGGTATAAGTAGTACTACCTTCACAAATTATCAAAGTATTAGTAATACTTTGTCGTTAAACTTATGAATAAATTTCGTTAAACCTCAAATCAACATTTTAACAACATATGTTAAAATGCAATCTCAAAGCCAACATCATACACCCCAAGCAACAATGACTCTTGAGGAGTATACATAAGAAACTCGAGTGAATTCCTCTTGTCATCATCTAGTGATTATAATCTTGAGACCAAGTTTATTTAGATGGGACTATCCGATTCAAACACTTTGGCTTCATATCTTCATTTAGGAAAACATGATGTTTTGAAAACATTATGCCTAAGAAATCATCGTTAAGTTTTCATCTTGTTAAAAGGATATTGTATATCCTATGCATTATTCTCTCCTGCGACATAAATGGTTATGTTACAAGAGATTTCATTACACCTCATTGGCTAAATGATCTTGAAACGAACAAGTTCTATGAACTAGCGTATCAATTCATCTTGTCATACTTATTTTCATAAGCATGATAACTTTATCCCATGCGATAATCTCATTTGTTGAAAGATACTATTTGTATCCATTTCCTTTCAAGCATACATCATAACCTAACCTTGCTCAAACCTTGTGCACATCCAAGGTTAAAACTACACATCTCTAGAACATACACATGATCTATTAAAGTTAGTAACCTTATTTAGATTCTTGTCAAATAAAGTTCGAAAGAGCTTTCTTGAGAACATTCTTAATTTAACATATTCCATTCCCTAGTCTTAGATAATCAAATCACTTTTAAAGTATACACTTCAACGTAAAAGATGTCATCCATTAGATCATACAATTAGCTATGTAATTTGAACAACCTTAGATTCTAAACACAAGATTAAAACATATTGTTTATCAACACACCATTGATAAAATTCATGTGTATAACATGACATCTTCATCACCTTAGTTATATTGCATATTAGTTGTGTCACATTAAGCCAAGTATTGGTAAACTATCATCTTTTATGCACTTTGATAGGCAAAAGTAGGAGTTCCCATCTTTCTAACATGAGAATGACTACTGGAGAACCTATTGCACTAGAAACTCAATTTGACCTAACGGTTGAATTGCTTCACGAGAGAAGTTGGGTATGTGGAATCACCCGTAAAAATGGTCGTGTTTAGCCTTAATTGAGCACCGCTAGTAATAGTCTCATATTCATTCTCCAACTTGAAAAATCTGTTTTCCTATACTTGCCTAAAGTAAGTGTTAAAACATTGATAGTTTGCCTCGCCTTAGGAATACTAATCAAACAAGTAGTATATATGACTTTTCTTTTAAAACCACTTGCATTGCACTTACATGTGTTGATTACATGTTCTTGTTTAATACGATAAGTTGATTTGACATTATCTTAGTGTTTGATAACTAGTCAAATGTGTAAACCTTAGTAAAACCACTTGCATTGCACTTACATGTGTTGATTACATGTTCTTGTTTAATACGATAAGTTGATTTGACATTATCTTAGTGTTTGATAACAAGTCAAATGTGTAAACCTTAGTACGGTTTTATCTTTATAATGCTTGTATTCTTGTTTCATGCTACTAAACGTTTAAACCTAAACTTTATTTGCATGATACTTACTTTTGAATTATCTTTAGCATGATTAACATGTTGCTTATGAACTCATAATATGTCATTTTGATACGTGATAATTTTGATATGATATATTTGTGTTTGAAAGCTATTAGTTGGCATTCATTATATCTATGTGTAGTACGATCTAAATGATACATGCTCCAAATTGTTATGTCTTAAACATGGCTTGCATGACTCTTTCATCTTGTTTCTTTTGCTTCTTGTCACACTATTTGTTTGCTACGTGTGCACATATAATCATCAAAGTGCTTTTGGTATGACAAACTTTTAGAATCCTTTTATCTTACAAATTAATCACATAGATTATTGTATATCCAAGTATGCTTAAGTGTCTAAGTCTAACGACAAAACAATCTCATATTGAAATGTCTTGAATAAAGTCGTATTCTTGCATAATATGATTGTTTTGATGCTATCTTGTGTGGTGATTCCTTGTCTACTAAGTGCAATGTGTTGTTTTTACTTATATAATATGTTATCATTTGATTTCTATCATGTCAACATCTTTTGTCACTAACAAATTTGTTTTGTAGGTTGATAACAAATTATTTGTTATCTCACTTGGTTCTAACTATTATATGCTCATTTTGCATAATCCCCTTTATTGCTACGTAAATTAGTACTATGCTTTATGGGACCCCTACAATTGCATATAGTTTAAAAGCATATAGAATTAAGTTCTATAGGGTTGGCTTTGCATTTTTGTCTTTCAACCGACCTCTTTCCAAATCTCATTTTTGCTTCCGCTTTCCAAAAATCATCTCCATCATTATTTAGTTATAACAATACTCTAATCCTCTTCACTTCCTATTAGGAATCCACATGCCTCATCATACGATCATCTTGTATTAATCGAGAAGAGGTACGTGACTTTAAGGATGAAGTTCATTGTATGCTAACCATCATCCAAGAAACATCACTAAGCTCACCTCTTTCGTTAACACCAAATAACCTCCTAAACACTTTGTTGTCATTCCTTATTTGATACATTACACATTATGTTGGATGTCCACCAATTAAGGGGGAGAGAAATTCATTCACATAATTGTCTTTTGTCAAATTTTATGTCTCTTAGACTCTACAATACCAACACATAGGTAAACACCACTTAGCTAAAGCCGGTTCATGAAACCACAACTAGTTCAACCTTTTCGCACCAATATCTCATCAAGTGAAAATGCATCATGTGTTTTACAAAACTTCTTCATCTCCACATATAGGATTTTCCTTAAACTAGCACCTTACAACTTCACTATCTAGAACACCATCATAGGATCTTATCCTTTTCTCGCTTATCATGCATGTCCTTGTCGGTTGCAAACGATATATTAATCAAAACAACCATCTCCAACACGTTGGTCCATCAAACTCTCACTCATATGATGTCATTCTCATCCTCATATAGGTACTCATTATTAGTATTTTCCATATTGTCTTCACTTCTTTTCAAAGTGATAATCATCCATGTCGGTCAAAACCATGCTAATACTACCTTTCCCATTGTCACCTAGAATAGGTCATTTTATAATTCGTGTCAATCAATGAACAATTTATCTTCATCACTTTTATATCTTTTGGTATCTTCATTATAATATTCTTAGATAGAACGCATTATTGATTATTCTTGGGTTGAAGCATATGAGAACTTGCTCAAAACAATAGATTGTTAGCATCAATAAATCATTCAAATCATAACCCTTATGCATCATTGAAATGCAATGTCCATTCATATTTTTTTCCTCTTAGCTTTGGTCATTTGACATGACGAAAGGATTGCATGAATCCATATCTTTTATACATATGAGTTTCTAACTCCTTAATAGCTTCCTACCTAATCACCACCACCTTCCATCACTACTTTCACTAATCATCACCACCATGGATTAGCGAAAACTTGCTTTTGTAAATTTCGAGTCATCTACCATCACCACATGAATCCTACTAGTAAACCGACACCAACACTAGCACCACTAGTGGCACACCGTGGAAGACTTCATATCTTCTTTCTAGGAACTATTTTGTAGGCTTTTATCATATTATATTCTCACTTTTCTTATGATTGTAATTAGGAGACTACACTTCATGAGATCTTTGATTATATCATTTATCACATATATACATCTTATTTTTCTTTGTGAAAAGATGAAATATATTGCACTAATGTTTTTCATTGTAGGTTCATCATCATATACACTTGATTGTATATAACTTACTCATCTAAGGATGAAGTTTGCATCAATTATTTTTCTTATTTTAGGTGCTTCTTGACACCCTAGAACAAGGAGGAATATCCTTTAAGCACTCATATTGCATCGCCTATACACTTGGTTGTATATGACATATTTGTCTAAAGACAAAGCTTCTATTATACTAATATTTATTTTGAAGGTTCATCTTGACGCCCTAGAGCAAGGGAGCTTCGTCAAGAATTTCTTGAATGCATCTTATACACACTTTGTTGTATAACACTTATTCGTCAATGACGAATATAGTTTTGCACTAATATTTGTTTTGTAGGTTTTAATCATACCCCGACGCCTCAAACAAGGGGAGCAACCGTCGAGGGGAGCATGCACGCATTTAGCATCATTCTCACTTTTCAACAAGCATTTGTGCTTTGATAAAAAGTGGAGAAAATAGGCTAACATTGCTATGCATTTTTCTTTTCATATATTTCTCATAATTTTTGTTGCATAAAACTAACCTTGATGTAGGTTAAGCCTCTTTATTTGATCCATGGATTCGCTACCAAACAAGGGACGGATTGAAGTGGACGATTTAACTTCACTAGGGATGATGCAAGCTCGCCTTTTTGGGAGATATAAAGTTAAACTACTAGAGTTTACTAACACTTGACAAAATATATTTTATTTTGACAAGCACTCTTTACAAAAGGTAACTAGACATTTTATTAACTAGTTACATAATACATTTTACATGTTTACCTTGATAAACTTTTTAATCTAAAATGGAAATACATGTTACATCATGTCATGCATCATCTTTGAAATCCTTGAAAGATCACTTGAATATTTTGGTTAGATTGACACTCAATATATCAAATGTGATCTTAGTAAGATTTAGTAATATCTTGGAAAGATTTGAAGAAAGATTTTTAGATTCTATGTCGTGCACCCACGACACCAAATTGCATAAAGGACGGAACCCTTTAAAGGGCTCCTTGGTCCGTGGACGCTCCTGACCACTTTTGGCTATAAATAGAAGCCCATTGTTTTCCCATTTCTTCACCACTTCAAATCACATCTTCTCCACCTTCTTGCATACATTTAGATCAATCATTAAAAATGTAGTAACATACATTAAACACCCTAATGATCATGATCATAATGCTTCCAACATTCATCTTTGTTGTAAGCATACTCTTTGATCAACCAAGGAAAGCGTGGAGATCTAGCCATCCCCACTCACCACAAGCTGAAGATCTATCACAAAAAGTTTAGGAAACTTGTGATCTTCATCATGAAGGCTTCCTATCAATGGAAGTTCATTTAGAAGTAGTTATTCATAAAAATTAGACATTTGTGTCATGGATCATTAGTGTAAACATCATTGCATCATAACAACACTTTCACCAAACTAGATTAGATGGTTTATGTGTTTGTGCCATAAAACACAAGGTTTGTTATGTTGGGCCATAAAACATAATGGGAGTGGTTGTACCCTTGTAAAGAACTCGACATCTAGCTTAGTGTCGGAAATATTGTATAGGCGACGTTAGGTTGGTTCTACCTCGAACTAGAACCCGGTATTTAGCTTTGTCTGGGAAAAGTGTAAGCAACGATTGTAAGGTTTTCTCACGAGAAGGGAGCTTGTTGATTTAGTGAAGTAACTCTCGAGTTGGGTACTCGGGGGAGTGGAGTAGGCGGAAAGGAGATCCAAGGATCGTTATTTTTATTGTGTTGATGATTCGGGTGGTCTTGGATGATCAAAATACATGTTTGCCATAGTTAGAGAGTTAGTAGAGAGGGTGTTCTTGCTAGAGGTTTACACAAAGTATGGAATATTAGATTGAAGCACCACCCTTCCATGGACGGAAGGGGTATTTATAGTTACAACTAATCGCCCTCCTATCGGATGTGGATCGGGCATACGATGGGTAAAGACCGTCCTTCCTCCACGGTGTTGCACTAAACTAATCTACGCTACAAACTAACTAATAAACCGCTAAATAGTAAATAACTACAAGTCTACGAGCTAACTTATGCTAGATAATATTTGGGGTGACCGACTCTTCACTATGGAATTTTCTAATTCCTAACAATCTCCCTAAGGAGGTCACCCCATGTTTTACATTTGAATCCTAGCATTCTATTCTTGACTTTGTTCTTGAGCTCGAGACTTCAATTCTTCAATTCGTAAATCTTTGTGCTTAGCGGTGACACTTCATAGTCCGTGATATTTTGTACTTTTAGTGGAGGTCTTTGATGCGATCCACATCTTTGATGATCTTCGAGCTTTCATTGAGATCATCACCACAAGAAATCTACGGATCACCCTTTATTGTGTTGCCATCATGTGAAGTTGTGACTTTCGACCGACATGCTCACACTTTTGAATCATGACATCTTTCCATCGAGTAGCGGAAGCTTTCTTGGTTCATGATATTTGCGCAGCTGTAGCGAAGCATAGTATAAAAATATCGTAACCAGTTATGTAGATATGCACCACCATGATTCCTTCAATTAAGTGTGGATGTTGTGAGCATGCGGCTTTGGATTGACCGCTCGATTCGATCACCGCAACCATCCAAATGTACCGCAAATAACGATTAGCAATAAAACACGAAAGTGTCTTTGATCACTTCGTTGAATTGAGGTACACGCCCACGGTTTCCGTTGATCAAGACAAATCTTGCTGTGATCGGTAGGATTCCTAAGAATCTCCTTGACGGGGTTTCGCACTGTTCTAGGCGTTCTCAAACCGAACGTCTCAAAGAAGACAACACGGAGTGAGTGAACCCGTGATTGATATTCACCGATTGATGAAAATGATATGAAAACAATCGCGTATTGATTAAAGAAAGAGTTTTGTAATACGAAGGTTTTATGAGTAAGATCAATTTTCAAACAAAATACTTTTGTATTAGAGAATGAGTACACATTCGACGTGCTAGCGAAAAGAAGAGATTCGCACATCGAACGGTTTTCTAAAAGTATTTTCAATCGAGATACTTTTGAATTTGAAATGAATACACATTCGACGTGCAGAGAAAAGAAGTTTTGCACATCGAACGGTTTTCCAAAAGTATTTGTCAATTCCATTCCTGGACCAAGGTTGATTCACGAGTGAATCGCCCCATCGTTCATCCGGTTGTCACAAGCTTGATCTTACGAGAAGATCTCACATGTCACCCACCAAGAGCTTGTTTGATGTTGGCTCTAGAAGGATTTCCATCTTCATCGTGAATATTTTCATATCACTCGGATGTTCGGCAATACCACAAGGATAATGCGTGGGACTCTTAATATATTCTTACTTTCCACATTGTGTGAAACAACAAGTCTTCAAGAATAGTGTCCTAATGAGATATTGTGGATGATCTCTTGGCTCTAGACTCAATTGTGCATATTTGGTTCTGTCTTGGGAGACTAGGAGAGGGTCTCCTTCTTCAATATCAACAATCTCTAAGAGAAAGTCGATAGATTATGTAGGTTCACCCCGAGAATGAAACAAGCCCTTTTAAGAGGAACTTGAGTAGCTTGGGAAGTTTAGGTGCGGTCGTCCATCGGGTCCATGACGTCTTGTACAACACCTGGCGTTACCTTAGTAACCACCAGAGCATATGTATTGAACCGGTTTACGCCCTAAGGTTGAATTGATGGAGGCTATTTCTTTTCACCCTTTCTCATTCATTTCTTTTCATTCTTCAACCCCTTCAAGTGCTTACCGAGACTTCATAACTAGAACCTTGTTGGGTTTATTCCATTCTAGCTCTATCTCATCCGCACTCTTCCCATATTCTCATATTCTCCTTTTTCAATATTCCTAAGGACTCTACACTATCTAGTGGATTGTCCTTGGAAGATCCCTCCGGTTCTGGCTGGATCGTGGGAACAAATAACTAACCTTACCAACCTTATAACTCCATACATTAAAGTAAAATGGTCGGTCTTTTGGTATTGTTCATTCCTTCTTTGAAACCAATTGAAAGATCATTTGGAAAAACAATCAAGGTACTTGTGATACGAGATCAAAGCATTTTGTACCTTAATAGTTTTGATCATTTAGAAAATGCTCCCCCTCAACATGTGCATATGATTTTGAAATTGTTTAGCACATGGAGGCAAGAGTTCTTTGAAATAATTTCTTGATCACAATTTCCATGGAAAAAGCCATTTGATTTTCTTTGGTAAATTCTCCCCTCAATATGCATAGGATATTTGAAATCATTTTTATCACATAAAGGCAAGAGTTCTTTTGAAGCACATCCACGATTACAAAAGCCATTTAAGAAACCATTTGAAAACTCAATCAAGGTACATTATGTTAAAACATAAAAGCATTTGCACCTCGATAGTTTCTTTTCATTTAAAATGCTCCCCTCATTATATGCTTCGAGATTCAAAGCGCTTAGCACATATGAGAGAGCGACTGCTGGCGAATCAAAGCGATCAACTTTTATCAAATTTCATTATTAAATCACAAATTCTCCCCGATCAAAATATCAAACCCTTTGAGATTTTGGATCCCAAGTGATTTAATAAGGTTTAGAAAACATAGGAGAAAATGTGGCGGTTTAAATACTCATCTTGTTTTTGATAAATGCTCCTCCTCAACATGTGCATTGTATATTTAAAATCGTTTGGCACATGGAGCGTGGAGTGCCTATAAAGGACTAAAACCAATTCCATTAAAACATATATGATTTAAATCACGATCTCTCCCTTGATCAAAATTTCAAACCAATTAGGGTTTTGGATCCCGATTGATTTAAATCATTTAGAAAGTTTTAGGAAAGACGTGGCAAGATTTAATTTTGAAAATGATGATAAGGACCGATTTAGACATTAAAGATTGTTAGTGTCGGTATGATAGTTTTTAAGAGATCTTTAAGTAAAATAAAACAATTTCACAATCAAACAAGAAGTAAAAATTTCATTTTGATGATCTTTGAGTTTTAAAGAAAATCATACCATGACATAACATTAAATCTTTAGATCACCACATTTTAATGTACACACGGACTTTTATGAAGAAATATCGTTTGAAAATATATTATTTTAAATCACTCTCCCCTCAATCCATGACCGTAGTCGATAATTGAGTGACTCAAGTTTTGATAAAATGAAGTCCGTGATTTTCAAAATTTAGTCCAATATATTTTCAAAACAACATTTTCCATTTTCAAAACAATTTAATTCAATTTACTCAAAATTGTTTAAAAATGGTATCCTCGCACAAAGATACGTTAGGTGGTTGAGAAGCTTCGTCGTTGTTGTCGAGGGCATGGAAGAAAAACCGTCTCACGACGCAGCGAGACTTCTTCTTACGTTGCATTTTGAATGCCAACCGAGGTCAAATTAAGCTCCGTTTCTTCACCAATTAGAAGAAAACCATCTATCGATGCAAAGGAGACCTCTTACGTTGCATTTATGCCAACTCTCCATAGAAGTCCAATTAAGCTCCGTTTCTTTAATTGTCAACCTAAGATATAGTTACCCTTCCTTTCGCATCCAATCATATTAACTGTAGGATCCGGATCGGGAACATTCTTATAACCAATATACCGCATACGTTAGTGAACACACATACAAATATATGGTGGTCGACATCACCCAAACAACAATCGACTAATAATAGACCAATGCAACATATCAAACAGATCATATAAATGTATGGAATAATGTGTTAATCAAACACTAATCATCTAATCCTAGCAATCATATCCTAGGCACCTAGTCCTTCAACATAGGTTAACATCATTTTAATTAAGCATATTAGGATAATTAAGAAAGCCCGTTAGATGATGTAGATTTGAAAACCTTATCCCCTCAATCCATGACTCATTTTATGAAAAGTTTAAAGTCAAGTCATTGATTGAGTTTGCAAATTTTATCGAAAACTACGAATCGATTGATTTGTAAGCAACTCATTTTCCACCATTTTGTTAAAACAACAAATATTTTTCTCAAGAATTTTAGAAGGAAAAACATTTGTGTAGGAACAATGATCTTTCGACATACTTTCCTTGTTTTGTTTTAGGATAAGTGCACGAAATTTGTGAAAACGTTTGCGAAGCACTTTCCTTCCTTTTAGAGCGGGTTGCTATCTCGAAATGATAGCAAGCCATAGTTAAAGCACGGGTTGCGATCAAGTAAGCGCAAGCCATTATTTGAAGCCCGGGTTAAATGAAATAATCGTAAGCCACATTTTTGAGACATGTTTAGAAAGAAATATTTACACCTCCTCGCTCGAACTTCATCTATGGTCCCGTGCCATTATTGAATGACATTTCTAAGACCGTAGATGTTATCGATACTGAAGACATGTCTTGAGAAAACAATATTTTTGGTTTTTTTTTTTTCAATTTTCTAATTTTTTATGGGTTTTTTAAAGGTTATCGATACCAGAAGACATGTCTTGAGAAAACAATATTTTTGGTTTTTTTTTTCAATTTTCTAATTTTTATGGGTTTTTTAAAGGTTTTATATTTTTCTATTTTGTTTTGATGGTTTTATATTTTCTATTTTCTTTTTGTTGGTTTTATATTTTGTATTTTGTTTTTCGATAAATATATTCAAGGATAGAGTAGATGATATAGTTAAAGAGGATGATGATACTGATACCGAGATAAGGATATCGAAAGACGCGTCGTAGAAGATAGAATTCGTCATCTCTTAAACATCCACCGCCAAAGCTTCCAAGGGCTCTTGCATTGACGAAAGAAATTGAACCATCCGAAAGTGAGACTTTGGCGACTTCCCCAAACCGAAAATCCTTTAGCCGAAGCGTAATCAAAGGTTTCTTACAAGCTTTCTTAGCCAGGTGCACAAGGAAGCACACCATTATCATAAATCCATTGCTCCATTTAAGAATGATGATCGAGGATCTCCATTCGGGTTATATCATCAAGAAGAACAAGAACGTATCATCCCACGCATAAAATAATCTTCTCAAATTTCTTTTCTCCGACGTACAAGCAATCCATTCCAAAAAGGTGTCAAGAGAACAATTCCCAAGTAGTTGAATTGATGCGATCGGGCTCTTTGTATAATGCTCAAGAACTCTCCGAACACACATCATGAGGGAATGAAAACACCTTCCCATGTTCACATTTTCTTCCCGGATGATCGTGTATGAAGCTCAAGAACCCAAGTACACCAATGCCCAAGAGCTCTCCCGAATACACATCATGGGGGAATGAAAACACCTCCCCATGTTGCATTTTCTTCCCCGATGATCGTGTATGAAGCATAAATATCCAGTATACCAATACACAAGGAATGAATAAGCGATAACATTGAAGAAGCGTGCCAAGTCATCGATTATCTCTGCGGGTGACAATCTCTGGATGTCAACACGGAATAAGTGATTATATCTCCGAATCACCGATTAAGCACTCAAGTGAAACAGTGAGCATCCCCAATGTACATAATCTCTCCCCCGATCATTGCGATACCATCGAAATCACCACACACTAGTGTACCTCTTTATCTTCAAAAACTTTTCTAACATCACTTCCCCACGAGAAGAAATACTAACACTAAACGCCTTGATGAGTAAAACCTTGAGTTTCTCTGCGGTCATGACATTTGTTTTCCGGGATATCTTCAATCACTTAGAAGAATTAAGTTCATCAAGTTTACTCGTCATGAGTCAAACCTTGAGTTTCTCTCATGTAATAACATTTGTCTTCCGGGGTATCTTCAATTAATTAGAAGTATTAAGTTCATCAAGTTTACTCGCGTTTAGGTGCTTATCTCCTTACTCCTTGGCCGGTTTTGACACTTGTAATCAACAACTCTTTGTAAGTCCGTATACTAGAAATATTTTGAGAAGAACATCATTAGCTCGGATGTATCATGAGAGTCAACTTGTCAAGAATAACGTGAGCAAGTCTTGTAAAACCCGAAAATCTAAAACGCGTAAAAAGACTATTTTGCCCCTAAATTAAAACTTATAAAATGCGTAAAATCCGTCATGCACATTAAATGAAATTCCAATCTAACATGTAAATGATTAACTAACCTATACGAGATCGAGTTACGTTTAAGTTAAAATGAACCACATGTTTTCTAATGCTTTGCATGGGACAAATTCTAAATTACATGCAATACAAGTCACCTTACAAAACCTATAATACTAAGGTAGAATTACATTTGTGTGATCACCTTATACCCGTCAAGTTGCATGCCCACTCTCCACATCAAAGCCCACCCAATATATTATGAACCAACCCATCATATATATATCCTTGTTTTTTTTTTCGTCTCACAAATTTGATACACACATAAAATGCAAACCTAAACCCTAGTTTCATCAAGTCGGCTGCAATCTCTGCCTCTCCTCCAGTCGATCCAAGGCAAGCTCATAAGGTTCCAAGGTTGCTGCTGTCGTGGTTGTGGGTACTTTTGGGTTCGTTTTCTTCCATTCGACGCATCAAGGTTTTGCATCATCTAAACTCTTTTCAATCCCTTCTTTGGTATTCATGATTCTGTCGTGTACTATTCCACTTGAATACATGTTTTTACTCCATCAAACATCACGTAAATAATGAGAATAAGTTACATAAATCATGAGCTGGGATCACATAAAATAACGAAGAGCGTATACATAAAATCATGAGAATAATTCCAGCAATGCGTTTTGTTTCATACTTTTTAAACCTGCTATCATAAATGCATAAATCTCATTCGACTACTCGACATATTTAATCTGCTTTTGAGCCACTATATTTGACCACTCAACAATTGGTTAAGACTTCCTATCACGACCATTAAAATTGCCTAACCATCGTTTCTTTTATTTTGTCGTTGGTACACTAGTTGCATGTAAGAACTATCGTTACAAGGATAATAAGTGTAGTACATTAAAGTACATTGTGAATACATGCTACTTTGACCATAACCATTCACCCATATACATGTTTGCCGTCGGATATAAAAGGATAATACTTATTGCATAGGGTCAAGGTCACGCTCATGAAAATTGGTCCTTGAAACTGCTTTTTACTAATAACACTCACATGGCACTTTCTTTTGTCATTAACATGTGTAATGGAGCTTGAATCACATTTATATATCTAGGGTTATTGGTGTCAAATGGAACTAGACCTAGGGCTTGCTTTTGTTAAGTTAATGGGCGTATAATTCTGATTTTTGGGAAGGTATAGGTCTCGACATAACAAGGGTTCACAAGGGATTATGGTAACTTGTATTAAACATGTTAAAAGGTAAATCACATGTATGGAATCTCACTATTGATCTAGAGCTTCGTTAGTTGTCATTGTTTTGGTTTTGTGAACCTCAATCTAAAATAGTTAACCACATTAGATCATCTAAACTCATATTAATCGAGTTAAAATGACTTATAACGTGAATTGAGTACATGATTTTAAGCTAGGACTTGTTATACATGTTCATATCCGAGCAATACAAAATTTAGGGTTAGATTCATAATTATTGGGACTAAAAGGTTTGTTTGTTAACTATAATGACTAAAAAGGCTAAATGAGTGAAATACGTAAATGTGTCATATTTACATTTTAAACCCTACACTTTAAGATATTTACAATATAGACCCTATTCTTTAAATTATGATTTGATAAAGCCTTGAAATAGGATATTTGTCTTATTAAACCCTTATGTTTACCATTTGTCATTTGTAACCCATAAGTTTGGCTAATGAATGATTTGTACTCTAAAATGTTGTAATTCATCCGTCACTAAGAATAAGAATATACTTACAACTCTAAGAATGTTAATGCGATGAATCCGTTATAACTTTAATGATGCTAATAAGTATTAAATAAATCATAATCCGTGTAGATTCGTTGGAGAGACAGCGACGTTACATCTTCGTATTCGCTCATTCGTTGCTTTTCTCTCATTTGCTTTAAAGTACGGATATTACATCTTACTTTAAGACACTTGTGTTATCGTCTGATATTCGACCTTTTAGTAAAGGTTCCGTATGATGTTCTTTTCGCTCGCTTTTCTATTTTACTTACTAGGATTCCCAATGCCATTGCTATGAACCCTTTTTCACGAATGTTTGATCCGTTGTTTATATGAACATGTTCTAGTGAACTATGCAATATCCGATGTGAACTTATGTTAGCAAGATTTTGTTATGCACAATCGTTGAACCTTGCTATGGTTGATTATGAACTTACGCTTATGAATGTATGATATGCCACCGTGATATGAACTTGACGACTTCAATATCCGAATATGAACCTTATGATATGAAGTTATCGATATGTTATCTGTGACCTTTATGATGAATTATGATCCGTGTCATTTATGACAACTGCTTGACCCGAGTTAGTTTGACACCGAGCCAAATATTTCACTACTCATGGGGTTCCATGTCCGTGTCGTTGATGCACTCGATATGACTCTAAGGCGATAGAGTGATGTTCTCCACGCCTCGGAGGTGAAGCATATTTTTGAATATGTAGGAAGGGCGTATGGATGCATCCTAGATCCGATCCATTATCCGATATGTTTTCGGTGAATGATGTCGGTATGCAATACGCGTCTTCACAAAAGTCTGGAGCTAGCTACTCCATTGGTTACCTAAGGTCTCCTCATATTATATAAGGTATTCCGAGGTCACCCTCGAATAAGAAAGTTACTACGATATGATATGTTCGGGCTCGTGGTAGTTAACTAAATCTTTATCTGTTATTTACGTGTTAAGTATTCGATTATGATTCGGTATGTTCAAGTGTTTACAATTATGAGCTAGGCTTATTATGTGATATCATATGTTTTTATGCTTTCGTATGTTTATATGCCTACCGCTCGCTATGCTAAGATATGATTAATTTGTTTAGATATGATTCGCATGTCGCCATCGATTGTCTCATTAACTTATTGTTATGTGAACTTTTGATCCGAGTGACGACTACGTTAGTGATAATCAATTGTTCGAAAGTTTAGTAAGTATAATTGTTCCGTTAATCGGTAAACTTTACTTATACGTTAGGGTATCTATCTGCTTATGATTTGGTGCCGCCATGATTGTTTGTTTGTTTCATTGCTACAATATTGAATTAAGTGCTTTAAATGTTGATTAATTGATTTGTATGAATGCCATGTTTATTTACTAGGAAGTGTTTAGTTAGTCATTAGACTTTCCATTTGGCTTATCGTGTCTGTTATTTTGATATGCTATGTGTTTGGTTGTTCGATATGTTTTGTTTGCGTCATTAATGTGCTATGTAATGTCTAAACTGTTATGTGGTTGTTTGATTTACGTATATTTGTGCTTCCGCAGAATCCTAAAGATCCTTCGTCATTATTTCATTTTATTTTCGTTATTTGTATCTTTGTTGCTTTTAGCTTTTGTTTTGTTATATCATTCCTTTGGGCTTTGTAGCTCGGCGCACTTTATTTTCTATGCGGTGTTTTAAGCATTCAAGATGAGCTTATGGGATAGGTGATCGGGTTTGAGAGTAGAGTGAGAGCAAAGATTTGACCATAGAGATCTTAGAATTATTTTGGTTATTAAGTTATTTATGTTTTCTTTTGAAATTTTGTAAAGACTTCCACTTTTGTATAGTACTTAAAGTTCGATATGAAAGCAGATTTGTGATATCTTTACCCTTGTCGGGTTGGGGTGTTACAAGTCTAATTAGGGATTAAATTTGGCATTTCAAACTCCCCAATTAGTGCTCTCCCTAAACCGACAATCTGCTTGATAAATGCCGAATAAGAAGAAGTCTTTGATAATCACATGCAACTCGTCTTTTAGTCTTCTAATCATTCAACAGAAAATGTAGAACCGTATTGTGAGACTCGACCTTCTTCTAGATTGTCCGGTTGGGGAATAGATAGTTAACATCTTCAACTCACACCAAAAAGCATCCCACCAAAAGCATCCCAATTAACTTACATCTTGCAAATCCCCTTAACTAAAATCCTCCCAATCAAACAAGAAATGTAAAGATGTTCATCAAGGAAATCGTGAATCGTGCCACAACGAACACACAAGATGGTAAGCTAAACTACCAATCACATCAAACAAGAAGAGAGATTGTTCGAATCATCATGTTGATGTATACGTGAAGCATTAACCGGAAGCAATTTGTCGATAAACTCATCAATCCGAGTGAAGATGTCAACCAACGGCTCTTAGAAGAAAAACTCCATGTGAAGATGACCGATAATAAGAAGCTCGATTCTTACATGAGTTTAGAGCCGTATGACCATTTAAATTCTCAAATATCAATCATTCTTCTCCCCCTCAAGAATTGCATACGGAGATGCCATTCTTGACTAAATAAGTGAAAATCATCCGAATGTTCTATTCACACTTCTCTCCATAAAATAAGCACATGATGTCGCCATCTTCATTATAATCGAGCAAGTGGAATGAGAAAACAATCGGTGGTATCCGGTTCACTTGATGATCAAGCGCATAGAAAAAGTATGAAGCATGTTGATGAGAATGGTCATAATAAGAAGATTTCTCTTCTTCCGAAGATAATGCGCATCAAGCGCATACATTCTTTTCTTTGAGAAAGCGAGGCATGAACTGTTGTGTTCATACGTCATAAGAAGATTTCTCTTCTTGGAAGATAAAGCGATCTAAACGTACACTTTTCTTTTCTTTAGAGAGCGAGGCATGAACTGTTGTGTTCATACGTCATAAGAAGATTTCTCTTCTTTCTAAGATAATGCGCATCAAACGTACACATTTCTTTTCTTTGGAGTACGAGGCTGAACCGATGTGAGCAGCACGTCATTATCTCTCTTTTCACTCTCTTAGCAAAACATGTAATTATCCCCATTATCATTCTCAGAGGCTCTTTGTCGTGACGGTGATGGAAAACCCAATATGATGAATTTGACCCAAGTAAACTAACCGAACTCGTGACTTAAACTTGCACATATGTAACAAAGAGCGGTGCCGAGACTTCATGCCCATTTGAATCTCTAAGTACTCTATACTCTTCAACCAACCAACCATCGAGTATAAGACATTATATCACCTCTTGAAAATCCACAATTGAATGTGACTTTGAGCACTACAACGTAACTCCTTAAAGTGATAGTTATTTTGTGGTGGTATGAGCCCAATTCCCAAGTGGTAAAAGAAAAGGTAAAAGACACCCAACAATAACTAGATTTCCAAGTCTTCATTTTTGATATTAAGCTCGAACAAGGATCTTGAAGAATCTTCATCCATCCATCCCCTGATATCTTCAGATACTAAGTACACTCACCCGTGATAATTCACTTCAACCTCAAATAAATAATACTGAATTAACGCCGTTGTCACATCTTCTGGTTAATTGCTCAAATCTAGCCTCTTAGACATTTAAATGAACTTCGATAATGGTTTCATCCCGACCATGGTTAAATGCACATAACCCCGTAAAACCATGTAATAACCAAAGCGCCATGACTAATATCCAACACACATCCAATTCATGAAGTACACTCTTTTATCCTTCTTCAAACGAAACGTAGCACCAACATCAAGAGATCTCGAAATACACTTTCCTTTCTCCAAGATGGTTCCATCGATGCGGATTTTACAATTCTATGGTTTAAACCGAAATAGTTTCTTCGTGGGATTTACAAAACCAAGAATAAACGGTAAGAAAGATCCGAAATGCACTTTACTATTACCAGGATGTTTCCATTGTCACGGATTTTACAAGTCTATGATTTTAACCGAGAAATAGATTCTTTCGCAGATTTTACAAAATCAAGACAAAACCGTAAACAATGTCGCTTGAATGTAATGACAACTTTGGTTTCGGTGAATATCATTTTGGGGAACATGCGGCGGTTCATCAACGGTTCAAAATCCAACATCATCAACATCATCAACCATCCAATAAATACTCGTAAACACATCATTCGTGACGCTCGTGGCCATTGCGATGTCAACATGAGAAGAAAACCCGATATATCAAACTTGATCATGAAGTAAACTTCCTCAAATTTGTTACTTAAACTTGTACTAATCCTTGTGAAGAAGAAACGGTGTACCCAATGTACAAAACCTCTTGACATTCTCGGTTGAGTGAGACATCAAGTGATAGTTACGTTGTGGGTTAAACGAGAAAGAATCACAACCGTAATTAAATAGCCAAGTCTTTATCACCTCTATAAACGCCCAAACAAGTCATCTTGGAAGGGTAGAAAGAAAGAAGACGAAATAAGTGAATGCCCGAAAACCTCACTTCAATTTCAAATAAGAAATATCGAACTCAAACAATCCCATAGTCACCATTGTTCAATCATTAATTCAAGCCGTGACATAATAATCTCCGTGAAAATGTATACAACAAAGTACCAAACCTCATAGCACGATGAAGTCACATCATCAAATCTCATTGATAATGCTCCTCCTCAAGTCTCATTATCACATTAACTCTCGAGATCATATCAAATATCATTGCCCAATAAGTCTCATAATCAACATTTATCGACAAATCATTTCAACAACACTCATATAATCCAACTCTCTCATCATAATCCAATTCCAATAGATGTAATGACTCCCAACATGCCAAATCAACGTTATGCTCGAGGTCTAGTACAACATTAGTAGTACCGATAAAAATAATCTTCAAGGTGAATAGCTCGACCAACATGAGTAATCACAATTTTAGCAATACAAGGTGCCCACTATGTATTCACCAGCCAAGTATATTCAAACTCATTTCACACCTCAAGTTCGGCTCACTTCACATACTCCAATAGCCATTTGATTCAATATCAAAAGGAACTCATTAATACATAAAGGCCAATGTCACATATTCGGATTCAAAATCCACAAATTCATCATATCTCAACATCCTATAACACTACACATAAGTCTAAGGAAACCAATCCAGGTATATTCCCACGTCGCATATCACTACTTCACGGCCCCATGTATCAATTTCTGGCCCAAGAGTCAAAGAAAACCAATGCACGGCCCATTTACATAGCGATTAACGTTAGCCCATTTACAAACCCTAATATACCGGATATAAGTCTCAACACATCTCTTCCCTAATCCCTAATCTCACTTACATTATTACGCCTCTCTCCGAGAAAAAACACCAAACCCCAAACATTCCCCATCAACAAAATTATCCGCCACCAAGATAAGGGCAAACCCTAATCAAATTAGTCCGCCACTTCTTTTCTTCCCGGTTATCTCTTGAGATTACTCACCACGTGGATGGTAAGAGTATAATCAATTAAGCCACAGGATGGTTTGGAGACTAGGACATGGCTTCACAATCATTGAAAAGGTAGGTTTAATTTGACTTGTTTGATATCGTTTACCAATGATCGAATCATGAAGATTGGAAGAGACCCCTTATGGTTTTGTTCTTTCTTCAACTTATTCAGATATTGAAACAATCATAGATCTATGATGTGTATTACTTTCTCGTGTGACAAAACTTTCGAGTCATGAAGAACTCAAGATAGTCACGAAGAATGAAACTGAGATCATGCTTTAATTATCATTATTGATTATTCATTGACAACGAATTAAAGATTTAGGTTAACACTCTTGTTAGACCACATCTTTCATTTTCGTATATTTATATGAAGTAGACTTCAAACAGAAATGAATCAATGATGATTGTGTTTTGAGGGTATGACTAAATGGTCAGATGTAGCAATAAAATCCCCAAACCTAATCTGAGAACTTGAATGTATGTCGAGTCTTGTAAATGATCTATGATAGATGAGTCTTGCTTGTGGCTTAATTTTTTAAGTGGTGTGTGAAGTAATACCATACGAGCAAGATAACTTGAGATCTTATGTTGATTATGATAGCTGTTAATGTATGTCGAAGTACAATCTTGGTCGAGTGATGTGTAACACTGAGGTTGATTGATGAATATTGGCAAATGATATTGGTTGTGGTTGTGTGGTCGTATTCTTGGTTCAGTCACTCTTCTTCTTCATTTATGTCGAAACAGAGTCATAAGCCAAATCGCTACCCAATTTTTCAAACCAAGTCGCCACCCAATTTTACAATCCAAGTCGCTACCTAATTTTTTCAAAGCTAGTCGCTACAGCTTATTGAAAAACAAGTCGCTAGGTCAAAACTTTTCACACTAACTCGCTACTTGATAAATATCAAGTCGCTAGCATCCATGAGTCATGATAAGTCGCTATGATTCTTAATAACAAGTCGCCACCTTGTTCAATAACAAGTAGCCGTGTCCTTTGTTTGTGCCAAGTCGCTAGCATAGCTTTAGACGCATAACTCGCTACCTCTTTAAACCATACAAGTCGCTAGCATCATGTTTTGACATAAGTCCAAGTTAAACAAATCACTATTTTTAAATAACAACTCGCTAGTGTATATTTTCAGATGAATGTAACTCAAGTCGCTAATGACTTTTTGACTCAAAAGTAAAAAGGACACAACTCGCTACCAAGAATGATATGACCAATGAACAGTTTCAAACCCGTAAAAGACGCATAAACCGCTCAGATGTGCCGCTTTGACCCGCTTAGACCACGAAAATGACCAGATTCATACAAACTTTGGACAAAGTTTACACAAACAGAACTTGGATGAATAATGACTTGGACAACATATTGAGACATGCGAAATGTAAGGATGACACCATGATAATATTTGAACCAAAACAAGATACTAAAACATGTAAAAACTAATAACCACAAGAATACTCGAAAAAACGTTTTCCAACCATCATAAAGTACAAAAAAGCAGCTTTTTACAAGAATCAAAACCACAAGAATCAACACAACACAATAAACCTTGGCTCGTACCAATTGAAGGATCGTTATTTTTATTGTGTTGATGATTCGAGTGGTCTGGATGATCAAAATACATGTTTGCCATAGTTAGAGTTAGTAGAGAGAGGTGTTCTTGCTAGAGGTTTACAAAGTATGGAATATTAGATTGAAGCACCACCCTTCCATGGATGGAAGGGTATTTATAGTTACAACTAATACGTCCTCCTATCGGATTGTGGATCGAGCAAAGACCCGTCCTTCCTCCACGGTGTTGCACTAAACTAATCTACGCTACAAACTAACTAATAAGCTTTGAATCAGTAAATAACTACAAGTCTACGAGCTAACTTATGCTAGATAATATTTGGGGTGACCGACTCTTCACTATGGAATTTTCTAATTCCTAACAAGATCCGTGACCGAACCACTATAAATCCTCGTGTTCGGTTTGCACTTTCCTTTCTTTATCTCTTTACTTTTATACTTGCACTATACTATTGTTTGTGATGTGGTTTGGTGTTCATGATTGTGTGACAACTTAGTTTAATATGCTTTATATTAGTCACAAACAATAATTGGTACTTTCATATTATAACAAGCTTCATAAGCGATTTGATACTAAAGATCTAAAGTTTTTAAACGATAACTTATTCACACAATACATTGAAAATTACTTGCAATACTAGGTTTACATTTCGTGACATCCCGTGCATAATTGCAATCATCAGGGGGCGCATTAAATCACTTAGACGAAATCTTTTGCAAACTTACTTGCAAACAAACTAGACTAGTATCACTTTCTTGACGCCCTTACATAGGGATGGACTCGTCAGGGGAGTAAAGACGAGATCCGTTCCGTTACTTGCTCTCTATTTTTACTTTTATTTCTTTCACATGTTTTTCTTAAAAGCGATTTGTTGCTTTCCTTCAAACACTTTTGTTTCGACAAAAAGGGAGAAGAAAGTAAAACTACAAATCCAAACTTTTACAATTTTAGCTTTTCCTTAAAATAATTTTATGTTTTGTCATCAACAAAAAGGGAGATTGTTAATACAAATAAGCCGTAAAGCGTTTATTTATATTTTACGATCTTCTAATGTTTTGTCGATAACAAACGTAAAATCATTTTAACAAAATAAAATACGTAAATTGTTTGAACTAATAGTTTCTAACATATTCACATTTTCACATAAAACACTAAAACAAGTATAAGTGATTTTATGATTTAGTAATACATATGTACAACAACTAGTGTTTACATATTTGGATAAAATATACACATAACTAGTATGGAGTATATTGGGTAATATAAATGGTAGAAACTTAAGCATCACAACCCATTGGGCAAATACATTGAATGTAGTTGGGTACAACCCAAAGCCCATAGCCCATGGATCTTGACCCATGGATCTTGACCCATAACCCATTGCATGACATCATGCTTATATCATACATGGATAATATCCATAACCCATGGATCAACCCATACCCAGTGACCAGTGCATTGCACTCAAAGATACATTGTATCTAGCCAAAGATCCATGGTTCAACCCATGACCCATGACCCATAACCAAAATACCCATGGGTAAAGGGCGTCCACGGATCCCTAGCCTAATGCTAGACGGATCCTTGTGGAAGGATCCGTGGGATCCGGGAACGATGAGGATTTTTCCTCTATAAATAGTGAGCCATTTCTTCATTATTTCTCACCCTTTCTAACACACTTTCTCCCCGAAAGTTAAATCTCACTAACCTTAGATCCAAGAGATCTATGTTTGTAGTTTTGTTTTGTGTGATCTTTTAGGTTCCTCTTAAAGGCAAGATCACCACCTTTGAAGTCGAGCAAGCTCAAGTCCATGAGTTGCCATGCTTCCTCATCATCAAGGCTCATGAAGTCTTCTTGTTGATGATTCCTTTATTTCTTGAAAGAAGTGTAGTGTTGAAGACATTAGTGAAAGATGTCTCAGTGTCAAGACGAAGATATTAGTGAAGGATATCTATCGTCTATAGGATAAGCACTTGTGGTAGGTGCTTAGAAGTCAAGACAAAGAAGCATTAGTGAAAGGTGCTTAGAAGTCAAGACACAAGACATTAGTGAAAGGTGTCTTGTAGATCTAGTCAAAGGTATTAGTGAAAGGTGCCTTAGATGTTGATAACGCTACACGCGTGGTCGGGGTCAAAGGAACTTCCTTTTCGTCGAGCAAGTTTTTCAACACCCAGGCGATGAACCTAATCATTGTAGTGTAGTATTAGGGTAAGCCACGGGTATTTATATCGTTCTCTGGGGAATAGGAATGCTAGTGAGAAGTTACTACGCTAAGGTTGGGGTTGAGGAAGATTATTTTTATCTTTTATATTTTTTAGGAAATGAAAGGTACGAATCTTGGGGTTTAGATTTTGGGGTTGGTATTGCTACCGATTACTCTACTTATCGAATTATCTAATCTAAGGTGTATGTAGTCTATGTCTAATTATTGTGTGCTCGTATGATAGTTTAAAGATGTGTTTACTTAGGTTTTACTACTCCTTAATTATCTCCTATTGGTGGTAGAATTGTCGTCCTTATTCTTAGTTGTGTTGTGTGTCTAAGGTTGTGGGGTGCGTTTCTCCATAACTCTTTGAACTTACCAAAGGGTCTCGCCTACAAAACCCACTAGGGATAATAAACTCTTACTCTAAGGCACTCTTTGGATGGTTTAGCTTACAACTACTCAAGGAGTTATATTCTAAGGTTCACAAAGATTTAATCAAGCATTAAGTACACAACGAATGACCTATCACATTACGAGATCATTAATCAACTAAGATAAGAGACAACCAATCAATATTCAATAATTAAGTTTCATATTCCCTAAGCAAACACACAAGTAAATTAGCCGGACATGGAGAACATGCAAGCATACACACAAATAATCAAAGACATAATTGTATTAATGAAGTAAAACACTTATCTTGGTGTAAGATAGGGTTTGGAACCCTAAAATCTTGTACAAGACAGCCTTGGTTGGTTTAGGTTTTACTCCAAAAGACTACACACTAATACTAAAAATTCGGATTCTATATATAAGATTACATCTGCGCGGCGTCACCTTTTGTTTTGTGACGCCATCGTGTCGCCGTTATTAGGGTTTCGCCTTGGCCACGTTAGACTTGCGGCGACGTCACCTTATGCTTGTGACGCGCCTCTTCGCTTTCCGACGCCGTCTGGATTGCATCTAGGTCGCCCCGAGTTGCGACGGCCTACTCTTTTATAACTTGACGTCGTCACTTGAAAATAGGAGTTTTGGCTTCGTCGTCACAAAATCCTTCGACGCGTCGCGTATAAGTCGTGACGCCATCACCTTATGTTTTCGTGACTTTGAGTGTCTCGATTCGACTTTGGCCATTTTCTTAGTATATTCGTGCCTTTTCGTCCAAATAAGTGCCATTCCAGCATTTTGCCTTCAAGAGACCTAAAAGTGAAAAGGAACTATATTAAGCAATAACGGATATAAAAGTGATCAAATAAGGGCTTAAACGACCCTCAAAAAGGTACCTTTAAAACCTTATCAAATATCCCTACACTTGGTATTTTCTTGTCCTCAAGCAAATGTGCTTTTAGCCAATTAATTTATAAGTTAGGGGTCATGAAGCATTGGTTTAAAACAGTCCACAACACATATAAGCCCCCAAAAGTCATAACAAGCACGAATTACATACTAGCACCTCATGGGGTGTTTGGATACTCACATCTCTCTCGGTGTATATGAAATATAACAAATTGGAAATGGAAGATAAACACTCATTAACGGTCCTAGTACATAGATTACCATAGGCTTGAGAATAGATCAAACCTCCATCGCTTTGGCGTAAGCACCTAGGAAAGACTATCAAAGAGGTCTTTAAAGGGTTGTAACGTTTGGCTTACGGTAGGGAAACAAAGGGTTTGGTGGGATAGGCTATTTAGTTGTGGTAAGTCAAAAATCTCTATGTTAAATGCATACGAAGAATGGCGCTGCTAAGCCAAGACTCGACACTCTAGACTCTAGCTAACCGAAATAAAAAAAACATAAATTAAAAGGATAGATGTAGGATAGTAGCGTTTTTTTTTTTTTTTTTTTTCATACACTTTACTCTACCATCCTCTACGGTAACATCAAAATGATAGGGATTTATAGGCACATCCCTACACTTGAGTTTTTACTACTCTATGTTAGGATTTAGTAAATCCAATACTTAAAGTGTCGGTCACCTCAAGTATGTATACTGTTAGAAAGCTCGTAGTCATAGTATTTCGGTGTTAGTATTTAGTTTACTTTGTAACACCGTGGAGAAAGGACGGGTCTTACCCACCTGTATACACGATCCACACCTAATAGAGGCATCTAAGCTTGTACTTATAAATACCCTTTGCCCTCCAAGGCAAAGGGTTGGAGCTTATAATACATTTTCTTTGTCTCTAAAGTTCCCATCCTCTCCCACTTCCTCTCTCTAAACCTTATCTCTTTATGCCTAACTTGTGATAAACCAAGATCTTACAAATGGTATCAAGATCCATGGTTTGATCATCCATCTCTCATGTTCTTGGTTTGATTGTTATTTTGGGATAAGGTTTGGTTTTTATGTAGCGTATCGTGGTGGTTATGCGTGGTCTCGTATCTGAGTTTTTGTACCTTTAAAGCTTTAAATTTTACTTTTTAATCCAAGAATCTTGTGGCTTAAGGTTTATTGAGTGCTTAAATTTCAGTTTCTTGCAAAAGGTTCAAACTTTACGAGTTTTTTTGGTTTTATGCGTGTTTGGATACGGGTAAACGATCGCGTAAGA
Source organism: Chrysanthemum lavandulifolium (assembly GCA_022545495.1). Lineage (NCBI taxonomy): Eukaryota > Viridiplantae > Streptophyta > Magnoliopsida > Asterales > Asteraceae > Chrysanthemum > Chrysanthemum lavandulifolium. Next base: position 143,261,630 of record CM040245.1, on the reverse strand, counting down.
GAGAATCGGGTTTTGATCTTCAAGCTTTGTTGTTTTGGTGTTTTTAAGGTTGTGTCATCATTATAAGTCGGTTTTCTAAACGGTTTGATCATAAAAACGTGTTTGGAAAAATTTGTACTTCCTACGATATGAAAACCCTAGTTCTACGCGTAAGCTAAATCCTACGATAAAGTGTTTTCACGAGATCATCATTTCGGTGGTTACTCAAGAATCTTCTTGCTTGGATAAGCTCGAAAACACTTCGACTTTGGATATCTCGTGCCTTGTGAAGTGTAAGAGATTTTAGTGGGTAAAACCCTAATTTTACGCATAAGCATAAAACTTACGCGAAAAATTCTTACGCATAAGCCTCTCTTACGCATAAGCCCTGTTACGCCTATGGAAACTTACACATAAGGTTCTTACGCCTAAGCTTTGGTTTACGATAAACTTAAGCCTTTTACCCTAAAACTCACGCGTAATCTCTAGACTACGTAAGCTCGCTCACGCTGTAGCTTGTGTCTCTGGCGTAAGTTTGTTGTTACGCATAAGTCGCCACGCCGTAAAGTTCTTTGTCTACGCATAAGTGTATAAGTTGTACGGTTTCTCTCTTGATTTTGTAAAATCCCGTGAAAGAATCTATTTCCGGTTAAGTCAAAGATTTGTAAAATCGTAGAATTTAAACATGTCTTCCGTTGTCGATGATGTGCAAGCCGCGGATCGATACTCATCCTCCCATGCTTGATAGAACCGACTATGAATCTTGGTCACAAAGAATCAGCCGTATCGCTTAGGAAAGGAGAATGGGGTTAACATCCTTAAGTCAATTGATGAAGGACCTTATCGAGTTGAGACCACAAGAGACTTAATTGATATCGCAATAGATGGTACAATGATCTTTGGATTAGATGGACCAAAGACATATGATGAGTTGAGCGATAAGGAGAAAAAGAGATTTGATGTCGATATCGTGGCTTCTAACATCATACTGTGGTCTTCCAAAAGATATCTACAAGTTGATCAATCACAACACGAAGCCAGGCGGTTTGGGATAATGTCAAGATGCTTCTCGGGTTCGAATTGACTATAGAAGATAGAGAATCACAGTTGTATGATGAATTCGAGCACTTTAAGATGAAACACGAAGAAAGTGTCTATGAATATTATGTGAGATTCCACAAGTCGGTGAATGATATGAGGAATATCAAGATGACAATGCCAAACATTGATTGAACTCAAAATTGTAAACAACATGAATCCGAATGGCACAAGTCCGCTACCGTGAAGCTTACCAAAGGACTTAAGAACACCAACTATGAGCAATTGTATGCCTTCCTTCTTGAATGAGAAACATGCTATGTTTGAAAAAGGATTCTTGAGCAGTTCAAATCTCAACCAGAGAAACAAGCTCATCAAATGATACAACCGCACTCTTCACCAAAGCATCACAAGTCACACCCATTGGAAATGATAATCACAAGCCCGCTCGATTCGGGATATAAGCAACATAATTCGATGCAACATGGAGCACTTTATCAATAAATTGGCTCTTATGGTTAAACAAAACTTAACCTTCTCTCCACATACCAATGTACTTCACACTAACAATGAAATCGGATCGCATCCAATCTACACAACCATGCTTTGGTCGAGATGGAAGGTTACAAGACAACCAGTTCAAGAAAGGCAAAGATGCGAACAAGGAAGAGGTGGAGTGGTAGAGGCTATCTGCAAATCGAATTGGGAAGGAATGGAAACTGTGGTCAAGCAAAGCCAATCAAGTGCTACAACCTGTGGTGGAGAAGGGCACATTGTTAGAAGCAGACTCAACCAAAACGCCTCAAACGCAGAATACTTTAAGGACAAGATGTTGTTGGTTTAAGCACAAGATAATGTTGTAATGTTGAATGAAGAGGAGTCGTTGTTCTTGGATGATGGAATGCTAGAACATATGATGGAGATGTGGACGAACAACCAATGCACGCTTTTCGAGAACAATCCCAACGCCTTTCATGTTGCGCATCGTGATGCATTTGACTCGGATGTTGATGATGAACCATGTGCACAAACTATCTTCATGGCAAATATCTCTCCAATGACCTCTTCATCTCAACAAGCCATCCATCCAAGGAATCCATCATTAAAGAGGTACTCAAACTATATGATGTGGTTGATGAGCAAAGATTCACCATGAAGTACAATCCATCAAGTCATTGAGTCGATATTGAAAATATGGGAAATAACAATGTTATCCATATGAACAATATGTGAAACAAGATAACGCCTTGTTGTACCTAGTGATGAATCTTCTCAAGAATTAACAATGAATGCATGCCTGATGAATACATCGCATTTGTGCTTGATGATTCCTTGACCATGAGCTCAATACCTATAAGGAACAAGTTGCTATTTATGAACGGCGTGCTAAGTTTGAGTTAACTACCCGTGAGCGGGATATGGATAACCAAATGCGCATAATTATTAGAAAAAGTAATTTTAGAAGAAGTATTAAAACAAGAGTTAAACTCCTTACAAGAAAAGCTTTCTAAAACCGCTAGCAAAAACAAGAACTTCAAGAAAATGTGAAAATGCTTAAGCACGAATTCAATGCTAAGGAATCAAAACTTTTGAATGGTTTTTCCAATCTAAAACTTTGAAAACAAACTTGAGAATAAGTTATGCGTACAAGGAATACTATTGATCGCTCACATGATCACTAAGCATAGAGTCTTAAGCAATAAGCATAGCGTTCCCTTGTTGAGGAACCAAGTCCGAGGTTATTAAAAGGCTAGAGCTGCTCATAAGGTACTTTATGATGGTAATGTAATCCTTAAGCCGAGGCGTAAACCTAGTTGCGTTGATTGCCTTGAGGAAGATAAGAAATCGATGAAGTCACTAGGAGAAAATGAACAAGAAGCTAGAAAATCCACGAGTGTAAAAAGAATAACATAACGATCAAACCTCATGATTACACTAAGGAAAAGCGGATCTCATTAAACAAGTTTAAGACTCGAGAGACTTCTAACTCTGAACAAGTGTTCGGAAAATGGATTTAGATAAGCAAAAGCGTAGAATCTTGTTGTTTCTAACCCTTCCTTAGGAAATTGCCAAAAGCAAGGCATGTATCCTCCTAATACACCAATGCACCTAGTTCCTAGATCTATTGCCACTAATAGCATGACCTTAATCAGCCTATATGTTGTTTATCAGCTGTTTGTTGATTTTGAGAAAATGTAAGAAGAGAATCACACCTCGGGGATAATCGAGGGGAAAGGGCTTTGAGCAAACCAAAGAATGTTATTTAACCGAGGTCATGCCTTTCTTCAAACAATTAAAAGGTCAATTTGAGAGTCTTAAAATTGGAATTAATTCTGATATTAAAGAAATGGAAAAGGAATTTGATGCGATGAGTGTTGAGGTTAGTGACTATGAGAGAACTTAAATATAGTGAGATTGAGAGGAAGAACTTGCATACCTTGAATGAGAATCTTATTTCTGAATGTATTGCTCAAGATGTGTTTTACACTGCTACAAATCGTTCCATTAATGCTTCACAATTTCATAAATTATCTGTTGCTCGAAAGTCTCCCATGATCGTGTCATTGAGCTTGAAAAACTAATTCTAAACTAAATGAGAAAATTGAACGGATGATCACGACAATTTGGTTAAACGTTTTCTAAACTAGAGGTTGAGTATTTTAATTTACAACTAAAATATCAACATCTTAAAGAAAATGTCAAAACTTCAAATATCAAGACATTCTCGGATGCTCCGTAGTTTGATGCGGTTTTCAAATTAACAAGCGTGATGAATGATTCAAGCTCATTGTAACACGATCGTAAAGTTGAAAGCCCAAATTTCTAAATTAAAGGGTGAAATGAACAATGTGACTGGCTCCCAAATGCCTCCTCCTTTAGATTCTCAAAATTCTCAAACGTTTCATCTTCAAAACGTAGTAAATGCATTACAAAAGGAAAACGAAAGTTTTTTTGAAGAAAATGAAAAGGTTAAACGTCATTTCAATGATTTATTTGAATCAATAAAGGTCACTCGTAACAAAAACAACGAACAAATAGCTTCATTGCAAAAGGAAATTGAGAATCTGAAGAGCCAGGTAAAAGGGAAAATGTCAATGACCAATGGGGAGAATGGTGTATCAAAGGTTCACTCTTGTAATAAATATGCTTTGTTTGTGAAATATGTCCCCCCTCATCTCAGGAATAACAAACTTGCTATTCAAACATATTTCTCATCCCTTAAGGATTGTCTAGAATGTCTCCGTGAGATTATTGAAGAGGATAAGGTTGAGAAACCACTTGACAATGCAATTGGGCATGCATGCTTATATGCCAAACGATCTCAAGAAATTCTAGAATGCTTAATCACAATATGCCCTAAGTCCTTGGGTGAGAGAGTTAATCCTTTGATTCCGTGTTCTATGCCTAGTGCCAAGTATGATATCCATTCGATGCCCGATGTTTTGAATGTGAATCGTAGTATACCCTCAGTAGTTGATTCCAAATGTGATGACTAAGCGAACTCTTGTGTGCCTCCTAGGAGTACAAATCCCGAACTCTAGTGTTAAGAAAGTGAACCTTAGTGTGCTGCATGTAATTCAGATCAAAGACATCTAAGCGGGGAGATGCAAAGAGTAGCAAAACCAACTAATGTTCCCATTCCCTCTACGGAGTAATCGGTGACATTAAAGCGAGCGGGTCAAAGTCTCAAGACAATACAAGGAATGATAGGACCTCGCAAGCTAAGAATGTGCATTGGAAGAGAGTAGAAGACCAACCTAGGAACTTTAAGTTTGAGCCGAATAAAATGAATCGTGTTGATTCTAGTATTTGCCATAGGCATCTTGTAATTAATTCAATTCGATACTATTTGCAAAACTTGTAATGATGTCCTTGAATTCGTTACTAATCATGAATGTGGTGTGAATGTTTTGTCTAAAAGCACAAATCTCCGATTAACATTGTTAAAGCAAAATATCATGCTAAGAAGGCAAAAGGCAAAGGCTAAAGAAAGTTAGAAAACAGGTGGAAGCCCACAAGAAGAACTTTTAGTAAGATAGGTTATCAATGGATACTGTTGGCCATAAGGTTAATCGACAATGCCCTCTA